>CM077449.1:770102-1122602 GCA_039654765.1 Mylopharyngodon piceus
TCAATGATAACACTGACACAAACACACACTACATCCACTCTGCAGTGTTATGGATACTCAGTGGAGGAAAAGAGTGCAGTAAACAGGAAGAGAGGGGTTGCCCTAGTTAACTCGTGTCTTTGGGGTCACACAACTAGACTACAGTCAGGAAACAGTCCGGCCAAAACAAACATGGCACAAGGAAAAGGCTTTTGTGTAAACGAGCACTGAAGCGAGACATAATGTCATAGACCAGCGTGAGCCAGCCTACTGTACGCTTTCATTGTGCTGCGGACGCAATTATAATCACGAAAAACACTCTCATAATCCGACTGCAGACTCACCATCATGTGTTCCTGGTAGAACTGATCTCCAATCAGCTGGAGCTTCTGCCCGATGAGGGTTTCGACGCTGTGCGCAGGCCGCGGCGCGGGCGGATCCATCGGCTGCACGTTCTCCCGCCGCGCGACGTCTGGAGGCTGAGAGCGGCTGGGCGGCGCTAGTAGTAGCAATCCTGCGTTACCTGTTCAGAGAAACCCAGTATAATACACATGACTCTGGGTGACAATAGGCACAAAGTCACCATGAAATCAAAACGGACAATTCTTGTTTTTTTCCTGGAATATTGCAGTGTTTATTATAATCCTGAATCAGAATATCTTCCCGACATCTCTTCTCTGATGATGAGGGAGGGGCAACCTGTCACTCACATGAGATCCACCAATAGCAAACCACAACCATTCGATCAATTCCCCACGGACAAAATCAAGCCCCGCCCTACATTTGTTCTTGTTTGAGAAGCGTTTCACTCGGATATACGGCACGATAGGGAAGAAAAGACTAGCGAAACTTCCCTTTCAGGCCTACTTTAAATGTGAAATGTGTAATTTCTGAACCTCTAGTGGCACCAAATGGAATTGCAAAAATGATGGCCGTTTTCGAACAGGTTTTCCAAACACTTCCACATGTAGAGTCGCTCAAACAAACAGATCAGTGTTATGAAAGCGTCACATTTGGTGATGCACCAAAATTTCGGCAACTGAAAATATATTTTTAAATAAAGAGACAGCAAAAAAATTTTTGGTTTCAGCTGAAATGGTTTTTGGAGGGTCGAAAACATTGAACAAAACAGTGATGTTTAATTAGTGCTTCTCCGATGATGTGTTTTGACTATTTTGTGGATGAACATGGATAAGCTACAACATGCTCGCGTTCACACAGCTGACAATATCGATTTCACGCTTTTAAACAATCTTTATTTTGATGATTCGAGATCTTTTAGTCTGTGCTGTTTTGAGTTGATGTGTGAACAAAACTTCACTAAACATTAACTGCAGTGCCTGCCAATAATCGCAATAAGCTTTGTGCTTGTTACTTTTGATATGAAACAAAGTCTCAGCTCTTAAATTCTGTCTGTTTTATAATGAAATTCAAGCAATAAATGTCCATTCTTACCTGAAGGGTAGAACATTTACTGTAAAGACTGGGAATCATTATTCTTCTGCTGCTCCTGTAAATTACGGGGTACCTCAGGGCTCTATTTTAGGGCCGTTGCTTTTTTCTCTTTACATGATTCTGCTGGGCTCTATATTTAATAAATATGGCATTTCATGTCATAGTTATGCTGATGATATGCAGTTGTACCTGCCTTTCAAAGCAGGAAGTAATGCGGCTGAAATGTGCTTTATAAATAAATGATTGATTGATTGATTGATTGATTGAAATGTGTGATGAAGCGCACATGAACTGATCACCTCTTCCTTTTTACTACTAGTTACAGCATCAAATAAACATGAATGAACATCAGAAGGAATGTTGAAAGATACAGAACAACTTACTGAAATGAATCATGTCTCATGTAATCGATCAATCAGTGTTTTAACTGCAGAAAGACGTCAATAAAACAGCTGGAGAACAATATGTCACGTAACGTCACATTTAAAGCCATTCAATAACCATAAACTCGATAGATAGCTAGAAAAATAACTCTAGAGAGGAGTGTTTTGATAAATATATATACTATATTACATTATAGTTTTACTTAACCTGATATCTTCATTATTTAATGTACTTTTAAATAAATCTAAATAAATCATAAAGTTTTTATTACAGTCAGTCACCATTTTAAATGTTTATATTTCAACATCAACATCATGGTCCATAAAAGAAAGAAGGGCATACAGCATTAGAACAACACCAGCGTGAGTAAATGATGACTTAATTTTCATTTAAAGGTGAACTATCCCTTTAAGAAGTTGATATTTAAAAAGGTCCAATGACTCTGAATATTAAACGGACACACCAGAAACTATCTGAACATCACACACACAGCAGCTTTCCGCCACACTACAGTCAATGTTGATGCTGAACTTTGCTCGTAACTGCCAACAAGTGAGTGTTATTGAGTGTGTATGCAACCATGATGAAAAGATTAGCTTGTTTAGAATACAAGCCTATGTAATGCTGTATATCTCCATATCACGACAACAACTCAAAGAAAAGATGTCAAGTTTGGTTTTGTGTTTTCATCATGTTCAGGTGTTAAAAGTATCTTTCAACTATCTGCTTCAAAGACGCTTCAAGCACTAAAAAACCAAAGACGTTTAAAAATAAACACCGGAGAGAAAAGGCCTTTGTGGTCTGAAAGCCATGAGTCATGAAGTTGTGACGTTGATTTTCACAGAAGTCAAACAGGAAGTTGCTGTTTGAAGCCGCAGTGTCTGAGTGAATGAAAACAAAGTGCTTTTTGAAGACCTGCCGCTGCATGTGTGGACGGCGGCATGTATCGTCCAGCTGGACTAGGGTTCTGGACCTAAAAATCATTCGTTTTTTTTCTAAAAAGAATCAGATTTTTTTTTGGTACAACACAAACCTTCTAATGTAATGAGTTCTGAGGTTGAGGAGTGACAACAAATACCACAAATCAGTGTGATTTAAACATTAGAATTATATAATAATCAGCTCATGGACTCCCTGGGAATTGAACCCATGTCTTTGGTGTTGCAAACATCATCGCTTTAATGACTTTCCACTTGATTCTGCTACTGATTGAGCTGATCAAATAAGAAGTACGAGTGCATGTGCACACTGGTGTCATTTGCATTGCAAAGCGACTGGGTACAAACACAGATAAAAGAGCTGCTGATGTCAGGAATATATGGCAGCGAGAGAAACGGATGCCCTTCTCAAGGCTGTTCATGGCTTACCGTAGAGAAAGCGTCTGGGCTCATGCACTCGGCAGGGCAGCATGCCGTTGGGTGATAAAGGGGGACGCCCTGCTGTCTCTGTAGGCTTTATCTGCACGTGAGAGGAAGGCCAGCGCTGTAGACCCTTCCTGCACACATCATCCTCATCCTCATCCATCAGCTGGACTCCTCACCTAAACACAAGAGTGGAGGACACTGGTCAGGAAAAAACAAGAACACTCTAAATCCAGCCAGGCTGATTAATCGGCCTATATTTGACCATTTTGAGGTGATCAATATATATATATTTTTGGAACAGCCAAGCAGACATCATTTACATTTTTTTTTTGCATTTAATTTTTTTAAAATTACTATATATATATATATATATATATAAAGTTACATTTTATATATATATATATATATATATATAGTTACATTATATATTATATATATATTATAAATACATAAAATGTGTGTGTGTGTGTATATATATATATACACAAATATATAAATTAAATATATAAAAATAAATATATAAATAAATGTATACAAATTTAAAAACAATTATTTTATGTATGCATGTATATATATGTATATATATATATACATATATACACACATACACATACATTTTTAATTTTTATATTTATTTATACATTATATATTTGTATAAATAAATATATAAAATTTTAAAATTGTATATACACACGCACATAATAAATATATAAAAGTTAAATTATATATATATTAAATATATAAAATGTATATGTATACACAAATATATAAAATTAAATAGATATATAAAAATAAATATATAAATAAATCTATACAAATTTAAAACAATTATTTTATGAATGTATGTATGTTTATATATATATATATATACACACACAATTTTAAATTTGTATATTATTTATACATTATATATGTTTAAATATATAAAAATTAAAAAATTGTGTATGTACACACATAAAATATTTTTTTTAATTTTTATACATTTATATATATATTATATATATATATATATATATATATTATGTATTTATAATATATATAATAATGCATTCTTTAATTTTTATATATTTATTTATATATATTTTTTGCATTACGGTAATGAGAATTTTTAGTACCAAATATGCTTAAATTGTCATATTAAAAAATTATAAATGCAATAAAAATGAAAATGGAAATGATAATGTCTGCTTGGCTATTGGCCAAAAATCTAAGCAAGGTAAATAAAATACAACCTGTAAGACATTAAATACAGATTGACAGGAAAGCATCTTTCTTCTCAGCCTCTGTAATGGTAATAATTTTTCATATAGTTTGGATTATGCCGTTCACAAGTAAACAAAGTGTTGGACTGTATGTGTTTAAGTAAAACCAGTTGTGAACCGCTGCTCTAGATGTCATTATGAGCCTCGGCCAATGAAAAACCCATATCGGTCGACCACTAAACAGCACACAAGACATGTGTGAACGCTTGCTCTTACACACTCAAACTCACATGCACTTACACAAATGACATCTCACACTAATAACGGGGTGTTTCAGCCCGACCGGTTAACAGCAGGATAAATAGACTAAAGATTAGTGTTGCTTGCGGTCACTGGCCGTACTGATTTAGATAAATAGCAGTGATGGAACCACACGCTCGGCTGTGGTTAGACGACTGCTTTACTATATTTAACCTGGACGAGGACAGAAACTGTCTCGCCTACACTTTCCATGTTCTGCGGTGAAGCTTTGGGATTCGAGAAAAACGGCAATTCTGGAAGTCAGTAGCTTCATAATGTTTGTCCGCACAGCGTTAGGGTGGGATACTGAACATAAACAAAGACGCCCATCACAGTATTATCATAAAAACTATTCAGTTAACTTTCCTTACATGCAGACCGGTGAATATCATGAAACTTACAAGAAATGTCACTACAAAGACCAAAACAACACAAAAGAAACCCATTTCAATTTATATATATATATATCTTTTGATTTGCGAGTGAAATATGACCCAGACTTTCATCAGGTTCACACAGTTGAGATAAGAATCTACTGAAGTTTTGTTCGTTAAACTATCACATCCTCTGAAAAACCTCAAGTTTCCAATAAACCCTTCATGCCACTTATGAGTACTACCCAGCATTCTCTGAGACAAACAAGCTGCAGGCCATACAGTATCTCATCAATCGAATGTGTGGTGCTCAGAGGTGCATGTGAACGTCCTGTGTGTCGCACGCGCATGTGTGTGTTTATGCACAAAAACACGTGTCACACACCACAAACTATCGCATCTGATTTCCTCAATGAGTGTAAAAATGACGCTGCAAAAGCAGAGAAACATGCAGCTCCCTCTACCGCTGCGAACACACACACACACACACACACACACGACAGTCCATTCACGAGCGCAGGATCAGTCCAAAATCAGCCCTGTTCAATTATACCAATCACCAAACTTAACCAAATTAAACCCACGTCAACTTGACACCAAACCACTAACAAAAAGTATGCTTTCTGGATATGATAAAATGTAAAATTGCTCTTCAATAATGTAAATATCTTCAAAATACCATCACAGCACTTTTAGTTGCTTTTGTTTTGAGTGTCTTCAATGAGGCAGATTTAAGATACTTATTGTGTTGCATATTTACTGTACTGTATGTTTATTTTATTGTATTTACTGCATGTTTTAAGTCATTTTTTTCATTAGAGCAATCAAAGTTGGCCAATAAACCTAAAGTGATTTGTCAGTCACCTCCCATAGAGCTTCTGTAGCACTACTGACCCAGTGAGGAAACACACACACACACACACACACACACACACACTATGACTATATTCTGTCTACATTCAATAACTAAACAACAACAAACCAAAGTACAGGAGAAATTAGTCACTTCAACCAGTGTTTAGATGTCCAGTTCTTCATCTATCCATCATTATCCACATTTGCATTTTATAATTGTCCTTCGTATCTTAACAACATTACAGTAGTCCAACTCAACAACACCACTGTGGTCATTATGACAATGTTATCTCATCATAAAGTCATTAGAAATGACATCAAATACCAATAAATCTCTCTGACAGAGTGTTTATGACAGCACTTTAGACTGTCATTATTAATAATAATCAGTAACTCCGAGATTTGACCCATTGCGTGTGCTGGGGCTGTCTCAAAACCTAGTGAGATGCCTACCTAGACAGCAGCAGCTTTGACATCATAGAAGTTCTAAAAGTCAGTGACTATGAAGGCGGCCAAACATGCTGTTGTCTATGTAGGCGGCTCACTAGATTTTGAGTCACTGCCAATGTACCGGTTCACACAAAAACAACAACAACAACAACAACAACTTCAGTGATTTTATAGCTAATCTTTATAAATGACACCTCACAGTAAATACTCTAAATAAACACTAGTGTCTACACGAATTTATTCAAAAACACACTCAATAACTGTATTTACACTCAGACTAATCAACAATAAAACAAAAAATACCGTGTTATTGCCCTCACTGTACCATGGTACCTCTTTAGAAAGTACTTCATAAAGAGTAAACACGTCTTACCAGTGTGTTTGCCTGTCGTCCAGCTCCGTTAAAAGTTTACGTGAAAATAAGTTTAGAAATATTAGCTAACGTTACGCGCTCTCACAGTGCGCGTCCCCCAGCGGATCACTTCATTCTGCTGTCGGCGCGAGCTGAGCTCGCTCTCGTGTTCCAGCGGCGCGGCCCCGCCTCCTCTTGACGTCACGCACTGTGTGTAAACACACGCACACTCTAAAAGGGACAGGAGCATATTAATGACGTTTCTACTTCAGATTCACTTTGACTAATGACGTGATCGTTTTAAACACAACATCGGCAAAATATCAATACAGATAGCACCAAGGGAAAATAAGCCATTTTGGATTAATCTGGCACAATTATATCACAATAGATAGATTCAGATTCAACAGGTTTTTTTGTTTGTAAAATCTATGATGAGTCAAATAATGTGTTATGCTGATTAGCAAGTTAATTCATGAATTGTATTATTGCGTAACTTGCCATCTGGCATGAAGGTGCTATCTTAGTCAAACAGTGTTAAAATACACACTTAACTGATGTCACTGTAAGACTGTGTTCACAATAGCCGTCCTGCTGTGCTTTTATGTGCAGCTCATCTATTGTAATGCGTTTGTCCACAAATGGCCTGTTTAATTACTTTACTGACATTATTCCACTTAGAAGCTTTTATATCCTCAGCTCATAATCTAATGTAAAACTATAAAGGCTTTATTTTACTTTAAATTCAAGACAATGTAGATGAATTGCACCGTACTGTATTGAACACTACACATCCACTGAGAATAAGTGTGAATTCCTGGCATTCTGTAAATATGAGTATTTCTCAGGAAGATTCTGTGTGTATGCCTTTAAGACTGTCAATCATGTGACTTCTGGCCAATCGGGGCGTTTGTTTTGGTCTGGCCTTGCTGTGCTGTATTCACACACGTGGATGGGAAATTCCCACAGCTCTAGTGTTTGTGGTTCTATCATATGATTTTACATTGACACAGAAAGACTTCGTATGATTTCACTACACCGGAAAAAACTACTATACAAGACTTCATATAACAGGGTTTTTTTTCTAGTCATATAATACAGTGGAAAAAACAGCTTTGCAATGAGAGGAAATGCACTAGAGTTTTTGTTTTAGATGTGTCGACGTTAGTCTAACAGATGTTGTAGTTTTGTAGTTAAATGTCACATCTGTTTGTGATTAAATCTTTCTTTCCTCATCACAGGACAAATGCATGTGAAATTCAGTCCAGTTTTGACAAGTGCACATGGTTAGTGTTGCATTGTGTGAAATGACTTATGCTGATTCTAATCTATTTTAATACATGCATTTTTATATATTTAAATATTTTTTATGCATTTTAAATATTTAAATGAAATCAAATAAATGCAAATAATTAATAATCAATTATGCAATTTTTTTTTTTTTTTGGTCACACTTTAGTTTAGGGTCCAGTTTTCACTATTAACTATGACTTTTGCCTCAATAAACTCCTAATTACTGCTTATTAATAGTTAGTAAGGTAGTTGTTAGGTTTAGGTATTGGGTAGGATTAAGGGATGTAGAATATTATTGTGCAGAACAAGGCATTAATATCTGCTTTAAAAGTACTAATAAACAGCCAGTAATAATATGCATGCTAATAATAACAAAGTCCCTTTAAGACAAGTCATTTCATTCGGCGGCCATCTTAGAAACGAGTGCAGCTCCTATCTCTTTGAATGAGCAAACATCAAATTCTCCAAAGCTGTTCGCCAAGCTTTCGATTAAATTTCATATTTGAAATCACCAATGTCTCATAAATTTCATCATGACAAAAAACAGCATTTCTCAGGCTGGATCAAGCTAATGCATGCACAGCCCTAGGGCGGGTCTCTAGGAAGCGCGCATACTGTTTCTACAGGAACCGGAGCTTCTAACGGCCGCTTCAGTGACGCGATGACTTTACCAATCGGCGATTGGCTCTTTTACTGAGAACGCGGGACATATTCCGCCATGTTGCGCGTTGCGATGAATGGGTCCCATTCATAACCTTATGTGCCAGAGAAGCGCGCCGCCATCTTAATAATATTCTCTTTGAACTTCCGTTTTTGCGGTGGCTCTGTACATTTCTATGGCATCGCTGTCAAGTGGATTTACTTGTTGTAGAGTTAATTAAAGTTATCGTGAGCATTGTAATGTTTAAGCAGATGTCTTAACAAATGCCAGTAGACCATTAAGATTCTAAAACGAGCAGTTCATTCATAAATAGTAAGATCGCTGTGGAAATACAAACCAGGAGCGCAGCGCTGAAAAGGGGCGGGGCTACATACGGTCTAATTAAAGGGATAGTTCACTTAAAAATGAAAATTCTGTCATCATTTACTCTCTCTCAAGTTGTTCCAAACCTGTATGAGTTTCTTTGTTCTGATGAACACAAAAGAAGATATTTTAAGGAATGTCGATAACCAAAAAATACTATGGAAGTCAATGGGGACCAGAAACTGTTCGGTTACTTCACATAAACACTCATCATGCAAAAAGCAGTTAGTTAGTTCAAATTCAGATGCTTTATTGTCTATCCCCAGAGGGGTAGAAAGTGTCGCATAACCTGATATTGCTGAGTTCAACATGTTCCTGGGTCAACATTTTTGTTGATCCTGGAACAACATTCAAATCAACCAATCAGATTTGAGGGACAAGTTTACAGATTATGTCAAGTTTAGGCTTAAAATCATGAATTGGTGCTTCTACATCAGTGTTATTCATCTATCATTTCCCTTTGATTTTGGGATAACTTATGGGTAGGGTTAGGTTTAGGGGTAGGAATAGGGTTAAGACTAAATTTTCAGACTAGAATGTTGTTCCAGGATCAACAAAATATGTTGACCCAGGAACGCATCTAACTCAGCAATATCAGGACGTGCGAAAGTGTCTTTAGACAACGGCTCAACAAACTAGTTACCATTTTTGTGTCTTTGCTACTGCAGACAATAGATCTAAAGTCATCTTTCTCTTCAGTAAGAATATTTAGCAATTTAGTATCTCGGCTCTGAGTAATAAAAGTGTCCTCGGTGCCTGCTGTTTGAGTTTGCACTCGGCCTCTCTTTCTGTCCAAACACAGCTGATGCAGAGGTGTGTCCAGACTAACACCACGTGTCCCGGCCGGGTTGGGGCAGCAGGGCAGGTGGTGGTTGTTATGATCTGCCCTTCTCCACCCTCGGGGCTTTTGACTGATCAATAAACACTTGGACAGCTGGGTCACACAATGAGCCCACATTCCCTCACAGAGGGCAGGGCTCTGCCGAACTAGAGCAGGTTTTCCTGCTTGAATGTTGATTATTTTCCTCATATTCTCCATTGTTCAGCTCCTCTCTTCCCAGTCTGTCAGTAACGCTCTGTTCAGTTCCTGTCTCTATGAAGCCCCTCCTTCTGAGAAGCACAATGTGCTCTGATTGGTCGGCTGGAACAGTGTGTTGTGATTGGTGTTTGGGAAATGTCCCGCCCCTTACCATAACCGCCAGTTTCAACACACTACTAACTAACTCAACCAGGCCCCGCCCCTTTATTCTGCTTATGAATTATTTAAATGAGTTCAGAAACAGTGACACTGATAGAGAGAATAACTGGAACTGAAACAGCAACACACTAAAGAAAAATGAACATGTGAAAAAGAAGAATATGTCCTCTCTTTAAGAAAGAGATGTTGAGAGCGAGAGAAAGAGAGTCAAAATTACATTCGTCTGGCCAGATTTGAAACCACACAAACATGGCAGTGAAACAAACACTCGTCTGGTTGACATGTATGTGTACGCGGGTCAAACCGCGTAATTGCACAAATATATTAAGTTACCTTTATCTAAACTTACACGAGTGAGTGACGTGTTTTAGCAACAAAACAACTCTGATGTCATGTTTTACATAATGGCATACACTATATCAACATTTTAAAGAGTTCAGTTTTACTCTTAAACAAGATACTGGGATTATTTTACATAGAAAAAAGGCCTAAATTGAAGTTTTATATAGTTTATAATGACTTTCCCTCACTATGATTAAGTTTATTAAGTAATTCTTGACTAAGCAGAACTCTATTTAAACAGAAACTATTTAAAACTTCTATTTGTGCGAGAAGCAAATGACAACATTAACTCTTTTCTTCCACACACAGTGTAATCGTACTCCTTTTGTTGATTCATCCTGAAGCAGAGATGTGGGTTTGACTCCAGGTTCAGATGGAGTTTGTTGAAATCCTGCCAAAACATTCTGCTGTGATCAAGTTCATGCCTGAGACACAGATACAGATCTCTATAACACACACACACACACACACACTCACACATATACACTCACACACTCACACATATACACATATACACACTCACACACAGACACACACTCACACATACACACACACCCTCACACATATACACACACACATACACACACATATACACTCACACATACACACACACACTCACACATACACACACACACTCACACATATACAAACACATATGCACACTCACACACACACACACACTCACACATATACACACACACATACATACTCACACTCACACACACATCCTCACACAGACACTTCTTCAGTGTGAGAGTAACCCTGTAATCCTGTTCTGAGTAACTCTTGCTCAATCATTAAAATCACAGATAAAACTATAGATTTCAACATTTTCTAGTGAAAATCTGATGTTTTTGTCCATGCAAATCATGACGTTGAGGGTGATTTCCAGCGTGTTCCTCATCTGTAGATATGAGACTCTTTGTGAACTGTAATATCTAGTTTTAGAGCTCTGATGATTAACTCAGTAAACACTAATGTGATATCATTCATCAGCTATACTCCAGTCCTTTATCATTTTGATTGGTAACGTGGGATTATATAAGAGCATGTGACCGTCTCGATGAGCTGTTGTACATGCATCTGTTACAGACATCTTATCTTGCTCTTCACTATCATAAATTCATAAACATGGGATGAAATAGCAGTGCGGCAGACGCTGAACAAACACAGACTGACTCCTGTGAGTTTGTTCAATCACTCAGTGTTCACAGCGTATCCTGACCCGTTCTCACTGAGGAGATCAATGAACCGCTTCAGCGCTGATTTACATCATGAGACACTATCTGCAAACCACAGACACTGTATCGTGAGACAGAAACATTTGCATTTCTGTTTAATGATGTTTTTATATGCTATAAATCTACTTTTACATGCTACAAAACAAATATAAGTGGAACAAATGAATAGAACAAGGACCCCTGGTTAAAAATACATCATATAACATTAGAAATAACGTTAGAAATACTATTAGTAACATACTGTAATACACTGAAAATTCAATTGCGTGTACACACCTCTACATGCAATTTAATAAAACAAAATGCATTAAAATAAAATGTGATGCAATGCAATGTGGCTAGAAACAGACTTTAAAATATACAGAATATATTTTTAAAAATTTTATATAACAGTTCATTGACCCCTGGTTAAAATGATATAACATTTAATAACATTACAAATAATATTAGAAATAATATTAGTAACGTTATATATACACACATACATACTTTTAAATTTAATGTAAACACCTGTAGATACAATTTAACAAAGTAAAATGCAATAAAATAAAATAAAATGTGATTGCAATACAATGGAATAAAATACAAAAAAATAAGTAAAATAAAAAATAAAAAAAAAACATGCACAACTCTACATGCATAATATACTCTATATAAAAAAATAAATACCATGCTGTGCAATAAAATCTAAAAATGTAATGCAATGTGATAAAATATAATAAATGATAAATTAGAAATAAAATAAAATAAAACAAAAATGCAATGTAATGAAATAAAATATAATATCAATAATAAAAATCAATGCAATAAAATAAAATGCAATAAAAATGCAAAAATTATCAATTAAAAATAAAATAAAAATAATGCAATGCAATAAAATATAAAAATTAAGTAAAATAACAAAATAAACAATGCAATAAAATAAAATGTGATGCAATTCAATGCAATAAAAAATGATCAATTAAAAATAAAATAAAATAAAATGAAATAATAAAATTAAATAATACAAAAATGCAAATGCAATAAAATATGAAAATGCAATGGTATAAAATACAAAAATGAAGTAAAATAAAATGTGATTGCAATGCAAAGTGATTATTAAAATTAAAACAGACTTTAAATTATAGAGAATATCTTTAAAACAAAACAAAAAAAAAATCGATTTGTTTCACACATCAGTCCTGGTTGAAACGCCTTCATTAAGAGTCTACAGTGTGGATGAGACGTGTAATTGATCAGAAGTATTGACTAAAACGTGTGTAGCCCAAGAGAAACTTGCTGGAATCCATGTAAACATACAGCAGCATGAATAATAAATATCACTGCACAGATCAGCTGTGGAGGAGGATGTGTTGGGTTTGATGTGACAATGTCATTAGTGTGTTTGCCTTTATAATGTTGAGCTGAAACTAAGTTGAATGATTCATGGGGCTCGTTTGACTGAACTAACTCTGTTTCTATGGCAACAGCAGGCCGGGGCGGGCGTCTGATCGCCGCTCTGCTCTGATGGCAACAGCACCATCATTGGTCCAGTGCGGCGGGCGGATAGAAACACAGTTCCTCTGCAGGTCGAGGAGTCAGATGAGGCTTTACTCACATCATTTATGATTGCATCAGAAACCACAGCCAAGAAACAGAGAGAAGAGAAGAGAACTCTCTCACTCTCTCTCTCTCTCTCACACACACACACACACACACACACACACACACGGCTGCACAATCACATGCTCCACTTCCTCTGCAGCTCTGCACCATGTGAACTCTCTCTAAAGACTCCAGTGACTTTGATACAAGGTGCTTTATTGCCTTTACACTGCCAAATCATTAGTCACTTTATATTACATGTACACAACTCTACATGCACAACATACTCTACATAAAAGTAATTGCAATGCAATGCAATAAAATATAAAAATTATGAATAAAAAATAATGCAATGCAATAAAATATAAAAATGCAATGCAATAAAATATAAAAATGCAATGCAATAAAATACAAAAATGATCAATTAAAAAATAAAATAAATAAAATAAAATACAAAAATGCAATGGAATAAAATACAAAAATTAAGTAAAAAAAATAAATAAAATAATGCAATAAAATAAAATGCAATGTAATTCAATGCAATAATATATAAAAATTATCAATTAAAAATAAAATAAAACAAAATAATAAAATAAAATAATGCAATAAAATAAAATGCAATGTAATTCAATGCAATAAAATACAAAAATGATCAATTAAAAATAAAATAAAATAATAAAATAAAATAAAATAAAATATAAAAATGCAATGGAATAAAATACAAAAATTAAGTAAAATAAAAATAAAATAAAATAATGCAATAATATATAAAAATGATCAATTAAAAATAAAATAAAACAAAATAATAAAATAAAATAATGCAATAAAATAAAATGCAATGTAATTCAATGCAATACAATACAAAAATGATCAATTAAAAATAAAATAAAATAATAAAATAAAATAAAATAAAATATAAAAATGCAATGGAATAAAATACAAAAATTAAGTAAAATAAAAATAAAATAAAATAATGCAATAATATATAAAAATGATCAATTAAAAATAAAATAAAACAAAATAATAAAATAAAATAATGCAATAAAATAAAATGCAATGTAATTCAATGCAATACAATACAAAAATGATCAATTAAAAACAAAATAAAATAATAAAATAAAATAAAATAAAATATAAAAATGCAATGGAATAAAATACAAAAATTAAGCAAAATAAAATAAAAACAGTGCAATTAAATAAAATGCAATGTAATGCAATAAAATACAAAATCGATCAAATAAAAATAAATAATAAAATAAAATAAAATAAAATAAAATAAAATAAAATAAAATAAAACAAAATAAAACAAAATAATGGTAAAAGTTTCTCAGTTCCCACCAAAACACTGAGCACATGAATCCTGCCTGGAGACCAGTCAAGGGTTTTCCGGCTGTTCTAATTGGACGAGCTCCATAGCAACCACACGAGCACATCAACCATTCAGGTCTGGCAGAAAAGTCTCTGTGAAGAGCCCTTGAGTCGACACACACTGACCTGTGATCAGCCTTCTGCCCGTCTGCAGTGAGCACACAGGGTCATTCCCTCCTGTTTGACCTTCATCCTCTCTGAGCTCATGGAAACGCTCCACACGCTGACATCTTCATTAAAGATATCAGACATTAAGAATGGAAATATAATTTCTGCGCGATTTTTCACCCTCATTTAAGACGATGCACATGATGCCACTATCAGGGTTATTATTGTTAAACTAAAACTATTCAAAGCACTTTTGTTGACTGAAATAAAGCTTAAATAAAATATAAATATATTAGATGAAGAACTTTAAACAAAAATGAGAAATGTTGCCTGGTCGGAGCAGTAAAATGTTGACAGGGTGGTCATGGAGCGAGATCAGGCCGGGACGAGCCCGCGGCTGTCAGTCATCTCGGGTGAAGCTGGCGTGAATAATTGAAGCGGGCGGGCGGGGAGGGTCATGTGGGTCACGTGACCCCTGCCACCCTCAGACAGACAGACAGATAGCGGGAGATGTGTGCGTCTCTCTCTTATTAAAGCAATGACACCCGATCTGCACAGGTAACAGAGCGCCAGACAGAAGAGCAGAGACCGTCTGGAAAACAAGCGGCCGTTTCAAACACACCGACACTCTGATTCAACCTGCCAGATGAGAGAGCACATCTGTTCAGACCGAACACATCAACACATCTGTGACGCTCGCTTCTGTCTGCATCTGTGCAAAATATCAGAACAGAAACTGGTCATTTTCAGCCATTTTCTGTGTACAGACATTCGAAAATCAATATGGAAAATTCCTTTATATTAACAAAGTACATTCAGCCGTATTTCTACAGGCTTTTCTGACACTTTATGGGTTTTTCAAAATTACATTAAAAACGCGAGTTAAGACTTAAATAACAGTGATGGAGATGTTTTTATACCTGGTTTAAAAGTCATTTTGATATATATATATATATAAATTAAAATTTGAAAAATCCAATCCAATATTAATTTAGTTAAAAAAACTATGATAATATAAACAAAATGGTTAAATAAAACCATTTCAATATTTATTTTTACACAAAATATGACAATCCTTCTGTTCTGGCATCACCTTCGTCTCAAGAACAGTTTTGCCTCTAATAAAGTTTTCTTGGTAACACTTCATTTTACAGGGTCCTTGTTACACATTACATGTACTTAAAGTAGTAATAACAGTAATTTATGCATAATTATGAGCAACTAAACCTAAACCAAAGCCTATTCCTAACCCTTATAGTAAGTACATGTTGTTAATTGATATTACTGTATGTAAATGTATAATTACACTGTAACAAGGACACCTTAAAACAAAGTGTAACCGTTTTCTTAAAAAGTGGTGCACTTCCCACGAAGACAACAGCGTCAGAAAGAGCTTGAGATGAAATATGAGACGTGGTATGTGAAGAAAAACAAGACAAATCAGAGACAGTCAGTTTCATGTACTTTTGACCTGAAAACATTATTTAATAATGTGTGAAACTAGCCGGTAACACTTTACAATAATGTCCCATTAGTTACCGTTGCTGAATGCATTAACTAACATTAACAAACAACGAGCAATGCATTTGTTGCAGAATCTTTGTTAATGTTAGTTTGTTCATGTTAGCTGGGATTCATTAAATAATATTAAATAGATACAACTTTTGATTTGAAACATGGTGGAAATTACAAAAACAAGGGACTTTTCTTGTGACACTGAAGCAGCTTCATGTAAAAGCATCTCCTCCTGAACCAAGCACTTACATGTGTGTTTCAGCAGCTGCAGGTCAAAGTTCAGCATCTTTTCAGGATCTGACCTCAGTCTAGTTTAATGTGTTTGTTCAACAGCGAGTCTCTGACAGTGGTTGATCGGCCATCAGTGATGCAGACGATCTTAATTCTGCTGTCGTTCCTGTCCGACTTG
This sequence comes from Mylopharyngodon piceus, assembly GCA_039654765.1. Taxonomy (NCBI): domain Eukaryota; kingdom Metazoa; phylum Chordata; class Actinopteri; order Cypriniformes; family Xenocyprididae; genus Mylopharyngodon; species Mylopharyngodon piceus. The sequence continues at coordinate 786,900 of CM077449.1, forward strand.
TTCCGTCATGTTCACAGATCTTCAGCACTAATCACCACCTGTGGTTCTGTCCTTTGTTACTTTGACCTCAGAGACACAGAACTGGATTTACAGGTTTGAAATCTTCCTTGTTTCCCACTTAAATCAGCCTCAATAATCCTGAGAAACAACCACTGATTTGCAAAACACTTGGCATTTGAAGTGTAGAACAATAGCTTTGGAAACATGACAGGAAAACAGCTTTTTGATGCATCAAACAATGTAAGCAATTTAAATAATACAATTATATAGACACTTCAGAGTTAAATATTATATAAAAAAGACTACATTCAGTCAATTAGATGTGCATATGAATAATTTGATCTATATCAGTGTAATTTATATAGGAAAGACAGTAAATACTTGCTTACCAATAAGGTCCCATTCATTAACATTAGTTAATGCACTACATGAATAACAATGAGCAATACATTTTTTACAGCATTTATTAATCTTAGTTAATGTTAGTTAATAAAATTACTTCATTGTTTGCTCATGTTAGTTCACAGTGAATTAAATAATATTAACAATGGATTTTAAAAATTATGTTAGTAAATGTTGATTAACATTAACTAAGATTAATAAGAAGTATTGTTCATTGTTAGTTAACTAATGTTAAAGTTTAAAGCACATGGAAGCTTGTTTATGCCACAGGATAAAAAAAATAAGGTAATTGCGAATTTTTGTCTTGAGTGTGTGTGTGTGTGTGTGTGTGTGAGAGAGAGAGAGAGAGAGAGAGAGAGAGAGAGAGAGAGAGAGCATCGTTCTCGGGCTGCAGAGAGGAAGTGGCGCAAATCGAAAGATCCTACCGATCTTAGCATGTATCAGTCACTCCTCTCTTCCTTCTCTGCAAAGTCTCTAATGCTAAAACCACATACTATCACAATAAAATTACCAAATTCTCCTGATTCTCACACACTTTTCAAAACCTTCTCGTCTCTTCTTTGCCCCCCACCCTAACATCAACTCTAACAGCCCCCTCCAGCACTTTTAGAAAACTACAGACCGGTATCCCTTCTTCCATTCATTGCAAAGACACTTGAGAGTTGTATTCAACCAACTGTCTACTTATCTCACACAGAACAACCTCCTGGACAACAACCAGTCTGGCTTCAAGAGTGGCCACTCAACTGAGACTGCCCTGCTCTCAGTTACAGAAGCCAATGGTTCAAGTCTTACCTCTCAGGTAGGTCCTTCAGGGTGTCATGGATGGGTGAGGTGTCTAAGTTGCAACATCTAGCTATTGGAGTGCCTCAGGGCTCGGTGCTTGGACCGCTTCTCTTCTCCATCTACATGTCATCACTAGGATCTGTCGTTCAGAAACATGGTTTTTCCTATCACTGCTGTGCTGATGACACACAACTCTACCTCTCATTCCAGCCAGATGATCCGAAGGTAGCTGCTCGCATCTCAGTTTTCCTTGACAGACATTTCTTGCTGGATGAAGGACCACCACTTTCAACTCAATGTTGCAAAGACAGAACTGCTTGTGGTCACGGCCAACCCAACACTTCATCACAACTTCTCCATTGAGCTCGGTTCATCAACCATAACTCCTTCCAGGACAGCCAGGAACCTTGGAGTTGTGATCGATGATCAATTAAACTGCACCGACCACATTGCTAGAACTGCCCAGTCCTGCAGATTTGCCTTGTATAACATTAGGAGGATCAGGCCCTTCCTATCGGAGCATGCTACACAACTCCTTGTCCAAGCTCTTGTTCTATCCAGACTGGACTATTGTAATGCTCTCTTGGCAGGCCTTCCAGCATGTGCTGTCAAACCTCTGCAACTGATCCAGAATGCTGCAGAAAGAGTCTTTAATGAGCCGAAGAGAGCACACATCACACCTCTCCTCATAAACTTGCACTGGTTGCCAATTGCCGCTCGCATCAAATTCAAGGTTCTGATGTTTGCCTACAGAACAACCACTGGCTCTGCACCCCTACACCTAAACTCACTACTTCAGACCTATGTGTCCTCCAGAAGCTTGCGTTCTGCAAGTGAAGTAAAGTAAGTCACAACATCTAGCTACTGGAGTGCCTCAGGGCTCGGTGCTTGGACCGCTTCTCTTCTCCATCTACATGTCTTACTAGGATCTCTCTTTCAGAAACATGGTTTTTCCTATCATTGCTATGCTAATGACACACAACTCTCATTCCAGTCAGATGATCCGAAGGTAGCTGCTCGCATCTCAGCCTGCCTGACAGACATTTCTTGCTGGATGAAGGACCACCACCTTCAACTCAACCTTTCAAAGACAAAACTGCCATTGGCTCTGCACCCCTATACCTAAACTCACTACTTCAGACCTATATGTGTCCTCCAGAAGCTTGCATTCTGCAAGTGAACAATGCCATCCCAAAGAGGCACAAAATCACTCTTTCCTTCCCTGCTGGTGGAATGACGTGCCTAACTCAATCCGAGCAGCTGAGTCTTTAGCCATTTTCACAAAACGGCTAAAGACACATCTTTTTCATCAACACTTGACCCAGTAATATTAGCACTTACTTTTTCTATTTTTCTATTTCTATTTATTTACTTTTAAAAAAATCCTTGCTATGTGCACTTTGTTGGAATAACTGGGACTTGACAAAGCACTTGCATACTGTTGCCCTCTTGTTGATTTGAATGCTTCTATTGTTCTCATTTGTAAGTCCCTTTGGAGAAAAGTGTCTGCTAAATGATTAAATGTTAAAGTGTGTGTGTGTGTGTCCCATCTTGACTCATCAGCCTCCAGCTGAGTTTCAACAATAGACCACCAGAGAAGACTGACCAGCGGCAGGCCCAGTGTAGTTAACAAACTAAAACACAACCATGAAAAGCAGAACTAATGCTTTACTAATGCTACCAATACTAATCATAATCCTTATTAAATGAGTAATTTCAGAGTGAGGTCTGTCTGTGGTTACGGCTCACAGGTAACACTTTACAATAAGGTCTCATTAGTTAATGCATTAACTAACATTACCTACCAATGAGCAACCCTACTGTAAAGTGTTACCGGTTCATTGGGAAGACTTCAGATGACGCCGACTCTGGATCGACATACAAAACTATCAAATATTATCCTTATATTGTAATAATTATGAGCACAAGTTGTAATTGCTGCCTAACATGTTCATTATGTCTGCTTAACTGAATACATGAAGTTAACTAACCACATAAAGTACTATATTATAGCTGTATATAACTGGACATTAGTTTGACACACTCATTTTTAAATACTTTCTAAATCGTAACACTAAATCTAGCAATTTCTATAAAGTTGTTTTCCCAGCTAGAAATTTTATTGTTCTAAGAATGTTCTGAGAACATTATGCTATGTTCTGGGAATGTTTTCAGTGGCAAGTTTTATTTTTGTTCCCAGAATATTCTCCTAAAATGTAGGATAATATTCTTTAAAAACATTCTAAACATGATAACATTGTCAGAACATTATCCCCTAACATTCTTATAAAGTTTCCCAGCTGCACTGGATGTGGACTCCAATGTCGCTCAGATGTCAAATTTTGGTCGAAAATGAAAATCAGGTTGACGTCTAAACCCAACATTTATTTGACGTCAAGCTCCAACGTCATTAAGCAACTCCAAAAACAGCATTACCAGCTTCACTTATTACAAACCAGATTGATTTTATTTCTGTCATAAATGTATAAACGTTCTTATTGAGATAAAAAAGACTTTTAGATGTTGATGTCTGTTTGGTTTGATGTCACCATTATGGTGATCAGTGTTTGCTTTAGTTGGGCAGTTTGACTCTTAACTTTTTAATTCCAAGAACATAAAAAAATTCTAGCTGGGTTGACACAATATTGTCAAAAGCGCTATACAAATAAACATGAGTTTATGTATGCAGGATGTTTATTAAAGCACATCCTCTTCTGAAGTTTATTTACGGGTTAATTTGGCGTGAATGGTTGAAAATGAGCTGACATGAGCGCGGCTCTAAACACTGTGAAAGCGTCTCTCAACAGCTGCTCATTATTCCGGCCGGAGCGGATCGGATCGGATCGGATCTGGTGTCAGGCTTTAGTCCAGCTACTAAACATGTATCTGCCACTATCAATATTTAATCAGGCACATTATTGGCCAACACTGTTAGGAGGAGACGGGCCCAGTCTTGACACCACACAGAGTCCAAACACTGAAACACACACACACACAATGTACACTAAATGTTGGTACCGTGTCGGCCACTTGACATCTATGTAAAATCTAAATCCTGAAGTTAAACAGGTGGAGAACTGCAGCTCTAAATGTTAATTATCATCATTCCAGTGAGCAATAAAACAATTACAGAACAGATCCACACAATGAGTCGCTCACACTCTACTGCTTTTGTCCGGCCTCTTTATAGACCCGTCAAACTCACCTTTAACCTTTCAAGTTCTTTATAGTTTCACAGCTAAAGTGGATCACACAACCTTTGGGACAACTAACTAGGGAAGATCACAAACGCAGTTAACAAACAAGACACATTATTTCAAAATCACTAACGAACATTTGAGTGTTACTGTAACTCACTGTGATTTGTGAAATGATTTCCTCAGCATGACGAGTTTACTACAGTGATTCTTCAATTATTAACTGTTCCATTTCAAAAAAAATTATTTTTCTGACAATTATTTCACATGTCAGGCTTTACAAGGTTACATGTTTAAATATGAACTTTTAAAGCCGCTAATTGAAGAATCGCCACTGGAAAATGTTTTGGACTCGTCTGATATCTTACAGCCTCATCACAAGCTCTTAATAGGCCAATGAAATGCTTTTGTGAATTCATACTTATGATAATTCAAGTAAAACATTTCAGGCTGATGTCCTGAAGTGTGTACGGTTGCGTTCAGGAACGCCGGCGACGGAGTCATTCTGGGCAATTTGTACTTACAGCCGTGAGAATAATTATCCACCTTCCCTCCCGCCAGACGATGCCGGCTCTCTGCCAGCAGTAACTCAAACCCCACTCCTGAAAAATGCAGGAGCTATTAAACAAAAAAGCTCTCTAATATCTCCTTTCTACCAGTGAGTCAACAAGTTTACCTGTCCCAGGGGTGTTTACCTGGCATCTGTGTGTGTGTGTGTGTGTGTGTGTGTGTGTGTGTGTGTGTGTAAACTAAGAGAGACTGCGGTCAGCAGCACATTCACATGCTAATGGCATCTGATGAGTCACTGTGCGGTGAATAGGAGATTACTCCGGCTCTCCAAACATTCTCCTTGTGTTTGGCTTGGGAAATTCCCAGTAATATACTATAGATAGCTCTGCTGAAGCAGCTCAATCATTCTTAAAGGAATTGTTCTCCTAAAAAGGCCAAAAAAAAAAAAAAAATCCAACATTTACTCACACTTATGTCATTACAAACCTGTAGGTGTTTCTTTTGTCTGAGATGTTTCGCATAATAAATTTCGCAATTAAATCATACTGTAATCTATGGAAGATTGTTTCCCCCACAGAATAAAAAAGTAATTGAGACTTTTTATCTCAGAATTCAGGCTTTTTTCTTGCAATTGCAAAACAAAACTCCACAAAAGACCATAAAACAAAATGCCACAAAACGGCACAAAACACTATAAAACAAAATCCAACAAAATGCCACAAAGTGTAACAAAACACCACAAAACACCATAAAACATCATTAAAAAACAAAACGCCACAAATTGCAACAAAACACCAAAAAATTCAACAAAATGCAAAAACCTCCACAAAATGCCATAAAACAAAACGTCACAAAATGGAACAAAATGACAAAAAAATGCCATAAAACAAAACGCCACAAAATGCCACAAAATAAAACATAATCATAAACACAAAGAATGGTAACAGATTGAATTAAATATGAAAATTTATTTAAAACCTGGAAAAATCATTTTATACAGTGTGCAAATGAAGTATTATCATTGAATTTAATGTGAAATTTTGATGTAGAAAGACTAATATATTATTTTCTTCTAAAACGTAATCCAATTATCTGCTTTATTTTCAACTTCAAGAACTGGTGCAACAAAAAGCCACAAAATAAAACAAAACGCCACAAAATGCAATAAAACTCCATAAAACGCCACAAAACGCCACAAAATGCAACAAAACTCCACAAAACTCCATAAAACGCTACAAAATGCCACAAAACGCCACAAAACTCCACAAAACGCCACAAAACTCCACAAAATGCCACAAAACTCCACAAAATGCAACAAAACTCCACAAAACGCCACAAAACTCCACAAAATGCCACATAATCCAACAAAATGCAACAAAACGCAACAAAACTCCACAAAACGCCACAAAATGCCAAAAAATGCAACAAAATGCAACAAAACGCCACAAAATGCAACAAAACTCCACAAAACACCACAAAATGCAACAAAAACTGCACAAAATGCATCAAAACTCCACAAAACTCCATAAAACGCTACAAAATGCCACAAAACGCCACAAAACTCCACAAAACGCCACAAAACTCCACAAAATGCCACAAAACTCCACAAAACGCCACAAAACTCCACAAAATGCCACATAATCCAACAAAATGCAACAAAACGCAACAAAACTCCACAAAACGCCACAAAATGCAACAAAAACTGCACAAAATGCATCAAAACTCCACAAAATGCCAAAAAATGCAACAAAACACAAAGCAAAACTGAAGTCATGTGACAGTTTTGTGAAATGATAAAAGTAAAAGTATAAAAAATATAAGAGTTTTAAATGTAAAAGTTTAAAAGTCAACATTGACTTCAGAAGGCATGTTATTAGAATATACAGAATATAGAATATAATTGTGGATTTTGATTGTTGATCGTAACATTTAAGCAAAACACATTTTCTGCTTTAAAGTGTATACAAATAAACTTGAACTGAATGTTGTCCTTTCTGAAGCATGTCAATATTAAATCACAGTCCACTCGCTTTATGAAAAATGGACATTCTCCTTTCGTGATCCACACTGTAAAAAAATATTTTTCAAACTTTATTGGAGTATGTTTTACAAGAAAATACTATTTCAGTCTTTCTATGTCTTCTTGAAATTATATGAACGTTTTGTGAAAATAAAAGAACAAAACTTAGTCAATATAAAAATCACAATCCACTTTCTTTATGAACAATGGACGTTATATCTGCATATAAAATCTTTCATGATCCACACTGTAAAAAATAATTTTGCAATGTGTTACTTGCCACTTCTTTGTAATTATTTGTGAAATTTATCTGTTTCTACACCAGATTTTTCAGTGAATTAAGTCACACAGGTTGGGAGTGACATGAGGGTTAGTAAATGATGACAGAATGGGGATGAACTAACCCGAAATAGCTTGATTTACACAAAACGATCTCATAATAAAACACTTTTCAACAGCTCTGTTTATTAAACTCATCCTCTAAACTCCTGTTTCGCTGTTTGTTAATCATGATGTCTCTCCAAGGACAATCATATGCGATTATCACGCACAGATGTCATACATTCAAGATGAGCTCATACGTTTGTGTGTTGTGGCTAATAATGTCATGATGGATGAGGTCATTTCCTCTCCACTGAACTAAAGTTAACAGTGACAAAACTCCCTTGGTGTTTAAAAGACAGTTAATGTTCAGTAATATTATCAATTTAACCACACTGACACTATCGGACGAGAACAAAACTGAACTGAGTTGAATAATGACACTAACTTTGCAACATCAACACTGTTATTGAACTGAACTGAATCAACATCGATCTGAATAATGACTCTATTTTCTTCTGTAGAGCTGCTTTACAGCTGAAATTGAATTTGTTTTATAATTTATTAATATTAACAGTTATTTTCCTGTTTATTTCTGTGATTGTATAAAGAGCTATAGAAATAAAGGCATGAAATACATTTCTTGTCATTAAATCACAATTTATACAATTATTATCATCTTATAAGTCATAAGAGATGTTGGACAACAGGATATAATTATTTGGGGCCATTTGCATAAACTGCTTAAACTAGTAGTTATTCATCTATTTTTTCTTTAAGGCTGGTCATAACTTTTTTAAAGTCAAGCCACCTTTATTTCTGTAACGCTTTATACAATAAAGATTTCAAAGCGGAAAATAAAGTCAGTTGCATAAAAACGTTGATTGGTCACTTAAAATTTTAAAACAACTTTCTAACATAAACACAAAGAATGGTAACACATTGAATTAAACGTAAATTTATTTAAAACTTGGAAAAATCCTTTTATACAGTGTGCAAATGAAGTATTATCATTGAATTAATGTGAAATTTTGATGTAGAAAGACTGATTTATTATTTTCTTCTAAAACGTAATCCAATTATGTGCTTTATTTTCAACTTCGGGAATTGGTGGTATTTTCACTCAGAAATTACAAGTAAATTTCACAAGGAATTACAAAGAAATGGCAAGTAACAGAATTAAATGTGCAATTTTGAAGTAGAAATATTATTTACTTTTAAAACTTTGTTTACAACTTTGAAAACTTATTTTTGAAAAAAATTTAGTGTAGGATTTACTAAATTGCACGTAAATTTCACAAACAATTACAAAGAAACGGCAAGTGACACACTGAACTAAATGTGAAAATCTTTGAAAAATATTTTTTTACAGTGTACACTGAAAAAAACAATTTTCAATCAGAAATTTCACAAATACTTACAAAAAATGGCAAATTAAACAAGAAAATCTATTTGAAACTTGGAAAAATCATTTTATTTAGTGTACAAATAAAGCATTATTGTTAAATTAAATGTGAAATTTTTAAATAGACTGAAATATTATTTTCTTGTAAAACTTTGTTTACAACTTTGAAGATTCATTTTTTTTTACAATGCACACTGAAAAAAAATTAGTGTAGGATTTACTTTGAAACAATTTTCACTCAGAAATTGCACGTAAATTTCACAAACAATTACAAAGAAACGGCAAGTGACACACTGAGTTCAAAATCTTTTAAAACTTTGAAAAATATTTTTTTACAGTGTACACTGAAAAAAACAATTTTCAATCAGAAATTTCACAAATACAAAAAATGGCAAATTAAACAAGAAAATCTATTTGAAACTTGGAAAAATCATTTTATTTAGTGTACAAATGAAGCATTATTGTTAAATTAAATGTGACATTTTTAAATAGAAATACTGAAATATTATTTTCTTGTAAAACTTTGTTTACAACTTTGAAGATTCATTTTTTTTTACAGTGCACACTGAAAAAAAATTAGTGTAGGATTTACTTTGAAACAATTTCCACTCTGAAATTGCAAGTAAATTTCTCAAATACTTACAAAGAAACGACCGATTAACCATGAAAATCTATTTAAAACTTGGAAAAGTCATTTTATACAGTGAACAAATTATCATTATCAACAACCACATGACAGTAGTGCAGATGTCTAGTGAGTATCACTGAGACGTTTGGGCTCAGACCAGAGTCAGATGAGGTAGAAGTGTAAACAACACATTTAAGAGTCATTTGACCCGGGGTGGGAACAGGTAATCAGAGACTGACCTCAGTAAAGCCGCTTCTCATTTCACCAGAGTAATACCATCACGAGAAACCTGCCGACAGTCCAGCAGAGAAAGTCACTCGCCCTGCCAGACACAAGCACACAATCGCAGCGCCGCAGTACGTGTGATATATCACAACGCAACATAATGCGCGTCTATCTGCGCAGATTATCTTAGACTGTTCATTTATTCAGTTCGCTCAGTTTCAAATAATGGTCATATTATCATGCTGCAACGATAAAAAAAAATGCAACAACATGCTTGAGTTACTGTAATGAATATGGCGGAGGTGTTGTGCGGTATAACGCTAAATTATTAATATGCAAAAGACTGTCGATATTAAAGACAGAGAGGGAAAATCAATAATTTCCATTCCAGAAGTCAGTGAAATATGAGCCATATTAGGAGGAGATTCTCACTGCGTATCAATCCATGAAGGTCTCTTAATGTATATGCCATTAATTATTTAAACCAGCAGCTGAGAGACTTTCCAAAGTCCCCAGACTGTGTGTGTGAACCATGAGCGTTTCATGGCGAGGACGTGTTGATCATGCGTCCTCGTCCAGACAGACGTTATGGAAGGGTCATTGGTTTGAGAAATGATGTCAGATTCTTTAATACATGGAAAACAAAAGTATTGTCAATCAACTCCGGCCAGACGGATCATCGACAACTCAGATAGACAGAGTTAACCAACCCGATGAACCTCCAACTATCAGATACTGCAACAGTCCTCAATGCAAACAGTTCAGGCTAAAGCAGCACAAACTGACCTGAAAGAGTATCTGATCATGTAAAATACACTGTAAAAACTCATAACCTGCAATTGTTACTTTTAAATTAATGTATTTAGGTTGAATCAGCAACATTACATAATATTTTTGACTTGAATAAAACCGGTTAATTTAGATGATGCACAAGCAAAGCATTTGACAGAAATAAGTTTGCACTGTTTTAAATGCCAAAACAACAGATCTAGTGTTGTTTTGTCTCGTTTTCAAATACAAATTTAAGACATATGGGTTTTAGGCCTCTTCTTGCACTAGATATGAATTGTGTTTTCTTGCTTTTTATTGCATATATTTCATAGGTAACACTTTACAAATAGAGTTTCATTTGTTACAGTAACACATTTAAAGGCGTGGTTGATTATGATTTCACTTAGTTAGTGTGTAATGTTGCTGTTTGAACATAAACAACATCTGCAAAGTTACGACGCTCAAAGTTCAGTGCAAAGGGAGAATTTGCTGTTTAAGGACTACAACAAACGGCTGGTAGGGACTACAACGAGCTTCTTCCTGGGTTGGTGACATCACAAACCCTAAAATTTACATAAACCCCGCCCCCGAGAACACACAACAAAGGGGGTGAGGCCATGTTGGGCTGCTTTAGAGAAGAGGAAGAGCTGTTGTAGTAGAGTGTTGTTGTCATGCCGTCATTTTATGCCGGACTGCTTCACAAATGAGGGTCAATTCAACGCTGGATTTGCACAAAAGATGAACATGACGACACATGCTAGTGGATGAGTTGAATCAACTCCACAGCAACTACATAAATTTATCCACTAACCATTCAGAAACGTCTAAAAGTTGTAACTTCTTCCTGAGTCTCTCCATCAGTGTCGACTCCGGTTTGAACAATGTAAGGCTGAACACCGTTACTGACAATCCTCATTTTGGCTGCGTGAGATTCTCCAGCTTTGTTGTTGTTGAGCGACCGAAGCGCGAGCTGTTAAAGCTCCGCCCTCTTCTGGAAAGGGGGCGGGAGCAGCAGCTCATTTGCATTTAAAGGGACACACACAAAAACGGCGTGTTTTTGCTCACACCCAAATAGGGGCAAATTTGACAAGCTATAATAAATGATCTGTGGGGTATTTTGAGCTGAAACTTCACAGACACATTCTGGAGACACCAGAGACTTATATTACATCTTGTGAAAAGAGGTATAATAGGTCCCCTTTAACATGAATTAACAATGAACAATACTTCTTACTTGCAGCTATTTCAGATCTGATGAGTCTTTAGAAGAGTGACTGAAGTGAACAGGGTTTTTTTCTGCTGAATTGAGTTTGACATCAACCACAAGCTGAAGACCCGTGTGTGGAGGGGAAATACATGTGTGTCAGACAGGATGATGTGGAGCATGGGGTGATAGTTGAACATTTAACCACATTACAGAATGATTTGAGGCATGACATCACCTGCTCCGCTCCAGTAAAGCGTGTGTGTGACCAAACGTCAGTTCATTTGGAAAATCACATGGTGGTTCAAGGTCTTAATGTGTGAAAGAAAGCTTCTGATCCGTTCATTCATCCTGCCTAAACAGACGCAGGGATTATTCTGTGAAATTAATCAACATTTCTCACATGTTTCTTCTGCAATTTCTTGTACACAACAGGGTCATTAACTAAAACTAAAACTATTAAAAACATTTCTACTAATTGAAATGAAGATTAAATAAAATATAATTATTAGTTGAAAAACTTACAAAGAAATGTTGACTGAAATAAGTTTAAGTTGAAGCACTACAATTATTAACTGGAAATTAGTGCTATCAAGTCGATTAATCGCATTTAACATAAAAGTTTGTAATATGTGTGTGTATATATATATTGCCTATATATATATATATACACACACATATTACAAACTTTTATGTTAAATGCGGTTAATCGACTTGATAGCACTAATTTCCAGTTAATAATTGTAGTGCTTCAACTTAAACACACACACATATATTTACAAACTTATGTTAGATGCGATTAATCGCGATTAATCGATTTGGCAGCATTAGACGGTTTATTTAGTTATATTAAAATATATTTTGGCTGGAAAACCAGTTAAATTGACATTACGAATGTTTTTAGGTTACCTTAAACATTAGTTAGTTGTCTTACAGTAGAGTATAGAGCTATAAAATGAGCATTTGACTTTTGATTAGAGGTATTTTGAGCAAATCTGAGACATTGTTGAGATCTCTTCTGAAACATCTAGATGTTTTACTGCTGTCTAGAAGAAACAACAGACATTGCATTTCTCTTTCCAATTATACACCTTTTAAGTTATGCTTGGTCTTCTCAATGATTAGCAGTAAATTTTTACAACACACACAAAGTCAATATCATCTGAGAAACGAAGGCGTTTATGTGTGTGTGTCTTTAGCGTTGACCAGAGTTTCACCCTCATTCTTGGGTGACGCGGTTAACTAGTCTTTGATGTGAGCGGCACTATCTAACGGGCGATCAATAGACGCGCTGATGGAGAGTAAATCCAACATCAAAGCGCATCAGTGTGCAAACACATGATTCCCTCATTAATGGAGTGAAGAGGTCCGTCGTCTCCTCAGGCCTGATCATGTTCAACACGCTCTTAAAACACAGTCAATCCTAGAACCAATTAGAAATTAAGCTGATAGGAAATCTGGACAGATAATCACAATTTGTGCATGTTGTTCATTAACTCTGAAACACACTGCCAGGTCTAAAACATCAAATTCAGTCACTAGGTTAATAAGTTCATAATTAGAACAATCGTTTGAAGTCCTGTAAAATCAAATAATGGAACTTACACACACATACACACTAAATTTCAGAATATGTAGTGGCGTTTACTAAGTGAACCTTCACTAGTGCAATTGATCATAGCATTAATGATTTGAGTTATGCTGAAGGAGAGACTCAAGCCATATCTAGAGACCAGAAGATCGAACTCTGTTCACATGAGAGAGGGAGAAAACATCTAGAACACAAACACTATAGCAGCTGCATAGCAACACCCTAGTGACCACTCAAAACACCACACCAATGCCCTAGTAATCACCCAAAACACCTTAGCAACCACATAGCAACACCCTAGTAACCAGTCAAAACACCACAGCAACACCCTAGTAATCACTCAAAACAGCATAACATCCACAGCAATGACCTAGCAACCACACAGCAACGCCCTAGTAACCAGACAAAACACCATAGCAACACCCTAGTAACCAGTCAAAACACCATAGCAACGCCCTAGTAATCACTCAAAACATCATAACATCCACAGCAATGGTTACAGTGGTTACTAGGGTGTTGCTATGCAAAACACCTTAGCAACCACATAGCAACGCCCTAGTAACCAGTCAAAACACCATAGCAACACCCTAGTGACCAGTCAAAACACCATAGCAACACCCTAGTAATCACTCAAAACACCAAAACATCCACAGCAATGGCCTAGTAATCACTCAATACATCTTAACAACCATGTAGCCACGCCCTAGTAACCACTCAAAACGCCAAAGCATCCACAGCAATGCCCTAGTAATCATGCAAAACACCTTAGCAACCACATAGCAACGCCCTAGTAACCAGTCAAAACACCATAGCAACACCCTAGTGACCAGTCAAAACACCATAGCAACACCCTAGTAATCACTCAAAACACCAAAACATCCACAGCAATGGCCTAGTAATCACTCAATACATCTTAACAACCATGTAGCCACGCCCTAGTAACCACTGAAAACACCAAAGCATCCACAGCAATGCCCTAGTAACCATGCAAAACACCTTAGCAACCATATAGCAACGCCCTAGCAATCATTCAAAACACCTTAGCAACCATATAGCAACGCCCTAGCAATCATTCAAAACACCTTAGCAACCATATATCAACGCCCTAGTAATCATTCAAAACACCTTAGCAATCATATATCAATGCCTTAGTAATCACTCAAAACACCATAGCAATGCCCTAGTAACCACTTCAAAACACAAAAGCATCCACAGCAATGCCCTAGTAACCACCCAAAACATCATAGCAATGCCCTAGTAACCACTTAAAACACCACAGCAATGCCCTGGTCACCAGTCAAAACACCATAACAACGCCCTAGTAACCACTCAAAACACAACAACAATGCCCTAGTAACCACTCAAAACATCACAGCAACCATATAGCCACGCCCTAGTAACCACTTACAACACCACAGCAATGCCTTAGTAATCACTCAAAACACCATAGCAACGCCCTAGTAACCACTCAAAACACCAAAGCATCCACATAAATCTACTGTAGATTTAGTCAACTACAATCTCATGATATTTATTCAACTAAAACTAGACTAAAACAGTTCAGATGACTAAAACTAAATCAAAATTTGCTGTCAAAATTAACACTGCTCAAAACACCTTAGCAGATGCATAGCAACACCCCGGCAAACAGCCACATGACCCTAGCTTCAGGGCGGCTGGTTTTTCATTCAGTGGATGTTCAGAAGCATCTCCGCTGGCGTCTCTCATCTGAAGCCATCACCTCCGATGTTCAGAGCTGAAAGAGGAACAACAGCTCCAGCATCTCGGCACACGCTGGTGTGGGACTCACACCTTCAGATCTGCTCACCCGCGTCAACACACTCAACTCTGTCCCGGTGTCCTGGATCAATAGCTGAGGCTCGTTTGATCTGAACGAGGCTTCGTCTTTTGTTTTGAGGGATTTTATCAGAGGCCTCGGGCAGTGTCAGCGGTCGGCTCGCATTATTTTCTAAAGAATGTCTTGCTGACTTTGTACTGCATGAACACGTCCATCATAACAGCAAGAGTGCTTCAACCTCTGACACATATTAATATTACATGTGTGGCCACTAATGGCATTTTGACATATTCCATCACAGAACAGAAATCATTCGAGAAACTAAATCATGTGAGACACGAGAGAGATTAATGCCTTGATCCTCTCTTCTAGCTGGACCTCCAGCTACCTGTGTGTGTGTGTGTGTGTGTGTGTGTGTTTGAAGCATCCTAAGGAGGCAGATGAAAGCAGCAGTATTGATTTATGTGCAACAGGCAAATATGACCGGAGAGAAAGAGACTAAACCATAAACAGACTATATCCCCTCATCTCCCCAAACACTCAATAGATCCACCTGGAGACCGTGAGCAGGGCTGGTTTACTCCGAAGAGCTTCAAATCAGAAAACTTACTTTTGGATCAATTTTTGTTCTTTTAACTCTATTTGTGTGTGTGTATGTGTGTGGGGTGTTATCTAAAGCTACAAATAAAGCTATTCAATTATTTTTTATTATTGTAATAAAGCTGAAATAAAATAAAATATAATATTCTACAAAAAAATTTAACTTAAACAAGAGTTTACATTGAAGTACTAAAATTACTAAAGCTAAATAGAAATATAAAAAAACTAATATAAATGACAAAAGCACAAAATAAAATTTCTAAAACTAACTAAAATTAAAATGAAAATTGAAAAAATATAAATAAAATTTCAATTCAAAATTCAAAATATTAATAAATATTGCAATAGTATATAAATGATAATAGAATAATATTTTGGGAATAAAATTACTTAGAAATTGTCCCCGGGAGTTTAAGGTATAACTTGGAAAAGCTTTTCATAAAAGTAATCTTAAATCCAAAAAAAAGGTATTTTTTTGTTAAAGTAATAAAGTGTTTAATAGAATCTTTAACGATAGTGTTTGAAACAACCTGACTTCACAAGGTGAGAAATCAAACTCTTGTAAATTAGTTGTTTACAGGTTACTTTACATAAATTAAAATGTAAAAATAACAGCACTCTAAAATGTCCAGGTCTATTTTTTGTGAAATAATATTTTTTAAATTATTAAAATGAAATTATTTAATTTTTTTTGCATAAAGAAAATGATGCCTATTTTTTCATACCATTTTTTTATGCAAAATGTATTATTTTATTTATTATTTTGATTAGTTTCATTCTATGACCTGAACATTTCTTCACTCATATAATACAGCTGTCAAGATTAATCCCAGCTAACAAAAATTAAGTTTCTGAAAACATTTTTTAAAATGTCATTTTTTAAAATGTTTAAGAAGATTCCACTTGATCATTTTGCAACTATGTCAATGTTACATTTGAATGTTCTCTGAAGTAACATTTAAAAAGATGGAATTCAAAAAAATCCATGAATGATGTACAAATAAAATGTTTGTGTGAATGTTTTGAGAACATCATTAACTGTGAAAAGGAATATGAAAAGAAGAGCACGAGTGAGTGTTTGTTTAACTTCACTGTCTTTGAGTCAGTAATTGTGCATCGATCTGAGTAATAGTTTGTTAATGTTCTGCTGGACGGCTGAAGCTCATTCCCACACTGACACCTGTGCACCAGAGACCCGCTCGGCTCCGCTCGGCTCCGCAGGGCTCCGTCACCTCTAACCTGCGCTGATAATCTGCTCTATTCAAACGCTAACACAAACATGCTGACCCCGCGCTTCTGAAGACCTCTGAGCACCTGCACCTGAGCATGACATCATCCACCCGTCCCGCTGTGAAGCCCTCTGTTCTCATTTACACATGAATGACATTCAGCCTTGACTGTGTGTGTGTGTGTGTGTGTGTGTGTGTGTGTTCCAGCCCAGTAAAGTCCCTGCACCTCAAACCTCTTTGTTTGGGGATGTGTCATGTGGTTCACTCTCAGCAGGTCATCTCTCTGTTTCACAGCTCTAGATCAGCATCACTCTCAGATTATTACATCATTAACATAATAATTACATAATGATGAGATGAAACTTTCACAGCAGAGATCTGGGACAGAGCAAAACACCAGATTACAGTTCACACAGATGAGTGCAGTGCCATTTTATTAGATGACATTATAGTTTGTATTAATATTTATATGACATTATAGTTTTATTAAATTTTTAATTAGTTTTTATATATATTTTTTTTTCCAGTTTTTTAAATCTTTAGTTAAAGTTTTAGTAATTTTGTTATGTGTTTGTCATTTTTATTAGGTCAGGTTTTGTAATATCTCTATATAGCCCACATACTGAATATATATATATATATATACAGTACAGTAACCCTGGATCAGTTTTAGTTTTCACACCTCACTTCTAATCATCTTCCGAGACATTCCTGCACTTCTGTCCTGTGACGTGTGACCCCGCAGGGCTCTTCACACACGAGTGTCGCTCTCTGACCCCCCGCTGATGAAGGGCCCGTCCTCGCCTTACCGCGGTACAGCAGCGCTTCAGGTGTCTTTTGTCCCGTGATTGCGCGTCCTGAACCCAGGAGGTCTGGAGACGGCGAGCGGGACGAGACGCCCGAGACTCCCCCAGACTGCATGATGTCATCGCCTGCAATGACGGCACGTCTGGGCAGAGACCAACAAACACACTCAAAAGATGAAAACACCGAGACTGATGAACAAATAATGACTGACATGAGAGAAGATGATGTTCAGCACAAACTCCACGACTGATTACTACAATTCACTCATTTACATGCATTAAATGTTTTTATTGGTCACACTTTAGGTGTCTAAACTACTACATCAAAAAAATGAGTACAATGTATTATTGTGTTCATATTGTATTGTAAAACACTTTTGCTGCTATTGAGGAGGACACGGGTAAGGTCAGGGACAGGTTTGGTGGGATGGGTAGGTTTAAGGGTGGGTCAATAGTGTAATTATAAACGTAATTACAGAAATTAATTACATGCAGGTATTTTTTTTTAAATATAAGTACAATGTAAAAACATGTATGTACACAATAAGTGCATTGATTCACATGATTAATTTAAATGTAAGTACACAGTAGTGGGACCTTTTTATTTTTATGTTTTTATTTTCATTTTAGTTCATTTTGTGTGTGTTAGTGTCATTTTGATTAGTTTTCATCAAGTCAGGATTCATAATATCCTGAGTTATTTTAGCCTTACTGGGACACTGTTAGAGTTTTTACTATCATTTTGAAGAAAATATAATATTTAGTAAAAATTAGAATAATAATTTGAAGTAAATTTTTGTTTTTATATTTTAAATTTTATACTTTTTTAAATGTCTATATTAAGTCGGGATTTATAATATCCTGTATTAATTTTTTAATGAAATATAATACATAATACAAATTAAAATATTGTTGTTTAATATTTTCATATTAATTATAGTTACAATTTTAGTAATTTTGTTATTATTTTAAATATTATTAGTTTTTTAATTGTATACATAGTTTTAATATTTTTTATTAAGACTGAAATACTTTTATTTTTTTATTAACATTTTAAATTGGTTTTTATATTATCCATTTTAATTTTAATTTTAGTTGAAGTTCTAGTAATTTCGCTGTGCATTTTCTAATTTTTATTAGGTTTTTTGTTTTCTTCTTGTTTTCTTAGTTATTTTAGTTCAAGTTAAACTAAATGAAAATGAGAACATTTTCCTTGGCAACTTGAAATAAAAAAAGTGTTAAATAAATAAATAGTTTCAGTTAACATTTATTTTACTTTAACACAAGAAATTCTCAAATCAGTGTCAATAAACAGAAGTTGCCCCATAAAGTGTGACAACATGCCCCTGTAGGGGTCAAACTGTTTATTTTGTTGCTGGGCAACAATAGTGTAAATATGTTTTTTATGGTTTGTGTCTATACAGAAATAGTTTGAAAATCAGACTTTGAAAAGTTTCAACTTGTGTGACAACTTGCCCCGGTCTTCTGCACTCATTCAGAGTCTGGACTCCTAGAAGAGAGCAAGTGTTGCACCTGTTTTAGTTTCTTACGTTACATCTGTTCATTTATCAGAAGCTTTAATCCAGCCCATCAAACCTGTGCAGAAATGGCTTCATGCACGTGTGATTTGACATGTTTGTGTGATTTCACACTAGTTTGAGTCTAGTTTGAAAACCAGCACTGATCAAATCACGAATAACTCGTGGATCTTCCCTGGATAACATCAGTAAAAACAATCCACAGCGGAGACGCTCTCGACTCGCTCGGGGTTTTTCCACTGGTCACATGACCTTCTAATTCTTTACATTTAAACGTGAGCTTTGCGCATCCGTGTCTCCCGTGACGAGTTAAACTCTCCAAACTCTCTCATCGTCTCTGTGTGATTATGAATATGGAGTTAATGGTCATTTCTCTGGTTGTTTGTTTGTTTGTGGCCGATGTCCAGTGTAAAGTGCCACCCTGTGACCTTGTAAAAGAAAACCCATCAAATATTAATGGCAGAAACATGAGCGGCTGCTTTGTTTCGGCCATTTAAAAGCTCCTGGGGTCATAAATTATGTTTACTCATTTTCTCTGGTTCTCAGGGACTCGATCTGCGGGAGATTCAGTCAGATTTATATCAGAGAGGAGAAGTATTTCTGACTGATACAGATCAATCTGAAATTACATCCATATCAACATGCATAAACACATATCTTCACATATCAACAGCTTTCCTGTAGCTCAAAGAAGAGCTTAACACTAGAAACGCCAGAGTCATGGTTTCAGTTAGGGAATGCATGAATTAAAATAAAATGATAGTAAAAAATAATAAAAGTAAATTAATTAATTAAAATAAATAAAATACCAATAAACAAATAAAATTAAAATAAATTAAAATAAAAACAAACAAACAAATAAAATAAATACATTATAAATAAATACAAAATAAATACAGTATAAATTAAAAATAAATACAAATAAAAAAATATAATAAATAAAAAACAATAAATAAATTAAAAATAAGAACAAACAAATAAAAATACATAAAAAGTAAATGGAAATAATAAATACATTATAATATTATAATTAAAATAAATAAAAATACCAATTAATAAATAAAAATAAACAAAAATAAAATTAAACAAATAAATAAAATATCAAAACAAATAATAACAAATAATTAAATAAAAAATTAAAAATAAATAAAAATAAATCATAATAAAAAACAAATAAAATAAATAAAATATAAATATAAACAAATAAATACAAATAAATAAATAAAAATTAAAATAAATGAAACATTATAAATAAAAATAAATAAGAATAAACAAATAAAAATACATAAAACTAAATGGAAATAATAAAAACATTAATTAAAATAAATAAAAATACAATAAATAAATAAAATGAAAATAAACAAATAAATAAAATATAAAACAAATAATAAGAAATAATTAAATACATAAAAAACAAACAAATAAAATAAATAAAATATAAACAAATAAATACATATGAAAAAATACAAATAAATAAAATAATAAATAAAGTAATTAATTAAAATAAAAATACCAATAAATAAATAAATATGTATGCCTTCAGTGAAAAGTAAGTCCCTTTAGGGAAGAATGTCTGCCAAATGCATTAATGTAAATGTAAAAGCTATGTTATCAAAAAGTTAAATGCAATTGCAGAGAAAAATCACAGTTTTCCTCCAGTTTAATTGTCCTTTAGCTGTGAAAAGACATTATTTAAACAGGTTTTACGGTGGGCTATAAAACAACGACGTCACTAAAAGAGCAGGATTCCAGCACAGACATTTCGATCCGTCTCGTTGTCTGTTCTCGATCGGTTCACGCTGATGTCTTTAGCATTGGATACGGCTCACAGCTGCTCGTGTCGTAAATCAAAACACATTTATTTTCAGCCCTGAATGACTGAGAGTCAGAGTGATTGAGCTGCTGCTGCTAAACGTGACTGTCACTGGCTCTGTTTCGACCGCACTTCAATTAAAAGAGCTGTTTAGTTTAATACCTGAACTTCATTCAACTGAGCAGAAGTGACAGTAAAGACATTTATAAAGTTACAAAAGATTCTATTTCAAATAAATGCTGTTCTTTTGAACTTTATATTCATCAAATAATCCTGAAAAATAAAATGTATCACAATTTCAACATTGATAATAATCATAAATGTTTCTTGAGCAGCAAATCATCATATCAGAATGATTTCTGAAGGATCATGTGACACTGAAGACTGGAGTAATGATGCTGAAAATTCAGGAATAAATTACACTTTACTATATATTCACATAGAAAACAGCTGTTTTACATTGGAATAATATTTCACTGTTTTTACTGTATTTTCGATCAAATAAATGCTGAAATCATGAGCAGAAGAGACTGAAAAACATTCAAAAGTCTTTGCAGTCATCTGATCATTATTGTAAAATAAACCCCTTTATTTTGGGCTGGTCCTGGTCACCCTGCTGGTTTATTTAGGTCAGCTGTCTGTACATTATCATACACTAATTAAAACATTCTCACACTCACACACACACACACACACACACACAGCAGCTGGTGAATGATGATTGACAGGTCTGTCCCTGTTTCCATTCATACAGACAGCTGCTCTACGGGCATGTACAAACCTGTACTGGACGGACACACACACACTCACACACACACACACACTCACACACACACACACACTCACAGAGAGAGAGAGAGAGAGAGAGAGAGACACTCACATATACAAACACACACATGCACACACACAAATACACAAACACACATGCACGCCCACACACACGCACACACATTCACATATACATACACACGCACACACACACATGCACACGCACAGAGACACACACATTAACAGACACACACATGCACACGCACACACAAATACACATGCATACACAAGCACACACACGCATGCATACACGCACACAACACATACACTCAAGTGTACACACTCGCAAACACACAGTCACACACAAAAGACGCACACACACACACACACACACACACTCACTCACAGACACACACATTAACAGAGACACACACAGACACACGCACACAGAGGCACACACACAAAAAATACACTCACAGAGACAGACACACATTCAGATGCACACACACACAAAGAGACACACATGCATACACACACACACATTCTCTCACTCACACACACACACACACACACACACAGAGGCACACACACTCGCACACACACACACACACACATACAAAATACACATTCACAGAGACACATAGACACACTCAGATGCACACACACACACACACACACACAAAGAGACACATGCACACACACACACACACACACTCTCACACACACACTTTCACACACACACACACACACACACACACACACACACAGAGGCACACACACTCGCACACACACACACTCACAGAGACACACAGACACACACTCAGATGCACACACACACACACACACAAAATACACACTCACAGAGACACACACTCAGATGCACACACACACACACACACACACACACAGAGGCACACACACACTCAGATGCACACACACACACACACACAGAGGCACACACACACACAGAGGCACACACACTCGCGCACACACACACACAAAATTCACACTCACAGAGACACATAGACACACACTTAGATGCACACACACACACACACACACACACAGAGACACACATGCATACACACACACACACACACACACAGAGACACACATGCATACACACACACACACACACACACACACAAAAACACACACTTGCACAGACACACACACACACACCTAATGCTTTTTTGCTCAAGCAAACACCACACAGAAAAAAAGTCTAGGTTCAAAATTGACTTTCCCTCAAATCCTATAATCACATGATGACCCATGCTATCTTTATGAGCCATTAATCGCAGGCAAACATGTTAATTAGTGAATAACAGACAGCAGCCCATTAATGAAGCCATGACATCACGGTCAGACGCTCAATAAAACCCTCGATCGATACGTTCTTCAATGTGAAGTCGTGCTTCTAACCGAAGCCTGGCGTTTATCTGTCATGATGTTTTTCTGTGCAGCTCATTTCACACTTTATGATGGTTTTAGTACTTTAAAACTTAAAAACAAACAAATATGTGCTTGTGTTTTCATAAATCATTCAGAAATCAAAACTCAGACAATCACAATACACAATAATAAGGAATATTAAATAAAGAGCTAAGTTTAGTCATTGTTCAATGTTGTGAAATGCTGATATTATCAAACTGATTCATGCAATTCGATCAAACAGGATGAATGTTTTATGAGATTAACTAACATCACAGAATCCATCAGATACTCACACACACACGCACGCACGCACACACACACACATTCACATATACATACGCATGCACACACACACATGCACACGCACAGACACAAATACACACTCACACGTACACACAAGCACACACACGCATGCATACACACACGCACACCACACATACACTCATGTGTACACACTCGCAGACACACAGTCACACACAAAAAATGCACGCACACACACACACACACACACACAGACACACACTCACTCACAGACACACACATTAACAGAGACACACACAGACACACACTCACACATGTACACACACAGAGGCACACACACAAAAAATACACTCACAGAGACACAGACACACATTCAGATGCACACACACAAAGAGACACACATGCATACACACACACACACACACACATTCTCTCTCTCACACACACACACACACAAAATACACACTCACAGAGACACATAGACACACACTCAGATGCGCACACACACACACACACACACACACACACAGACAGACACATGCACACACACAAACACACACACACACTAACATCACAGAACCCATCAGATACTCACTGATGTTTTCCCTCCATAATGATGTCACTTCCTGGAGGATGATGTCATTAAGGAAGTATTTATTTTTAGTAAGAGTGATTTTACAGAAGACTAACAGGATGGAAAGTGATATTGAGGACAAACGGAAAAATATAAATTGGTTAATTAAAACAACATTTCCAAGAAAACACATTTCCTTTGAAATATTTCAACGAGAAAGAAAAAACGGTTACACTTTATTTTAAGGTGTCCGTGTTACAGTGTAATTATATATTTAAGTACTGAGTAATTAACTACATGTACTTACTATGGGGTTAGGGTTTGGTTTAGGGTTAGTCACATGTATTTAACGCATAATTTATAGTTATTACTACAGTAAATACGTGTAATATGTGTAACAAGGACACTGTAAAATAAAGTGTTACCGAAAAAACTCTTGTTTTTTTATGGTAGAAATTAGTTCAGCACATGTTTTTAAATCTATAATAGTTTAATATTTTAGCCAATATATGAGAGTTAAAGCACAAAAGCTGATTTGTTTTTTTCAGTAAAGGGAACACTTGAATCCTTTACATGGGAAATGACTGTATAATGACACTAGAGGGCGCCGTTACTCTATATTTGCTCTTTACATTGAGTCTTTCTTCATGTAAATGTGTGTTTGTAATGTATCTGGAGGCACTAGAAGTGAGAGTTAAAACTTTAGAGCTTTGTAAATTCAAGATATATGGCCTGAAAACAAACATTAATATTAATAAATGTTGTTTTAAGGAACCTACTTAAAAGGTTTTAGTGGCCCAGAACATTTTTTTGTTGTTGATAATTTGTCAATTTCTTTCCTTATTTTTAAATATATATTTTTGAATGTATAAATAAAAAGACTAATACACAGGAGACAAAATGGCGGATTCGGCGTTATGATTGGTTAGATTGCCTGTCAATCAAACTCCCGGCGAAGGGTCAATTGGTGCAGGAAGAGGAGGAGTGGGCGGAGTCTAGAGCAATTAATTAACCAACCATTGAGAGAGCGATCGATCAGGTCCCTCACTGACAAAACAGCTCAGCATTCATATTTCACACATCTCATTGACTGTTGAATAAGTAAGAAATTAAGGTATTTGTCCTTAAAATGCTCTTGTGTGTAGGACTACTTTCTTACGCATCTCATCCCAAGCCTGTGTTGCTAATTCCAAAACGTCATTTCAGAGCTAGTAATGGAAGCTTGAGTCATTCATTGATAGCAAATGTAGTTATTGATGCAGTTATTACAGAGAGAGAGAGAGACCAAGTGTGTATGAATGAATTACTGGATTCTGTAGTTTTTTTTTGTTTTTGTTTTTTTGCTTCAAGAACAGCGCTGTTATTACCTCGCTAGTGAGAAATGTCATGTAGCTTTTAAGTTGTTAAACTATTTTACTGATAAAATCGTCAGAGCAGCGCTGACAACACGTCTCTGTGAGTATGTCTGTTTGAAAGCGCGGGAGAAATAGGGTATGTGCTTTCCGTACATTTAAAACGTAGTTTTGTGGCAAAAACATGGAAATAATTTGGCGGTTTTGATCCTATCGTTTACTATATTCATTTACTTGATCAGTGTCCTTGTGGGTTTTGGTTTCTTTGCTGTCGTCGGCTGTAAGGACCTTTGAAATAACAGAAATCATGTGGCGAAGTGATATCTGGACATGTGATGCGGTCAAGACCTGCCTGGAACTACTTTAGCCATGAGTTTCCCTGAAAATATTTACACACCTTCGAACGTTCGTCAACCAATCAGATTCAAGCATTCAACAGCCCTGTAGTATAATAATACTTACTCTCACAAACATTACTAAACACACATGCTGCAAATTAGTCCATTTGAAAATGAAGAGAAAATGATGATTTTTTTGGCTCAAACATATATTAGCAATCATTATCCACTGCAGAGTTTTATAATATTCTCACCTAATCAGGCCCAAAAACACAACAAATGACACTTCTGAAGTAGAGAATCATTTAAAATGATTTTTCTACATAAAATTATGACTGAACTCAGTGGAGACAGTTAACAAATACCTGTTGATTGTTATTAAAACCGTCTAAATATTGTGCTAAATATTAGTGATGTGTATGTTTGAGCATATGGATGTCAGAGCGACACCAACAATACCGAACCTCTTTTAGATAACAAATTTGCATCTTCAGAATGAAACTAAAGTCCATGCGTCAGATATTTGCATGCTTATTTGATTTACCATTTCAAGGCAAATCATGCACATGGATGTGTATATTTGCTTAATAAAAATACATATATTAAAACACTGATGCTCTGTTATATATCTAAATACCTCTCATGTCATTCTTCATCATTCTCAAGTCACCTTTATTTCTTTGTTTTAAAGCAGTTTTATACAATGATAAATGATGCAAATAGAATTCAATTATGTTGTCAAGCAGCTCTAAAAAGACAATAGTGTCATTATTCATCATGATGAACTTTCAGTGCCCCCCAAAAACATCTGTTCACATTATATAAGCTGTCAAGCTGACAAACAAGTGTCATTTATTGTGAAATGACGTACTTTACAAACACAATTATTATTCAATGTATTATTTATTTGTATTTAGTATTTATTTACTTACATAACTGGACCTGAATGTAAATGAACACTGAAATTCACAGTTAAAGCACAAATAACATGATTTGCATGCTTGCAAATGAACAGTATGTCATTGTTTCAGTGTCTTTGAGCAGCGGACCACAGTCGTACGACTTCATATGTGAACGGATTAAACTCTCTCTCTCCTCTTGGACATCTCAAGAATGTAATAAGAAAATGCTTTAAAATTTATTTCTAATATCTGTAGAAAACAAAATCAAACTCTTGTGTCTCTATCAGGCTGTTTTTGGGAATTATGTCTCGACAAAAGCAGAATTTTCTGTGGCTGATGATCGTCTGTTGTGCTTCAAGCCAGATAAGTATGTTGCTTACATGGATCAACTTTAAAAGAAAGTCTATAATGCTGATGAATATGTTGTTTGGTGCGCATAACTTTATAATGTTGTGTTTGTTTGTGCAGCCTGCTTGAAAATAATGATCATTGGAGACAATTTGACATACTTAAATAGATCAACTTGTGCAGGTAGATGTGAAATATACTGTATATTTATTTTCTGAAAGTGCTTGTGATGACTGACAAATTCATAGAGATAATGTCTTTTTATTCCAGCTGTAAACACGGCATGTCCACCAGCTGCTGAAACACTGATAGGGAATTTTTGCATAATGAATGTCAAACCAAACACCATTTCCCTGGGTAACAGTGTTATTTTTGTATTATTTATATACTATTATAATGTTTATTCATATTAACTTTATAATAATATTAATATACTATTTTTAATTTTAGTTAAAGTTTAAATAATTATGTTATTTTGTCACTTTTATTAGTTTTAGTTATTTATATTAATACATTTATATTCAATGGATGAAAACAATAGTTTTAGTTATTGATAACAACACTGCTGCATATATGTTATTTATAAAAAATTCTTGACTAAAAACTGTCTCAACAAATGTAAAATGTTATAATGTTCTCTCTTGTTTCCAGGACAATGCAAAACCTCAAACAAAACATACTTTTTCAACATAACAAAGAACTGTGAGAAATATGAAGTCAGAATGAACGAGACGGTTAAAGACATAAAAATGTGGTTTTTACAAAATGAATCTGAAGGTCTACCATCAGCAGTCCTGAATTCAACAGGTGAGTATTGTCACAACACCGCACGAGTACATGATCACTCATGAAAACACTGCTGTCAGTCATTATGACGTCATTGCTGTTGGTAATATTTTGAATTCTGAACATTTTGTCAATCAACGCAAAGCAAAAATAGAACAAACGCAAGACTGAAATTATATACAAATCAGACTATTTGAATAGTCTGTATGCAATGAGTTCTTGAGAAACAGCAGTACAGTACAACCACAGACTATTTTAGACTAGTTTAGACTATTGATATTTAGCAAGTGTTGTATTAATTCCATCTTTTCCCTTCTGCTTGATCCAGAAGATTTTGTGACTTGTCAGACCACCAACACCCCGACAACAAACAACCAGGCAGTTGACACCATCACCACCAGCGGCAATGCAAATAGTCAAAGCCCACTAGGTAAGATTTTGCCCTCTTCTACAGTATAATCCTAAAGTGTAGGCCTATATATTAGGCTGGTTAGACTGGTTCAAGTATTTACATGGTCATTTCAGCAGGAAAGTCCAATACAAGACTATAAGTATTTTGCGGCCTTTTTATCAACACAACACCATATATATTTAGATATATTAGCATAAATATCAAGATAAGGATTATATGAAGATTATGCTGTATGAAGAACTGAAGGAATTTTGTGAAAAGTATTTATACGACACGATAAATAGCCAAAATAATAAAAATATTTTAAAAAATTAACGATATATAACATAAAAATAGGGACATTCGAAAATTCTTAACGTTAACATGACTTAAGACAGTTATATTAAAAGACTGAATTCAGTATATGTGACCGGTGCTGGCAAAACGCGTTATTGTTATTCTCAAATAAATAACCTTCAAAATGGTGTACGATTTGTTAGAATCCGACAAAAAATGACTGAGCTACACCTGTTTGAAGTCGATAGAGTCAGCAAAGTCAATTTTGAGAAAAATCGAGTTAGTTTTCTGAATGTTCCAAAACAAAATCGCCACCATAAATCCCTGTTAATAACAACTAATTTGGCACAAACCAAGTCAAAACCCATATCTATAGGAAAATATATATATATTCAACTTTTTCCTCATGATTCCACAATTGTTTGATTAACATTAATGAAACAGACAGCCTAGGGCTATAATAAGACCTACTGTACCACACATCTAATACAACCCCATTTCCAGAAAAGTTGGGACATTTTGTTATTTGCTAATTCTCTTCAACCTCTATTTAACTGACAAATGTACAAAGAAAAGTTTTCCAATGTTTTCACTGAATAACTTGACTGTATTTTGTAAACAAATTTTGATTTTGATGGCTGCAACACACTCCAAAAAAGTTGGGACAGAGGCATGGTTACCACTGTGTCACATCTACTTTTCTTTTAATTACACTTTTTAATCATTTGGGATTTGAGGATACTAATTGTTGCAGTTTTGCAAGTGGAATTTTTTACCCAATCTCGCCTGATACAAGACAACTGCTCAACAGTCTGTGGTCATCCGTGTCTGATTCTCCTTTTAATGATGGGCCATTCATTATCAATAAGAGTAAGTTCAGTACTGCAGTCAGACACATCCACTCTACGGTGAACCACTCTGATGTATTACGCGCAGAATGAGGCCTGCCATTGTCTTGCTTCCCAGGAAAGATGTTATCTTGAAGGCAGTTTATGTTTCTGTACAATCCCAATATACGCCTCCACGTCAATGATTCCTTCACACATATGCCAGTCACTCAGAGAACTCAATGTCCGTTTTTTCCAAAAACAAGCTGAACCATGGACTCATCTGACCACAGCACACATTTCCACTGTCTTTTAGACCATCTGAGATGAGCTAGGGCCCAGAGAACTCAGCAGCATTTCTGCATTGCACAGATATGTAGCTTTCTCCTTGTGTAACAGAGATTCGAGATGCATTTCTTGATGCAGCGTCAGACTGTGTTAAGTGAAAACGGTTTTCCAAAGTAGCCCATGTGTTTATATTTAACATGGTAGCATGATGGTTTCTCATCTGAGGGCTCAAGGGTCATGCACATTCAACGGAGTTCTCCTACCTTGCCCTACACAGACTGAGTTTTCTCTGGATTCCCTGAATCTTTTCACAATATTATGGTAGATGGTGAAAGACATAAATTCTGTGCAATCTTGCATTGAGAAATGTGAATTTTGAATAGTTTGACAATTTTCTCATGAAATTTGGCACAAAGTGGTGAGCCATGATCCATCTTTGCTTCCAAAGACAGAAAAGCTCCTTTTACACCCAATTAAAATAACCCTCACCTATTACCAATTCACCTGCTAATTGTAGACTGTTTCAAAAGAGTTTAACTTAGATATTCTATAATCTTTTCACTTTTATTTAGCCTTTGTCCCAACATTTTTGGAGTGTGTTGCAGCCATCAAAATCTATTTTTTTTATATATATATTTACAAAATAAAATTAAGTTGGTCAGTGAAAACACTGGAAAACTTTTCTTTGTACTTTTGTCAGTTAAAAAAAAAGGTTCAAGATTGTGGACTTTATTGCATTTTACAAAATGTCCCAACTTTTCTGGAAATGGGGTTGTATAATGTTACACATCAGATGTTTTTCCCCAACTGTTAACCAATCGTTCACTTAAGACATAACAGATAATGTTTGCATGAATACTCGCCAAGACGGATTTTTTGAAATACTGTGATTGTGTATATGTGTATATCGGGATTGCGCGCTTCGGATCTGTCATTCGGCGCGAGTAATATCATTTTGTTTACATCAGCATGAGTTTGAAAATCACATTTCATTGGTTCAGACTCATGCCATCGAGAATTCGCTATGAATATTCAAAAAGTTGTAATGCCGCGCTTTACAACGATACCAAACTTGTTCTGAGAGGAAGCGCCAGTTGTCTAGAAGCAAGCAGAGAAAAACGGCATTTTTCATGGTCAAAGGAAAGGTACTCCTCTCAGAAAACGCACAAATAAAGATACTTTTAGATGTTTCATTGCTATTTGGAGCATATGGATCGCTAGACGAGGGCTTAATGAACGCATTTTTGTGAAAACCTGAAATCGACCAAAATTGAGAAATTATCCCGTGTGCATTCACACTCATTTTGACAGCATGGATCACATATATAGACAATCACATGTGCCTAGAATATGAATGTAACAAGCTAAATTGCACATTAAAGCAGACCTATTATGCAAAATTCACTTTTATATTATTTTTGAACATAATTATGTTCATATAACCCCCAATATAACCCCCTATTGTGGTAAAAGTCCACCCACTCCGTTTGTTATTTTCCCCATAAATCTGAAACGGTGTCTCAAAATCAGGCTTTCAGGAATGTGCTCCAATGTGACGTCACATTGTAACAGGCCCCGCCCACGACTGGCGATGAAATCGGCCCTATTAGCTTAGCTCCTCCCCTGAGTGAGCTGTACACAGTCCGCCATGTTTATCTCCTCGCCAGATCATTTAACAGCAGCATTCAAGCAAGAAATGTATTCTTAATAATAGGGGTGTGTGATATATATCATCTGCGATAATATCTTAATTGTTGTTTTAACGCTGTGCAATCTGACATTATCGAGTATATCCCTCACACACACCCAGAGAGTGCAAACATACACTACGTGATGTAGTCTTGTAGATTAGACTAGTGCACATGTGCATTTAGAGTGCACGCTTAGTCTGTTTATATGATTTAATATAGTTAATAACTATCACACGAAGAGTGACGTTTTTCTACAGATATCAGCATGATAACAGATGTAATGTTGATTTTATACAAGTTTAATAAACAAGAAGTTAATATATTAAGTGACTTACATTTTAGACACCATATTGCCTGTTTTTGCTCTATTTCGCCAACGAAAATAGTGCGAAACAAAGTCACAGCAAACATGCAGTGGTGTTTCCTTACTGAATGAATCAGCTTTTTGAACAAATCAGTTGAATGAATGATTCACTGACTCTCTAATTAAGATCAATGCTTTGTTCCTGAATGAATCAGCTGTTTGATTGAATCAGTTGAAGCTCAATGACTCCCTCCTTGCTGCCACCTAGTGGCGGTTTTAATTTTACATTTGAAGTATCTTTTCATGCTTTAAATAATTTGAAATATCAATCATCATCTAAACATCATAAAACATCAAAACATTATTTTTGCATTTGTAACTGCATGTTATTCATTTGTCATCTCTGAGCTGCATTAAGCAGTCTGTGTAAATGCATCTAAATGCCACTTCAGATGCAGCTTCTGTGTTTCCTCTCCACTGCAAAGATGAATTTAGTTGATACTGATTTAATTTGATTGGTAACGACCCTATTTTGTCTTATTATTATAAATGAATTTGATTAAATTTAAAAAATTGACACAAAAGATGACGCATGCATATAATTAGGTTTTAAAAAAATGAGTTTAAAAAGGTAAAATGCCCATAAAAGTTCAAAACCAATTGAAACGTATTGGAAAGAATAATTTCAGTCACTG
Source organism: Mylopharyngodon piceus (assembly GCA_039654765.1). Lineage (NCBI taxonomy): Eukaryota > Metazoa > Chordata > Actinopteri > Cypriniformes > Xenocyprididae > Mylopharyngodon > Mylopharyngodon piceus. Next base: position 819,003 of record CM077449.1, read on the forward strand.
CTGTGAACTGACCACCACACACAGAATATGAAGAATATCAAAAACTTTAGGAGTCAGCAGTCCACAACAGTCCTAAACCTGCCAAGGTACCAGAAAATATCGAGATATATATATATATTTTTGTCAATATCGCACACCCCTACTTAGTAAAGCTACTAAAGTTATTCAATCAAGAGCAGTGAGTGATTTTCTGTTTTTCTTTTGTTGTTTGGTTCATATTAACAGCAGATACAGCAGTAGGTACTCTATATTACGCGGCTGTCACACTAATATCTAATATACACGTGATTTCTTTCCATCCTGTTTACGTTCACAGACATAACGACTGTGTTTATGTGAACTTTGTGTGTTTTTGACATAACCTTGTGCGTATTTGACAGTTTAAGCGCAATAAGACGTGAAAGAGTAGAGTTTAATACTCAACGGGATGTGCCGTCTGACGGACAGCTTTCTGTGCTCGACCCCGAGCCTGAAAGGTTTTGTGAACCCAGAAAGACCGGCGCTTCCGCAGATAAATAGCCGTGATGAGCAGTCGAGACTGTTACCACTACAGGTTGTCTAGTAATATTTGTGATTGACATTCACGGACATTCTGTAGTGTTTTATTCCTGTTGGTCTTTTATTACCTTCCATGCTGTTCTTAGTATGCAAAGCAGAAGTCTTCAAATCATAACACTGTGTCTGACACAATTATGATAAATTATTTGTTGTGTTCATGGTTTATTGAGGTTGTCTGAAAATCCCCCCTGTTGATCCTGGAGAGAGATGTACAAACGCTACATATGACAATGATACATGCAGTGGTAAGTCTGTCTATAAACTACTTACAGTTTCACACACGCATCAAAGTTTGATTTCTAAATCAAAATAAATATAGTGCAACATGCAAGCTGACAGCATTTGTCTTTTCTCTAGTGAAAAATCATTAAGTTATAAGATTAGGGTAATATTAGGGTTTTCTCGAGCCTTTTAAACATAGAATGAACTTGCTTTGACAAGCTTGAGTAATTCATTCATGAGGAGTTGATATTGTCTAGTGCAATTATGGCAATAATACACTCTTAGTAGAAAAGGTTCGATATAGACCGTTAAAGGGTTCTGTCAAGGGCTTCATATACAGAAGTGTTAGGGGTTCCCATCATGAGATAATTGTAAGGATTTAGTTTGAATTCATTTTGTTTAATTCATTATTTTTTCTGAATTAAGCAGCTCATAAACATACTTTATCACTCGAAAAATTGATATAACCCATTAAACATGAAAATATTATGATATAATTTAAATCCATTCCTTATTTTTTTCTTTGAGTTGAAGGGCAAGAAGGAAGCAAATATGTTTTGCATTTTAATGGGAGTAAATGGATGTGTGCCAAATGTGTTGATGAAAGATCAGCTACTGTCAGACCGCCGTCATACACCACCACTAACAATCCAACTACCAGTGTCACAACACATGAGACAACTAACAATCCCCCTCCCACCGTTCCACCAGCCGAGATAACTTACAATGTAACAGCAGATAATCTAACAGACGAGAGCGGACATATTGAACCCTCAAAAGCATCGTAAGTGTGTGGTTACCAGTGGCTATAAAGTCTAAAACTCTAGTACAGAATACCAAGTGATTCAATCAATTTTGCAGAGAGACTATGGAAAAAATGGACTCCCTGGTGGATGAGATGGAAAAAAACAATAAAAGCAATGCAGCAATTGTGATGGGGGATATTATTGGTGTTCTCCAAAGACAAGCCAAGAACACAGAAAGCAAAGACATTAAAATATGCTTCTCTTCAAATCAGAACATGATCAACGTAAGGCCTGAGAAGCATTAAAGCATGTCCAGCTAGGATTTTGATTTATCAGTGCTAATTTTTCTTTTTTAATCCACAGGCTGTTGAGACAAACTTGAATGCGGACTTTCCCTGGTCTGTAATCGTTCCCAGCGAGGCCTTTGATAAATCACGTCTTGAAAACAATGGAAGTGCATTTGTTGGAGTTTTACGGTTCAAAAATATGGGAAATAAGGTAATGTGTGCATTGAGGGACAAATGTTTCTTGATCTGTATTTACATGTTTATATTTGATTATTGATGACTGCTTTTTAATTCTTGTATGGTTTCTCATTCAGAATGAAACTGTTTTGAATAATGAGGTTTATGGAATTACGATGGGCGCCAATATCTCCAACCTTACCAACAATATAGAAATGTTCATTAAAAAGAAAGATCTGGTAATGAAGGTTTTGCTGCGAAGCATTTTTTTATTATAATAATCAGACACTGTGAAAGCAGAATAAAAATCAAACATGTTCTTACAGGTCGGTAATGCGTCCTGCAGTTCTTGGGATGGAAAAGGTAAATTCACTTATAGTTGTATTGATCAGTTCCCATCAAGTTAGTTTATATAATTAATTTACTGCTCTGTTTTCTTCAAAGGAAATCTTATATGGACGACGTCCGGCTGTGAGACAGAAAAAGTCGACAGTAACACCATAAAGTGCTCGTGTTCACATCTGACGTTCTTTGCAGTGCTGATGGTGAGAAGCTTCTCAGAGTTTCATTTAAAGACCCCGTGAAATCAATATCAGAGTCTTTTAGTCCATGTCTATATGCTAGTGAACTTGTACAAGATGACTAAAGAAACTTAAAGGGTTAGTTCCAGTGCTGCCAATTTAGCGACTTCCCTGCCCCTTTTGAGAGTTTTTTCAAAAGCCTAGTGACAAATCTAGCAACAAACCTTATCTCAATTCCGTGATTTGCCCACTGATCTATATTTAATTAATATAGATCAGTGGACTCGCCAGTATGACGTCATCTAGCGACAATTAGCTACCAGTTTTAGCTACTTTCAGCTGAAAGCAATTGGCAACACTGGTTAGTTCAAACAAAAATGAAAATTACCCCATAATTTACTCACCCTCAAGCCATCCTAGATGTATATGACTTTCTTCTTCTTTTAGTCAAACACATTTAAAATATTCTGGCTCTTCCAAGCTTTATAATGGGAGGGAATAGTCACCAAGGTTTTGAAGCCCAAAAAAGCACATCCATCCGTCATATAAGTAATCCATACGGCTCCAGGGTGTTAATAAAGGCCTTCTGAAGCGAAGCGATGCGTTTTAGTAAGAAAAATATGTATGTTTATAACTTTATAAACTAGAATCACTGGCTTCCGTACGTGAGTCAATTCTGAACTTTGACCTGACGCATGACTTTTTGATGAACGCAGAAGCACAGCATTAAAGAACATTAAAGAGCATCAACAGAAAAGTTCACATGTAACAAACGAGAAAAAACTGAATAAAATTAATGAAAATAAATACCAAGTTCTGGCATTAAACTCTAGATGGCACTGGCTGATAGGTCCTTAACTCAGTTTGGTAGTGACTGCATCATCATCTACATATTGCAGCTGATTGGTTGCCGTTGCATCAGCGCCCAACGAAATGCAGCTAAACATTCAAATACCGGTAGTGTTTGCTGTAGGAGTTGCAGTTGCACTCCACCTTCCCCAGCTCCACCTGTATAGATCTGCTACGTGGGTTATTTCATGTATGTTACATGTGCAGCAGCAGTATGTCTGTGAATATATTGGCTGGTATTGAAAGGGTTAGTTTACCCATCATTAATTACTCACCCTCATGTCGTTCCACACCCGTAAGACCTTCGTTCATCTTCAGAACACAAATTAAGATATTTTTGATGAAATCCGAGAGGTATTTGACTCGTCCATAGACAGCAATATAATCAACACTTTCAAGGTCCAGAAAGGTACTAAAGACATCGTTAAAACAGTCATGTGACTGCAGTGGTTCAAGCTTAATGTTATGAAGAGACGAGAATACTTTTTGTGCGCAAAAACAAAACAAAAATAACGACTTTATTCAACAATCTCTTCTCTTCCCTGAAGGCTTCCGTGTTTACGTCCGAATGCCGGCTCAGTATTGGCCAGAGCTGGTCACGTGATCAGCACGACGCATGTGTGTGATGCTGACGCAGGAGCCGACCAATAATGAGTCGGCGTTCTGACGTAGAACCTGGAAGCGCTGGACGTAAACAACGTATGAGAATGACACAGAAGAGAAGATATTGTTGAATAAAATAATTAATAATAATGCATACAGTTTTGTTTGTTTTTTTAACCGCTAGAGGGCCAAAAGTTACATAGTGTACCTTTAAATGATCAAATTTCATTGTTCTCATTCTGTTTTTATAAGCTGTGATTGGATCATTCAATGCCATTTAGAATTTCTATAAAGAAATCTAACTAGAGCTATAAAATGAACAAGGTGCAGCTCAGATCATTTGATCTTGGGAGTATTTGATGAGAAATGACTTTATTTTCAGACTTTTGAAATCTGGCGAAATCTGACTTTGGCAGTGTGGCAAAGTTGAGCACATTCCTTCATCATTTTGGAGCCTGTGTGCCTTGATTTCTTTTGAAGTATAACATGATGACTTGTGGAAAAGAGAGTAAAAAATCATCCAGCTGATCTGTGTTTTTCTGTTGTGTTTCTCTGATCTCTCAGTCTCCTCCAGATGTAAATGGAAACATCACAGCACAGTATGTGGATTCATTGAGCTTCATCACTTCTATTGGCTGCGGCATCTCCATGTTTTTTCTGTCCATCGCTCTGTTCATGCATTTCCTGTTACGGTAGAGTATCTTAAACTATAACATATAGTTACTGTAATTATTAACATTAAAAGTTCTTTGACCAGTTGCTTTTGTTCCTCTTTTGTATAAAAGTGTCTGCTAAATGCATAAATGCATGTTACAAATACAGGTTGTTTTTATATTTGAACAGGAAAGCTAAATCAAATCAGGCCACGAAGATCTTGATGAACATGTTTGTGGCTTTGTTTCTCCTGAATTTATCCTTTTTGTCAAACGAGAGCGTCGCCAACACAGAAGACAAGGCTGCATGTGTCTTCATAGCGCTGCTCATGCATTACTCCATGCTGACTACATTCACCTGGTTCTTCATTCAAGCTCTTCATATGTACTTATGGCTCATCAAACAGAACGTCACCATCACAAACTACGTGAGGAAGATCACCGTGTTCGGCTGGGGTGAGTTATATGAACAAGTGTTCACTTGAAACTAACATTGTTTAAAACAAAAACCAGCAGATTGTAAAGTCGAGTTCACCTGAAAAAGAAAATTGCGGATATATTTTCAACATGTCTTGAGCTGTTCCTTTGAAAGTATCTGAAAACTCAATATACCGCCCTCTCAAATTATTCAGACTGGAGTTTTAAGTAGGATTAAATGCTTCCCCCTAGATAGGCACCTCCTTAGGGTTGATGCGAGGTAAACCGATTATGTGGGCAGTCCGAGATGCCTCCCTCTATCGAGTTTACCTCCCTCCCTGATTATTGTAGGGGTTTGAAGTAGGGATATGCCCCTTTGGACAGATGCTCTCAGGCCAGAATATGTTCTGAATGAAAATGAGAAATGTTGCCTTGTCAGATTAAAAAAAAAATATATATATATATATATATATATATATATTATATATATAAATTTTATGCTCAGTTAAAGTTTATTTTATTTTCTCTTAAAAAAATTTTATGGTTTTGTTTAGTTTTAGTTACCTATATTAACCCTGGTCTCTGTGTGTTTTCAGCATTCTCAGCTCCGATAGTGGTAGCTGTTGTTTCATTAGGAGGATATAAATCAGTGATTATAAACACAACATCTGGAAAAAACCCAAAAATGTAAGTTGTTCTGATGAATTAACAATTAACAAAGGGCCTATTCTGCTTTTTTCCATGTTCATCTTTCATTAGTGTGTAATGTTGCTGTTTGAGCATGAAAAAGCTCTGCAAAGTTCCAGTTCTTCTCTATATCAGTGTCAGTGTTTCTGAACTCCCTGAAACGCCTCCATTGTAGTTTTGAGTTTTCTTCACAATATTCCTCATTTAAATAATTCATACGCAAAATAAAGGGGCGGGACTTGGTTGAGTTAGTTAGTAGTGTGTTGAAACTGGCGGTTATGGTAAGGGGCGGGGCATTTCCCAAACACCAATCACAACACACTGCTCCAGCTGACCAATCAGAGCACATTGTGCTTTTCAGAAGGAGGGGCTTCATAGAGACAGGAACTAAACAGAGCGTTACTGACAGACTGGGAAGAGAGGAGCTGAACAATGGAGAATATGAGGAAAATAATCAACATTCAAGCATGAAAACCTGCTCTAGTAGAGCACAAAAACAACATCAAGACTCTGTAAAAGTGTCCTCTTTAATGAAGCTTTAAAGTTTCATGTCAACATTGTCTGTTCTCCTCTAATTATAGGTGCTGGATTACAGATCCTTTAATTCACTACATAGTGAACATTGGCTACTATGCTTTAGTTTTCATCTTCACGACAGGAATCTTCATCATGATCGTCACTAAGATTGTCCAAGCCCGACACATAAAAGCGCCTGACGGCAAGAGAAAGACGTTCAGAAAGCAGCTCATGATGGTGTTGAGTTTGTTCCTGCTCTTCGGCCTGACGTGGGCTGTGGCGTTCTTCAGTTATGGACCGATGCTCATTCCCTCATATTACATCTTCACTGTGCTGAACTCGTTTCAGGGTGAGAAACAATCACACGGGTCCTACATGGATGATTGTGTGCGATGCAAACATTTGGTTATGTTTTTTGGTTACATTTTTAAAAATTATACATATGTCTTTAATAATAAGTAAAATGTATATGAATTAATTGAAATATATTCTACTGGGGTTTTTTTCAGGGTTTTTCCTTTTCCTGTATTACTACCACATTCACAATGATGTTGCAGGAAATTTTTCCGATGATCCAGAAAGCTCCAGCTCCACCACAACCATCGTTCAATCTGGAATGAATAATGTGGAAAATATTTATAATTAGCATAATTAAAGGTTAAGGTGTCTGACTCTTAGACTGATTTTTTCTCGGCTGAGACAAGCTGTAAGGGCTGATTGATGGCCCTCTCTCTCTTCTTTTTGCACTTTCTCCCATTTCAAAACTGGACTATAACGTTTTATAACCTGCTTCACCTTGAGGAATATATCGACTCACACTACAACAGATTCTGCAGCACCAAGAACAGTGTTGTGGCCGAGCAGCCACTTGGGATTTCGAAGAAGCAGAAAGGTCATTTTCTAAAGACTCATTGAAGGCATGGTTAAAGAGAGAACCAAAGTTTATTAACCAACTTTATGGGCATGCCTCCAACAATCAACAAGTTCGCCGATACAACCACCCTCAGCCAGGAGGGGGCACTCTTTTTAACACATGTGTAACAGATTGTCAAACACAATCATCCTTAATAAACAATCTATGCCATATGGCATTTATACAAACTCAGTATTTCTAAAAAAAAACACACTTATATGTTTCTTAACATTAAATACACCATATTCCTCCCCTGAAAATACAACGTCCAAAAATACACAGTTTTTGTTTCAACAACAAAATAATCAGGCACCCCCTTTTTCAGATTGCAGATGTGTTTTTTCTTTTCTTTACAAATTTAACCTCAGTTGAGCTCTTTTTACCTGACAGGGTCAAGTATGAACAGACTCTTTCGATACTTCAGGTTCAACCACTGAATTTTCACTCTGTCTCAACACAGGAGTTTCCTTCAACATTCCACTTCTCTTCCCCTCCCCTGAACTGTTTCACAAGTGCCCTTTGCTGTGGATAAAATACTCTCACACGAGCTAACTTTGTTTTTTGTACTTGCTGTTTTTGTTTGCATTTGAGAGGAGAACTGAGGTTGTATCTGAGACAACCTCGTTCTAATTGTTCTTTTCAGAAACATTTAGATGGAGGTTTCCCTGTAAAACTCAAGGGAGCATTTCTGTAACTGAATAAAAATGTGTCAATACAATGTTGAAGCGTGATGTCCAACTCCTTTTGTTTTTCCAAAGACTGTTTAAAGGTTTGAACTACACTCTCTACTAAACCATTTGAGACAGGATGGTATGCTGCCGATTTGACGTTTTACCCCATTCATTTCCATTATCTGACAAAATTACCTTAGGTAATCCATAGTTGGCAATCATATTACGCATAACCTCAATTGTTGCTCTGGCAGTCATTAACTTGATTTCTGGCCAGCCTGAATAAGCATCAATGGCCAATAGAAACTGATGCTTCCCGTTTTCACAGACATGCGTTCTCTCCCATGGATATTCAGGCCATTTCCAGGCATGCACAGGTACAGTGTTAGGCATCTTTTGATGTAATGCACATACCTTGCAGTGACTAATCATATTTTCAGTATCATTATCCCATTTAGGCCACCAAAAATGGCTTCTGGCTACTGTCTTACTCTTGACCATCCGTAAATGTAAATGACTCGTGTAGATATTTTAAGAGTTGACGTCTCAGCGAGTCGGGTACAATTACCCGAAACCCCAACAATAGACAGTCAGCCTCTAACGTGATCTTTTCACATCTATACCAATAGGGTTTGAATTTTTCATCTGATACCCTCTTGGCCAGCCTTTTACTGTGAACGACTTCAATTTCATTACAACTTCGTCTTTGTCAGTTTCTGATTTGATGTCTTTATATCAGAATCGCCTCAATAAATAAGACCTTGAACTCTGTATTACCCATAGGGCCTGTCACACCCAAAGGTATTCTCGAAAGGCCATCAGCATTTGCATGTTCCGCAGACGACTTGTATCTGATATCATATTGGTAAGCCGATAAAAGTAATGCCCACCTCTGCAACCTAGCGGCAGCTAACGCAGACACACAAATTTTCGGCCCCAAAATCTTAACTAAAGGCTGTTGATTGGTGATGACCAGAAATTTCCTACCATACAAATAGTCTCTAAACTTCTGCACCCCAAAAATTATACCTAAGGCTTCCTTTTCGATTTAGGGAATAGTTTACCCCTACACCACATGCAGATGCAATATGGGAAGTTGGGGGTCGAAATGTGTTAACACACTTGATGACATCAACAGCTTTTTAGCTTCTTCAAACGCCTGTTGACAGGCCTTTGACCACTGCCAAGGTTGGTCCTTGTGTAATAGTTCAGTCATGGGTTTAATTACGGTTCACAAGTTCTCCTTGAATTTGCCATAGTACGAAAGCAGTGCTAAAAAAGCTCTGAGCTCAGTCACATTTTTAGGTGCCGGGGCTTTTTCAATAGCCTTGACCTTCTCTGGTACTGGATGTACTCCTTCCAGATCCTGAAATTGCTGGTGAACTAGACACACCATAGGACAAACGATTTATCAGATGCAGAGGATTTTTCTTGAAACCCTCCCGAACAACTTGTGGGGATGTAGGTGCTGTTTGATAATTTTTTTTAGGCTTTCTGAGACTCAAGACTCAACTAATCTCTGCAATTCTCCAGCTGTGATCCTTGGAGAGTCTTTGTCCACTTAAACTCTCCTCCTCACCGCGCATTAGGACGATTTAGACACACGTCCTCTTCCAGGCAGATTTGTAACATTTTTAGTTGATTGGAACTTCTTAATTATTGCCCTGATAATGGAAATGGGGATTTTCAATGCGTTAGCTTTTTTCTTATAGCCATTTTCTATTTTGTGAAGCTCAACAATCTTTTGCTGAACTATATTCTATGGTTTTACTCATTGTGATGAATGATTAAGGGAATTTGGCCTTTGTGTTTACACATATTTGTACTCCTGTGGAACAGGAAGTCATGGCTGGACAATTTCACGCTCCTAGTTACCCTGGTGTGCTAAAAAATGTAAATATAAATGGGAATATACTTCAGAGATATTTTACTCATAAGAATTTCTAGGGGTGCCAATAATTGTGGCCAACATGTATTGGAGAAAAACATTTACTTCATGATGTGAGTTTCCCCCCACTTTCAATTGTTTTACTTCGATGAAAGGTAAGAATTTTGTGATTTTTTTTGAATGAAAGAGCAAAAGGATAAACAATGCAGATTTATTTTCACAGCCGCCTTTGCTTATATTTACTAAGGGTGCCAATAATTGTGAAGGGCACTGTATATATGTTGTTGGTATATATGTTTGTTTGCCTTGGTTATTTTTTACCAATTATATTAACAATTATGTTATTTTAAAACAATTATAAAAAGACTGCTTTCTTAAACTGATTTGTACAGTCATTGTTTAAGGGGAAACTGTAATTTCACTAAAATCAACAAATTAAAGGGATAGTTCACCCAAAAATGAAAATTTGATTTATCTGCTTACCCCCAGGGCATCTGAGATGTAGGTGACTTTGTTTCTTCAGTAGAACACAAATGATGATTTTTAACTCCAACCGTTGCCGTCTGTCAGTCGTATAATGCATGTCAATGGTAACAAGGTGTGTATGGTGAGGTGTGTACGCGCTCTGGCGTAGTTTACGCAAGCGCCGGAAGTGATCTCTCGCGCGTATATGTCACTCATTGTTTACACAGTGCACAAACATTGTAGGTACGACGGCTAATCAAAATGGTACTTACTTGCGCTTATCCGGATTGTTCAAACCGACTTAAAACTAAAAGATTACGTTCTCTCGCGCGAACTCATTCGGGAGCGGTGACTTTCCACGTATTCCCAACTTCTGAGCCTGCTCGCCTGAAGTTATGGTTGATTGCTCTTCGGCTGGATATCAACACACCCATTAACGTACTAAAGTTGTTGAGGGTCTGCAGCGATCATTTTTCTCCTGAGGATTTTACATACCCAGGAGAGGATCACGTACGACTTAAACCATCAGCTGTGCCTATGGTTTTTCCACATCCAACTGAGGTATGTGAACAAGATCTTTGTATGTGTCCTTTTTATTTGTAAAGCTGCCCTCACGAAAAGTAACAAAATAAAATGAAGTTTTGATGTAATAAAACCATGTTTTTTAGTAGTTTACTTCCATTTGTATAACAACTGTTATACTACAGGCACCATGTTTAAACTACGCCAGAGCGCGTACACACCTCACGCACCGGATGCCGTGTCTTAGGACATCATTGTGTTGTCACGAGCCGCAGGGTTTAATTTGGATTTGTCTGTGCATGTTTTTTTTACTCTCATAGATTTTGTTACCATTGACATGCATTATACGACTGACAGACTGCAATGGTTGGAGTTAAAAATCATCATTTGTGTTTGACTGAAGAAACAAAGTCACCTACATCTTGGATGCCCTGGGGGTAAGCAGATAAACATCAAATTTTCATTTTTGGGTGAACTATCCCTTTAAAATAAAATTTTCACTAAAATCAGAACAACAAAGAAAGATTTCACTTCTGAATGAAAGGGAACTGTTTAAAATTATGTATGTACATTAAATTAAATGTACTGAAATCACTCAAAATAAATGACAAATATCTGTGATAATCGTTACTGAAACCGTCTGTTATTGTGGGAGGATTGAATTGTGCTGAATATTAGTGATGTTAGATTTATTGAGTGTTATAATCATCCTGCTGTCCTGTGTGTTTGAGCATATGGATGTCAGAGAGACATAATAACCTCTTTTAGAAAACAAATTTACATCTTCAGGATGAAACTAAATTCACACGCCAGTGGATTCAGATATTTCCTTGATCACACACACGGATGTAGAACATATTTGGTTACTGAAAACACAAGACACTGAAAATACTGAAATTCACAGTTAAAGCCCAAATAAACAAAATTTTCATGTATGCAAATGAACCGTATGTCAGTATTTCAGTGTCTCTAAGCTGTGGATCATAATCGTACGGTTTCATATGTGAATGGATTAAACTCTCTCCTCTTGGACTGTGGACTTTCATCTCAAGAATGTAATAAATGCTTTAAGATTTATTACCAATATCTATTGAAAAGAAAATTCAACTCTTGTGCCTCAGTCAGGCTGTCTTTGGGAATTATGTCTCGACAAAAGCAGAATTTGCTGTGGCTGATGATCGTCTGTTGTGCTTCACGCCAGATAAGTATGTTGCTTTGAAAATTTAAAATGTAAACAAAAAATAACATTTTTATTTATAAAACATCATTATTATTGAGTTCAAAGCTCTTCATAAAGTATTTTTGCAACAAATGTAGAATGTTGTCTCTGGTTTCAGGACAGTGCAAATGCAACAATACAACCCATGAGGGGCAATGTGAAGTCAGCATAGATGAGACGTTTGCAGGCATAAAGCTGTGGTTATTGCTGGATGTTAGTTCTGCACCAGCAGCAGGTACGCGTCGTCCTACAATAGATGGAGTGTTAAAGGTTTTGAGCTTTTTGGTGTTGATCTTTTTCACAAACGAACAAAGATACTGTCCACAAATTAGTGTTTCACTGTCCACTATGATTGATCACTGCTGAGTGTGAATATTAATTGTCCTGTAAGCACTGTAATGAGATCCTGAGAAAGAGCAGATCGTGGTTCAACCTATTAGTTTAGGTTAGCCTATTAATAGGTTATATTTTAGTTTAGTCTTTGTAATAATTTGCAGAAATTGTGAATATTGTGAATTTTTTGTGAAGATTTTATCCACTTTTATTTGTTTTTAATTTCAGTTTGTCTTTAATTAGTGCAGGGCAGTTGGTTATTTAACAGGACAGGTGTAACAGACCACTATGGGAATGAATATTATTAATTTTAGCACTATTCAATGCAGAAGTTTTATTTATTTCATATCCACCTTATTCTCCAATGCAAAAGTAAGCTATTTTCTTTGAATGTGCGAGTGAGACATTAGCTGCTATAGTTAAATAACTACAGTGTTGGGGAAAGTACCTTTTATACTTTTATGTTATGTTACTTTTGCATTACTTTTCTCACCTGCTGGCTGTTATAAATTTTGTAGCATTACGTAGAATTAAATCTTCTAGACTACATGTGAGGTATTCATCTCACTTGTACAAAAAATGAATAAGAACAGTGAGTTACACTCTATTTTGATGATACTCACATGATACTCAGCTCTATATTTCTTCGCGCCCTGACAAAACTTACCAATTCACAAAATTAACAGAATGCATAGCTGATATAACAAATTGGATGACTAGTAATTTCCTACTAATTAATTAAAAAAAAAAAAAATTTTAATTATTGGACCAAAAACCTCAGCACGTAATAACCTAGAATACTGTCTAACACTTGATGGCTGCTCTGTTAAGTCTTCGTCGTCAGTTAGGAACCTGGGTGTGCTCTTTGATACCAATCTTTCATTTGAAAGCCACATTTCTAGCATCTGTAAAACCGAATTCTTCCATCTTAAAAATATATCTAAACTACGAAAAATGCGGAACAGTTAGTTCACAAGTTCATGATCTCAAGGCTAGATTATTGTAACGCTCTACTGGGTGGTTGCCCTGCACACCTAATAAACAAACTCCAAACTACAGCTTGTCCAAAACGCAGCAGCTAGAGTTCTTACTAGAACCAGAAAGTATGACCATATTAGCCTGGTTCTGTCAACACTGCATTGGCTCCCTATTAAACACTGTATACATTTTAAAATCATGCTAATTACTCACAAAGCACTAAATGGTTTAGCTCCCCAGTACTTCAGCAAGCTCCTAAGGCATTATAGTCATTCACGTCTATTGCAATCTCAAAATTCTGGCCAGTTGATAATACCTAGAATATCAAAATCAACCGCAGGCGGTAGATTTCATTTTCCTGTCTGTTTAAATCTAGACTAAAAACACATCTCTTTAATCTGGCATACACAAAACACATTATCAATTTCTATTTTCAAATCAGTTAAATAAACGTTAGGTTGCATAAATTAGGTCAGCAGGAACCAGGAACTTTTCCTATAACACTCGATGGACTTGTTACATCAGAAGAAGAATGGCATCTATGCTAATATTAGTCTGTTTATCCCGAGGTTTAATGTAGTCAGCTGGATCTGGGCCATATCCAGATCAGATGGAGGACCTGCGCCTAAACACGAGCACAACACATCCCTGTACTGTCAGCAGAGATTGTGTTAATTAGACTATCCCCTGTGAAGGCTTCATCGACATGATAGCCAGTGGCACAGATCCTCAACAAACCCGTCTCCATAACAGCGTGATGAATCCACTCTTTAACCAGATGGAACTGGATTAAATATTTTGAATGTTCTGATCCCAATCTGACTTCTGACCTGTAATGCTGCCTGAATCAGAAATCATACACTGTTTTTTTGTTGGACAGAGGAGAACTTAAGCAGGACAATGACACCATTTTCTTTAAGAGCTGCTGTACAGCCAAAATTATGTTCCCTCTATCACTGTAAAGCTGCTTTGAAACAACCTGCATTGTAAAAAGTGCTATATAAATAAAGGTGACTTGACTTCTGGTTATACCGTTTTCTCTCTCACTGTCTGTACTCTCTACCCAAAGCTGGACTCCAATTTTTTGTCCGTTTTCTATTTTTTCTACCACTATTTCTAGTACACTCCTTATCCCGATAAAACATTTCACCCTCCATGTCTGGATTACTTCCGGAATCTACATCACTTCCTTCCATCACTTGCTCCATTCACAGTCTAGTGTTGCCAACCGCCCTCAGATTGATCTAGGATTTAACTTAAAGAACTTATTTATTTGTAATATTTATCTCATTACACATATTCAGGTTACAAATGGTCACACAGCTCTTATGTTAAAATTAAGGTGGATACTGTATGGTTTGAAAATTACGTTGAATTGTGTGTTGTCATGTTCTCTTGAGGTCATCTGAAAATCCCTTCTGTTGATCCTGGAGAGAGATGTAGAAATGCTGCATTTGACAAAGATACATGCAAAGGTAAGTCTGTCTTAAATTTTATCAGTTGTTTCAGTTGCCTTTTTCACACCCACCAAACTTTGATTTCAAAATCAAGATAATTATCATAAAACGTGACTAATCCTATTTGTTAGCAAAAATGTAAATTGTAAAAATGTAATAAAGTTAGTCCATTTTCATTCTACATGTTCTCCAGCTCTTGCTTACAATGATTTTTTTCCTGCATGTTCTCGTACACTGATAATCTCACATAAAAATAAATAGACCAAATAAATAGACAGGTGAACACAAATCTGCTTATTCTTCTCAGTTGTCATCTTTATTGTAGGACTCATTATTCATTAATGAGTGGAGTGTCACCAGCTACGTTTCCATCACCCTGTTTTTATGTGCATTTTGAAGTATCGCATCAGTAACAAGCACAGCAAAATTTAGAATAAAAATCTCTTCATTCGCAAAAAGTTTTTACGCTCACTTGAGGTGGTTTTTCACTTATGCGAATAATGGGAGATGGAAACGCATTTGCTGAATAAATTCTGACGTAGCGAACATTAAATCCACATGACTAATTGTAATTGGCTGTTTCTGCTGATGGTGTTGTAACAGAAAACTTTATGTTTGTTTCTGTTATGATGCATTAATTCTG
The DNA here is from genome assembly GCA_039654765.1 of Mylopharyngodon piceus. Lineage (NCBI taxonomy): Eukaryota > Metazoa > Chordata > Actinopteri > Cypriniformes > Xenocyprididae > Mylopharyngodon > Mylopharyngodon piceus. The sequence continues at coordinate 834,328 of CM077449.1, forward strand.
GGTGTACTGGCGTTCGTTGAATATGTGTGTGTGCAATGCATTTTCCCCTCGGGGCTTGCCATGGAAATGGTCATGCGCACTTTTGTACTGGAGTCTCGTGGGTTTTTCGGGCTTGTCCTCTCACATGTGTGTGATGCTTAAAGTCGAGAAGAGTTCAGACAGCTCTTGATTATTGTTGTCTTATTTATATGTGTTTAGACGAACTCCTCACAAACGCTCTGTGTTTTACTTACTGTTGGTTACTAGGTTACCAATTCCACCGTCAACCGCTCAAACAGCTTGATGGAAATGCACCTAATTCGCATTTGTCTTTTTTCTTTTTTTGTGAACTTTAAAAAGATTTGCTTCACGTTTGAATGGAAACCCAGCTAATAAATGAATATGTGGAACATGAACATGCATGCTGAAAATACTATACATTTATAGGTTTATCAGTAAAACAACAACATATTAGATGACTTTAATCTTTGAGACTCAATTACACAGATATATAACTAAAATCTATCTCTTATTTATTTCTTTGTGTTAAAGGGACAGGAGGCAAATACATTCTGCATTTTAATGGGAGTGAATGGATGTGTGTCATCTGTGTTAATAAAAGTTCAACTACTGACAGACCACTGTCACATGCCACCACTAACAATCCAACTACCAGTTTTGAACCAACTGACACAACTAACAATCCAGCTACCAGTTTCAAACCATCTGAGACAACTAACAATCCAACTACCAGTTTCACACCATCTGAGACAACTAACAATCCAACTACCAGTTTCATACAACATGAGACAACTAACAATCCAGCTACCAGTTTCACACCATCTGAGACAACTAACAACCCAGCTACCAGTTTCAAACAACATGAGACAACTAACAATCCAACTACCAGTTTCACACCGTCTGAGACAACTAACAATCCAGCTACCAGTTTCATACCATCTGAGACAACTAACAATCTAACTACCAGTTTCACACCATCTGAGACAACTAACAATCCAACTACCAGTTTCACACCATCTGAGACAACTAACAATCCAACTACCAGTTTCACACCATCTGAGACAACTAACAATCCAACTACCAGTTTCTTACAACATGAGACAACTAACAATCCAGCTACCAGTTTCATACCATCTGAGACAACTAACAATCTAACTACCAGTTTCACACCATCTGAGACAACTAACAATCCAACTACCAGTTTCACACCATCTGAGACAACTAACAATCCAACTACCAGTTTCTTACAACATGAGACAACTAACAATCCAACTACCAGTTTCACACCATCTGAGACAACTAACAATCCAACTACCAGTTTCTTACAACATGAGACAACTAACAATCCAACTACCAGTTTCACACCATCTGAGACAACTAACAATCCAACTACCAGTTTCACACCATCTGAGACAACTAACAATCCAGCTACCAGTTTCACACCATCTGAGACAACTAACAATCCAACTACCAGTTTCACACCATCTGAGACAACTAACAATCCAACTACCAGTTTCACACCATCTGAGACAACTAACAATCCAGCTACCAGTTTCACACCATCTGAGACAACTAACAATCCAACTACCAGTTTCATACAACATGAGACAACTAACAATCCAACTACCAGTTTCACACCATCTGAGACAACTAACAATCCAACTACCAGTTTCATACAACATGAGACGACTAACAATCCAACTACCAGTTTCACACCATCTGAGACAACTAACAATCCAACTACCAGTTTCTTACAACATAAGACAACTAACAATCCAACTACCAGTTTCACACCATCTGAGACAACTAACAATCCAACTACCAGTTTCACACCATCTGAGACAACTAACAATCCAGCTACCAGTTTCACACCATCTGAGACAACTAACAATCCAGCTACCAGTTTCATACAACATGAGACAACTAACAATCCAACTACCAGTTTCACACCATCTGAGACAACTAACAATCCAACTACCAGTTTCATACAACATGAGACAACTAACAATCCAACTACCAGTTTCACACCATCTGAGACAACTAACAATCCAACTACCAGTTTCACACCATCTGAGACAACTAACAATCCAGCTACCAGTTTCACACCATCTGAGACAACTAACAATCCAACTACCAGTTTCACACCACCTGGGACGACTAACAATCCAACTACCAGTTTCTTACAACATGAGACAACAAACAATCCAACTACCAGTTTCACACCATCTGAGACAACTAACAATCCAGCTACCAGTCTCTTACAACATGAGACAACTAACAATCCAACTACCAGTTTCACACCATCTGAGACAACTAACAATCCAACTACCAGTTTCACACCATCTGAGACAACTAACAATCCAGCTACCAGTTTCACACCATCTGAGACAACTAACAATCCAACTACCAGTTTCATACAACATGAGACAACTAACAATCCAACTACCAGTTTCACACCATCTGAGACAACTAACAATCCAACTACCAGTTTCATACAACATGAGACGACTAACAATCCAACTACCAGTTTCACACCATCTGAGACAACTAACAATCCAACTACCAGTTTCATACCATCTGAGACAACTAACAATCCAACTACCAGTTTCACACCATCTGAGACAACTAACAATCCAACTACCAGTTTCACACCATCTGAGACAACTAACAATCCAGCTACCAGTTTCACACCATCTGAGACAACTAACAATCCAACTACCAGTTTCATACAACATGAGACAACTAACAATCCAACTACCAGTTTCACACCATCTGAGACAACTAACAATCCAGCTACCAGTCTCTTACAACATGAGACAACTAACAATCCAACTACCAGTTTCACACCACCTGGGATGACTAACAATCTAACTACCAGTTTCTTACAACATGAGACAACTAACAATCCAACTACCAGTTTCACACCATCTGAGACAACTAACAATCCAACTACCAGTTTCACACCATCTGAGACAACTAACAATCCAGCTACCAGTTTCACACCATCTGAGACAACTAACAATCCAACTACCAGTTTCATACAACATGAGACAACTAACAATCCAACTACCAGTTTCACACCATCTGAGACAACTAACAATCCAACTACCAGTTTCATACAACATGAGACAACTAACAATCCAACTACCAGTTTCACACCATCTGAGACAACTAACAATCCAACTACCAGTTTCATACCATCTGAGACAACTAACAATCCAACTACCAGTTTCATACCATCTGAGACAACTAACAATCCAACTACCAGTTTCATACCATCTGAGACAAATAACAATCCAACTACCAGTTTCTTACAACATGAGACAACAAACAATCCAACTACCAGTTTCACACCATCTGAGACAACTAACAATCCAGCTACCAGTCTCTTACAACATGAGACAACTAACAATCCAACTACCAGTTTCACACCACCTGGGATGACTAACAATCTAACTACCAGTTTCTTACAACATGAGACAACTAACAATCCAACTACCAGTTTCACACCATCTGAGACAACTAACAATCCAACTACCAGTTTCACACCATCTGAGACAACTAACAATCCAGCTACCAGTTTCACACCATCTGAGACAACTAACAATCCAACTACCAGTTTCATACAACATGAGACAACTAACAATCCAACTACCAGTTTCACACCATCTGAGACAACTAACAATCCAACTACCAGTTTCATACAACATGAGACGACTAACAATCCAACTACCAGTTTCACACCATCTGAGACAACTAACAATCCAACTACCAGTTTCATACCATCTGAGACAACTAACAATCCAACTACCAGTTTCACACCATCTGAGACAACTAACAATCCAACTACCAGTTTCACACCATCTGAGACAACTAACAATCCAGCTACCAGTCTCTTACAACATGAGACAACTAACAATCCAACTACCAGTTTCACACCACCTGGGATGACTAACAATCTAACTACCAGTTTCTTACAACATGAGACAACTAACAATCCAACTACCAGTTTCACACCATCTGAGACAACTAACAATCCAACTACCAGTTTCACACCATCTGAGACAACTAACAATCCAGCTACCAGTTTCACACCATCTGAGACAACTAACAATCCAACTACCAGTTTCATACAACATGAGACAACTAACAATCCAACTACCAGTTTCACACCATCTGAGACAACTAACAATCCAACTACCAGTTTCATACAACATGAGACGACTAACAATCCAACTACCAGTTTCACACCATCTGAGACAACTAACAATCCAACTACCAGTTTCATACCATCTGAGACAACTAACAATCCAACTACCAGTTTCACACCATCTGAGACAACTAACAATCCAACAACCAGTTTCACACCATCTGAGACAACTAACAATCCAACTACCAGTTTCATACAAAATGAGACAACTAACAATCTAACTACCAGTTTCTTACAACATGAGACACTATCTGAGACAACTAACAATCCAACTACCAGTTTCATACCATCTGAGACAACTAACAATCCAACTACCAGTTTCACACCATCTGAGACAACTAACAATCCAACTACCAGTTTCACACCATCTGAGACAACTAACAATCCAGCTACCAGTTTCACACCATCTGAGACAACTAACAATCCAACTACCAGTTTCACACCACCTGGGACGACTAACAATCCAACTACCAGTTTCATACCATCTGAGACAAATAACAATCCAACTACCAGTTTCACACCATCTGAGACAACTAACAATCCAACTACCAGTTTCACACCACCTGGGACGACTAACAATCCAACTACCAGTTTCTTACAACATGAGACAACAAACAATCCAACTACCAGTTTCACACCATCTGAGACAACTAACAATCCAGCTACCAGTCTCTTACAACATGAGACAACTAACAATCCAACTACCAGTTTCACACCACCTGGGATGACTAACAATCTAACTACCAGTTTCACACCATCTGAGACAACTAACAATCCACCTACCAGTTTCATACAACATGAGACAACTAACAATCCAACTACCAGTTTCACACCATCTGAGACAACTAACAATCCAACTACCAGTTTCACACCATCTGAGACAACTAACAATCCAACTACCAGTTTCACACCATCTGAGACAACTAACAATCCAGCTACCAGTTTCACACCATCTGAGACAACTAACAATCCAACTACCAGTTTCACACCATCTGAGACAACTAACAATCCAGCTACCAGTTTCACACCATCTGAGACAACTAACAATCCAACTACCAGTTTCATACAACATGAGACAACTAACAATCCAACTACCAGTTTCACACCATCTGAGACAACTAACAATCCAACTACCAGTTTCATACAACATGAGACGACTAACAATCCAACTACCAGTTTCACACCATCTGAGACAACTAACAATCCAACTACCAGTTTCATACCATCTGAGACAACTAACAATCCAACTACCAGTTTCACACCATCTGAGACAACTAACAATCCAACAACCAGTTTCACACCATCTGAGACAACTAACAATCCAACTACCAGTTTCATACAAAATGAGACAACTAACAATCTAACTACCAGTTTCACACCATCTGAGACAACTAACAATCCAACTACCAGTTTCACACCATCTGAGACAACTAACAATCCAACTACCAGTTTCATACCATCTGAGACAACTAACAATCCAACTACCAGTTTCACACCATCTGAGACAACTAACAATCCAACTACCAGTTTCATACCATCTGAGACAACTAACAATCCAACTACCAGTTTCATACCATCTGAGACAAATAACAATCCAACTACCAGTTTCACACCATCTGAGACAACTAACAATCCAGCTACCAGTTTCACACCATCTGAGACAACTAACAATCCAACTACCAGTTTCACACCATCTGAGACAACTAACAATCCAACTACCAGTTTCATACCATCTGAGACAACTAACAATCCAACTACCAGTTTCACACCATCTGAGACAACTAACAATCCAACTACCAGTTTCATACAACATGAGACGACTAACAATCCAACTACCAGTTTCACACCATCTGAGACAACTAACAATCCAACTACCAGTTTCATACCATCTGAGACAACTAACAATCCAACTACCAGTTTCACACCATCTGAGACAACTAACAATCCAACTACCAGTTTCATACCATCTGAGACAACTAACAATCCAACTACCAGTTTCATACCATCTGAGACAACTAACAATCCAACTACCAGTTTCATACCATCTGAGACAACTAACAATCCAACTACCAGTTTCACACCATCTGAGACAACTAACAATCCAACTACCAGTTTCATACCATCTGAGACAACTAACAATCCAACTACCAGTTTCATACCATCTGAGACAAATAACAATCCAACTACCAGTTTCACACCATCTGAGACAACTAACAATCCAGCTACCAGTTTCACACCATCTGAGACAACTAACAATCCAACTACCAGTTTCACACCACCTGGGACGACTAACAATCCAACTACCAGTTTCAAACCATCTGAGACAACTAACAATCCAACTACCAGTTTCACACCATCTGAGACAACTAACAATCCAACTACCAGTTTCACACCATCTGAGACAACTAACAATCCAGCTACCAGTCTCTTACAACATGAGACAACTAACAATCCAACTACCAGTTTCACACCACCTGGGATGACTAACAATCTAACTACCAGTTTCACACCATCTGAGACAACTAACAATCCACCTACCAATTTCATACAACATGAGACAACTAACAATCCAACTACCAGTTTCACACCATCTGAGACAACTAACAATCCAACTACCAGTTTCACACCATCTGAGACAACTAACAATCCAACTACCAGTTTCACACCATCTGAGACAACTAACAATCCAGCTACCAGTTTCACACCATCTGAGACAACTAACAATCCAACTACCAGTTTCATACAACATGAGACAACTAACAATCCAACTACCAGTTTCACACCATCTGAGACAACTAACAATCCAACTACCAGTTTCATACAACATGAGACGACTAACAATCCAACTACCAGTTTCACACCATCTGAGACAACTAACAATCCAACTACCAGTTTCATACCATCTGAGACAACTAACAATCCAACTACCAGTTTCACACCATCTGAGACAACTAACAATCCAACAACCAGTTTCACACCATCTGAGACAACTAACAATCCAACTACCAGTTTCATACAAAATGAGACAACTAACAATCTAACTACCAGTTTCTTACAACATGAGACACTATCTGAGACAACTAACAATCCAACTACCAGTTTCATACCATCTGAGACAACTAACAATCCAACTACCAGTTTCACACCATCTGAGACAACTAACAATCCAACTACCAGTTTCACACCATCTGAGACAACTAACAATCCAGCTACCAGTTTCACACCATCTGAGACAACTAACAATCCAACTACCAGTTTCATACAACATGAGACAACTAACAATCCAACTACCAGTTTCACACCATCTGAGACAACTAACAATCCAACTACCAGTTTCATACAACATGAGACAACTAACAATCCAACTACCAGTTTCACACCATCTGAGACAACTAACAATCCAACTACCAGTTTCATACAACATGAGACGACTAACAATCCAACTACCAGTTTCACACCATCTGAGACAACTAACAATCCAACTACCAGTTTCACACCATCTGAGACAACTAACAATCCAACTACCAGTTTCACACCATCTGAGACAACTAACAATCCAGCTACCAGTTTCACACCATCTGAGACAACTAACAATCCAACTACCAGTTTCATACAACATGAGACAACTAACAATCCAACTACCAGTTTCACACCATCTGAGACAACTAACAATCCAACTACCAGTTTCATACAACATGAGACGACTAACAATCCAACTACCAGTTTCACACCATCTGAGACAACTAACAATCCAACTACCAGTTTCATACCATCTGAGACAACTAACAATCCAACTACCAGTTTCACACCATCTGAGACAACTAACAATCCAACAACCAGTTTCACACCATCTGAGACAACTAACAATCCAACTACCAGTTTCATACAAAATGAGACAACTAACAATCTAACTACCAGTTTCTTACAACATGAGACACTATCTGAGACAACTAACAATCCAACTACCAGTTTCATACCATCTGAGACAACTAACAATCCAACTACCAGTTTCACACCATCTGAGACAACTAACAATCCAACTACCAGTTTCACACCATCTGAGACAACTAACAATCCAGCTACCAGTTTCACACCATCTGAGACAACTAACAATCCAACTACCAGTTTCATACAACATGAGACAACTAACAATCCAACTACCAGTTTCACACCATCTGAGACAACTAACAATCCAACTACCAGTTTCATACAACATGAGACGACTAACAATCCAACTACCAGTTTCACACCATCTGAGACAACTAACAATCCAACTACCAGTTTCATACCATCTGAGACAACTAACAATCCAACTACCAGTTTCACACCATCTGAGACAACTAACAATCCAACAACCAGTTTCACACCATCTGAGACAACTAACAATCCAACTACCAGTTTCATACAAAATGAGACAACTAACAATCTAACTACCAGTTTCTTACAACATGAGACACTATCTGAGACAACTAACAATCCAACTACCAGTTTCATACCATCTGAGACAACTAACAATCCAACTACCAGTTTCATACCATCTGAGACAAATAACAATCCAACTACCAGTTTCACACCATCTGAGACAACTAACAATCCAGCTACCAGTTTCACACCATCTGAGACAACTAACAATCCAACTACCAGTTTCACACCACCTGGGACGACTAACAATCCAACTACCAGTTTCTTACAACATGAGACAACAAACAATCCAACTACCAGTTTCACACCATCTGAGACAACTAACAATCCAGCTACCAGTCTCTTACAACATGAGACAACTAACAATCCAACTACCAGTTTCACACCACCTGGGATGACTAACAATCTAACTACCAGTTTCACACCATCTGAGACAACTAACAATCCACCTACCAGTTTCATACAACATGAGACAACTAACAATCCAACTACCAGTTTCACACCATCTGAGACAACTAACAATCCAACTACCAGTTTCATACAACATGAGACAACTAACAATCTAACTACCAGTTTCTTACAACATGAGACAACTAACAATCCAACTACCAGTTTCATACAACATGAGGAAACTAACAATCCAACTACCAGTTTCACACCACCTGGGACGACTAACTATCCAACTACCAGTTTCACACCATCTGAGACAACTAACAATCCAACAACCAGTTTCATACAACATGAGACAACTAACAATCTAACTACCAGTTTCTTACAACATGAGACACTATCTGAGACAACTAACAATCCAACTACCAGTTTCACACCATCTGAGACAACTAACAATCCAACTACCAGTTTCACACCACCTGGGATGACTAACAATCCAACTACCAGTTTCAAACCATCTGAGACAACTAACATTTCAACTACCAATTCCGAAACATCTGAGACAACTAACAATCTCACTACCAGTTTCAAATCATCTGAGACAACTAACAATCCAACTACCAGTTTCAAAGCATCTGAGACAACTAACAATCCAACTACCAGTTTCAAACCATCTGAGACAACTAACATTTCAACTACCAATTCCGAAACATCTGAGACAACTAACAATCCAACTACCAGTTTCAAACCATCTGAGACAACTAACAATCCAACTACCAGTTTCTTACAACATAAGACAACTAACAATCCAACTACCAGTTTCACACCATCTGAGACAACTAACAATCCAACTACCAGTTTCATACCATCTGAGACAACTAACAATCCAACTACCAGTTTCACACCATCTGAGACAACTAACAATCCAACAACCAGTTTCACACCATCTGAGACAACTAACAATCCAACTACCAGTTTCATACAAAATGAGACAACTAACAATCTAACTACCAGTTTCTTACAACATGAGACACTATCTGAGACAACTAACAATCCAACTACCAGTTTCATACCATCTGAGACAACTAACAATCCAACTACCAGTTTCACACCATCTGAGACAACTAACAATCCAACTACCAGTTTCACACCATCTGAGACAACTAACAATCCAGCTACCAGTTTCACACCATCTGAGACAACTAACAATCCAACTACCAGTTTCACACCACCTGGGACGACTAACAATCCAACTACCAGTTTCTTACAACATGAGACAACTAACAATCCAACTACCAGTTTCACACCATCTGAGACAACTAACAATCCAACTACCAGTTTCACACCATCTGAGACAACTAACAATCCAGCTACCAGTTTCACACCATCTGAGACAACTAACAATCCAACTACCAGTTTCATACAACATGAGACGACTAACAATCCAACTACCAGTTTCACACCATCTGAGACAACTAACAATCCAACTACCAGTTTCATACCATCTGAGACAACTAACAATCCAACTACCAGTTTCACACCATCTGAGACAACTAACAATCCAACTACCAGTTTCACACCATCTGAGACAACTAACAATCCAACTACCAGTTTCATACAAAATGAGACAACTAACAATCTAACTACCAGTTTCTTACAACATGAGACACTATCTGAGACAACTAACAATCCAACTACCAGTTTCATACCATCTGAGACAACTAACAATCCAACTACCAGTTTCACACCATCTGAGACAACTAACAATCCAACTACCAGTTTCATACCATCTGAGACAACTAACAATCCAACTACCAGTTTCATACCATCTGAGACAAATAACAATCCAACTACCAGTTTCACACCACCTGGGATGACTAACAATCCAACTACCAGTTTCTTACAACATGAGACAACAAACAATCCAACTACCAGTTTCACACCATCTGAGACAACTAACAATCCAACTACCAGTTTCACACCACCTGGGACGACTAACAATCCAACTACCAGTTTCTTACAACATGAGACAACAAACAATCCAACTACCAGTTTCACACCATCTGAGACAACTAACAATCCAGCTACCAGTCTCTTACAACATGAGACAACTAACAATCCAACTACCAGTTTCACACCATCTGAGACAACTAACAATCCAACTACCAGTTTCATACAACATGAGACAACTAACAATCCAACTACCAGTTTCACACCATCTGAGACAACTAACAATCCAACTACCAGTTTCATACAACATGAGACAACTAACAATCCAACTACCAGTTTCATACAACATGAGGAAACTAACAATCCAACTACCAGTTTCACACCACCTGGGACGACTAACTATCCAACTACCAGTTTCACACCATCTGAGACAACTAACAATCCAACAACCAGTTTCACACCATCTGAGACAACTAACAATCCAACTACCAGTTTCATACAACATGAGACAACTAACAATCTAACTACCAGTTTCTTACAACATGAGACACTATCTGAGACAACTAACAATCCAACTACCAGTTTCATACAACATGAGACAACTAACAATCCAACTACCAGTTTCACACCATCTGAGACAACTAACAATCCAACTACCAGTTTCATACAACATGAGACAACTAACAATCCAACTACCAGTTTCACACCATCTGAGACAACTAACAATCCAACTACCAGTTTCACACCACCTGGGATGACTAACAATCCAACTACCAGTTTCAAACCATCTGAGACAACTAACATTTCAACTACCAATTCCGAAACATCTGAGACAACTAACAATCTCACTACCAGTTTCAAATCATCTGAGACAACTAACAATCCAACTACCAGTTTCAAAGCATCTGAGACAACTAACAATCCAACTACCAGTTTCAAAGCATCTGAGACAACTAACAATCCAACTACCAGTTTCAAACCATCTGAGACAACTAACATTTCAACTACCAATTCCGAAACATCTGAGACAACTAACAATCCAACTACCAGTTTCAAACCATCTGAGACAACTAACAATCCAACTACCAGTTTCACACCATCTGAGACAACTAACAATCCAACTACAGTTGATCTAAAAGACAAGGATGGATTTATTAATCCCTCAAAAGCATCGTAAGTGTGTGGTTACCAGTGACTTTTATAAAATTCTTATCACAGAATACAGAGTGATAATTCAATTTTGCAGAGACACCTTGGACAAACTGGAGTCTATAATGGAGCAGATGGAAAAAAACAATACAAGCAACACACAGATTGTCATTGGGGATGTTATCGGTCTTCTTCACATACAAGCCAATAACACAGAAACCAGAGACATGTGTTACTCTTCAGATCCAAACAGGATAAACGTAAGACTTGAGAAACAATAAAACGTATTATTTATGTATGGTATGATTAATCATTAATTATGTAATTCTTTTTTTCAGTTTGCTGACTGTCAAAGTGACCTGAAGACAGACATTCCCTGGTCTGTAAAGATTCCCAGTGAGGCCTTTAATAAATCACGACTGGAAAACAATGGATGTGCATTACTTGGAGTTCTACGGTTTAAAAACATGGGAAAGGTACTCAAAATTTAAAAAAAAAAAAAAAAAAAATCCAAGTTTGAACATTTTAAGGAATGTTTACCAGAGAGTTCACTCAAAAATTACAATTCTGTTATTATTATATTCAGCAAAGCCAAATGTTTAAAAATACATGTACACTAATCTGTTTTCCATCATGACACAAATGTCTTGACCTCAGAAGAGCTGGACATTAGTACACTGTCATATTCACTACTATTATGATGTTTCTATAGTGTTTTTATCATCTTTGCAACTATGAATTGTTGTTTGAAAAGTGTTAAAAATTCTATTTTTGTGTTCCAGTGAAAATATAAAAGCATAAGAGACATTTTTGGGTGAACTTTTCTTTTAACTTTTTTTTTTTTTTTTTGATCTATTGTATTCACAAATTTATGTTTGATTTCCTCTATTCTTGTATGGTTTCATTTTTAGGATGTAACTAAAAATTACACTGTTTTGAACAATGAGGTTTATGGAATAACAATGAGGGCCAACATCTCCAACCTTACCAACAATATAGAAATGTTCTTTAAACAGAAAGATCTGGTAATGAAGGTTTTGTTGCGAAATTTTGTTATAATAATCAGACACTGTGAAAGCAGAATAAAAATCAAACATGTTCTTACAGGTCGGTGAGGCGTCCTGCAGTTCTTGGGATGGAAAAGGTAAATTTATTTATGGGTGTATTGATCAGTTCCCATCAACAAACCTACTTTATTTTATATAATTAATTTCATTCTGTAAGGGTGGAACTCCTACAGGGGTTCAGGCTGTAGGGTCGCCGAATGACTAAAGAAACGTTATCAGCAAGATGGTAGAAAACGTCTTGGGTTACGTATGTAACCCTGGTTCCCTGAATAGGGAACGAGACGCTGCGTCAGAACGTGGTGGGAATGCCTCTGCGTGATTGCGTCGTGAAGCACATGTGTAAACTGTCCAATAACGTGACGGAGCGTCATAGGTGGGTGACGTCACAGACCAGGAAACTATAAAGCATACCCAGAACAAAGAACGCTAGCTTCTGATTGGCTGAAGCAAAGCGCTCTCAGGCATGCTGGGAGTATGGCAGGGAGACGCAGCGTCTCATTCCCTATTCAGGGAACCAGGGTTACATACGTAACCCGAGACGTTCCCTTTCATGGGAACTCCCGCTGCGTCAGAACGCGGTGGGAACGCAATACCCACTACGCCATAGTCTCAAATGCCTGAGTGTATCAGGACAAGAGAACAGAAGACCCCGGAGTGGAGCCAAGATCTAGGTTATAAAACCTAATAAAAGTATGGGGTGAAGACCACCCTGCTGCATTGCATATATCCTGCAGGAAGACTCCAGAAACCAAAGCCTTAGAAGCAGCCATACTCCTAGTAGAATGAGCCCGGACAGCCAAAGGAGAAGGCTGCCCGGCAGACTCATAAGCAAGTGAGATGGCCTCGACCACCCACTTGCTCATCCTCTGCTTCGATGCAGGACACCCTCTCCTGGGTGACCCATAACAAACAAATAATTGATCTGTTTTACGCCACAGGGCAGCTCTGTGGACATAAGCATCTAAAGTCCGAACTGGGCAGAGCAGATTAAGTTGTTCCTGATCTGGGTTAGTGAAAGGTGGAGGACAGAAGGCCTGCAGCATAATGGACCCTGCAATATTAGTAGGGACCTTAGGCACATAACCGGGTCTCGGGTGAAGAAAAGCTTTGACCATGCCCAGAGCAAATTCCAGACATGATGGAGCAACTGAAAGAGCCTGTAAGTCTCCAATTCTCTTAAGAGACGAAATGGCTAGAAGAAAGATAGTCTTGAGAGTAAGAAACTTTTCATGAACCTCTTCCAATGGTTCAAAAGGATCCAGGGTCAGGCCCTCTAGCATAATTGCTAGGTCCCAAGCCGGGTAGATGATGGGTAGATGATATGCAGAGATAGCTGCAACATAAACTTTTAGAGTAGAAGGGGATAATCCAGCGGAGAAACGTTCTTGCAAGAACTCGAGAATAGAACCCACAGCACAAGCAGCTGGGTCTAAAATCCTTTCTTCACACCAGGAAGAAAAAAATTCTCCATTTGATGGCATACAATCTCCTCATGGAAAGAGCCCTGGATTGAAGGATGGTCTCAACCACCTCGGTGGAGAGACCTGAATCTGTGAGGTGAGCCCCCTCAGGGGCCACGCCCACAACTTCCATAACTCCGGATGAGGGTGAAATATTGCACCTCCTGCCTGTGACAGGAGGTCTTGTCTGATAGGAATCTCCATAGGGAGACCGTCTAGTAGCGACACTAGGTCCGAGAACCAAATTCTGGTCGACCAGAATGGGGCTATGAGTAGAAGCCGAACCCCATCCCAGCGAACCCTCTCCAGAACCCCTGGGAGAAGAGCGATCGGGGGAAATGCATACAGACGCCGCCTCGGCCACGTCTGTATCATGGCATCCAGCCCCAGTGGAGCTGGATGAGTGAGGGAGAACCACAACTGACAATGAGTCGTCTACTGAGATGCAAATAGGTCTACTTCTGCAAGATCGAAGTTTTGCCAAAGGAGCTCCACCACCTCGGGGTGAAGTCTCCACTCCCGGGGCCTTGGCCCCTGCCTCGACAGGATGTCTGCTCCCTGATTCTGGGACCCAGGAATGTAAGCTGCCCTCAGAGAGAGTAGTTTCCCCTGGGCCCACAGGAGGATCCGATGGGCCAGCTTGCATAAAGGACGTGACCTCAGACCCCCCTGATGATTTATATAAGAGACCACCGACGTGTTGTCCGTACGGACCAACACGTGATGGCCCCTCAGGTCTGGGAGGAAGTGTTTGAGAGCTCGAAACACCGCCATCATTTCCAGCCGATTTATGTGCCAGGAAAGTAGATGGTCCTCCCACAGACCCCGGGCTGAGCGACCACTCATGATCGCTCCCCAACCCGTGAGGGAAGCATCCGTCGTTAGCATTACGCGACGACAAGGAACTCCCAACACGGGCCCTTGGGACAGGAACCAAGGCTTTTTCCACATGACTAAGGCACGAAGGCATCGCCGTGTGACCTTGATCATGCGAAAAGGATTTCCCCTCGATATTTTCGATCTTACAATTCCTCACACTCTTTTCTTCAAAGGAAATCTTAGATGGACGACGTCCGGCTGTGAGACAGAAAAAGTCGACAATAACACCATAAAGTGCTCGTGTTCACATCTGACGTTCTTTGCAGTGCTGATGGTGAGAAGCTTCTCAGAGTTTCATTCAAAGATCCTATGAAATCAATATCAGAGTCTTTCAGTTAGTGAACTTGTAAAAGATGACTAAAGAAGTCAAATAAATAATATGCATTTAAAATGTAAAGATCTGATTCTTGCTAACAAAAGGGTTGTTTCTGTTGTGTTTCTCTGATCTCTCAGTCTCTGCCAAGTGAAAACGGAAAAATCACAGCACAGTATGTGGAATCATTGAGCTTCATCACTTCTATTGGCTGCGGCATCTCCATGTTTTTTCTGTCCGTCGCTCTGTTCATGCATTTCCTGTTACGGTAGAGTATCTTAAACTATAACATATAGTTACTTTAAGTTCTTTGACCAATTGCTTTTGTTATTCTTTTTGATGAAAGCGTCTGCTAAATGTTACAAATGCAGGTTGTTTTTATATTTGAACAGGAAAGCCAAATCAAATCAGGCCACGAAGATCTTGATCAACATGTTTGTGGCTTTGTTTCTCCTGAATTTATCCTTTTTGTCAAACGAGAGCGTCGCCAACACAGAAGTCAAGGCTGCGTGTGTCTTCATAGCGCTGCTCATGCATTACTCCATGCTGACTACATTCACCTGGTTCTTCATTCAAGCTCTTCATATGTACTTATGGCTCATCAGACAGAACGTCACCATCACAAACTACATGAGGAAGATCACCGTGTTCGGCTGGAGTGAGTTATATGAACAAAACACCTGTTATAGTGATACTTTAAGAACAGCAAAGACCAGCGAGTCAGACTGTAAACTCAAGTTCACCTGAAAAAGAAACTATATTGCGGATAACTATATCTTTTATGGTCTTTATGTCCTTTTCTTGAGCTGTTCCTTTAAAAGCATCTAAAAAAACTCAACAAAATCAGCTTGTCTCCATCAGTATTATTTAAAATTTTATTCTAGTTTTTATTAATATTTTGAATCAATTTTATTTTTATATTTTCAGTTTTCATTTGAAATTTTAATAGTTTTTGGATTTTTTTTTAAATGTCTATATAGTTAATTAATTTTTATTTTAGTTTTAGTTACTTGTTGCCTCGGTCACTAGTTGAAACAAAATAAGATTTTTTTTAATATGTTATGTTCAGTTAACATTTATTTACAGTAACAATTTTTTTATGATTTTTGTTTAAGTGAACTATAATAACCCTGTTCTCGTGTGTTTTCAGCATTTTCAGCTCCTATAGTCGTAGCTGTTGTTTCTGTAGGAGGATATAAAACACTGATTATAAACACAACATCTGGGAAAACCACAAGAATGTACGTTGTTCTGATGTCACAAATGCATGAATAATATGGCCTCTTTAATGAAGCTTTAAAGTTTTATCATGTCAACATTGTCTGTTCTCCTCTAATTATAGGTGCTGGATTACAGATCCTTTAATTCACTACATAGTGAACATTGGCTACTACGCTTTAGTCTTCATCTTCACGACAGGAATCTTCATCATGATCGTCACTAAGATTGTCCAAGCCCGACACATAAGAGCGCCTGACGGCAAGAGAAAGACGTTCAGAAAGCAGCTCATGATGGTGTTGAGTTTGTTCCTGCTCTTCGGCCTGACGTGGGCTGTGGCGTTCTTCAGTTATGGACCGATGCTCATTCCCTCATATTACATCTTCACTGTGTTGAACTCGTTTCAGGGTGAGAAACAATCACACGGGTCCTACATGGATGATGTAAACATTTAGTTATGTTTTTTGGTTACATTTAAAAGATTATACAAACGACTTTAATTATATGTGAAATGTATATCAATTAGTTGAAATATGTTTTTCAGGGTTTTTCCTCTTCCTGTATTACTACCACATTCACAGTGATGTTGCGGGAATTTTCTCTGATGATCCAGAAAGTTCTGACTCCACCACAACCATCGTTCAATCCAGAATTCATGCTGTGGAAAATATTTATAATTAGCAGAATTGAGGTTTAAGGTGTCGTTGTCTCATAGTTTGATTTTTTTTTTTCTCGGCTGAGATGAGCTGTAAGTGATGATTGATGGCTGCGTAATGCGAGACCTAACAAGATCCGGTACGTCATCCAAGATGGCGGCTACTGGCTTCTAGACTGTAAACAACTCTATGATCAAGATTCACTTATCTGTTTTTCTTCTTTCTCTCTCTCTCTTTCTCTCTCTCTCTCTCTCTCTCGAGTGCAAGCTGTGATTAAATAGACGGAGCGTGGAGTGTGTGTTGGAGTGAGCTCTACGGTGCGAGATCTTTTTATCTGTTTTTTGTTGTTTTGTTGTTATGTAAAGAGAGGAAAAGCTTTTGGGTGCGTCGTCAGTCAGTGTGCACTGATCGCTATGGCTCAGCAAGTGAGTTTGGGAAGTTTAATGTGGCGGCATTTTGTTAAGGTTGTGCCCGCAGAGCGTTGCTCAGTTGAGGACTGTGTCCTCGCTGTTGCTGCTGTTGTTGGTCATGATTGCATTCTTTCTGCATCTAGAATGAATAGCACAATAGTGATGTTTTTGAACAATGTTGATAAAGCGAATGAAGCCTTAGAGACCGGGATTGTTGTGAATGATTCCCTTACTCTGGTAGAGTAATAGAGTAATATTGTCAAATGCCCCGCCGTTTATTAAACATGAAGTGATTGAAAGGGAATTGTCGAGACACGGAGAGCTTGTGTCAAAAATTAAGAAAATCTCACTCGGTTGTAAATCGCCACAGTTGAAACATGTTGTATCATTTAGGAGGCAGGTGCATATGATCCTAAATAATCAAAATGAGGATTTTGATTGTTATTTTTGCTATCTCAGAGTTGATGAAGTGTTTTGGTTGTGGACAAGAGGGTCACATGATACGCGTGTGCCCTGAGAAGAGTGCAGATTAGAATCACAATGCAGGCAAAGCGCTTAGCAATACAGATCAAGCACAAATGAGTGATAAAGTATCTTGTATTGACAAAGATGAAATTTCCGATCGTGGAAGCAATAAAAATGAGAGTGTGGCCACAATCGAAAAGGTGAACGAAGGTGGTGTTTCTGAGGCCAGTGAGCAGGCCATATTAGAAGATGCTTTGGATGTTGACATGACAGAAGATGAAAGTGTAGTTTAAACACCAACATTAAAAAGGAAAACTAAGGGCAAAGGAAAAGATAAAAGGTCTAGTAAAAAGCTACTTGAATAGTTGTTGGTGATGCAAGGGAAGTGGACTCAGAGTTGAGTAATGTTGAAGAGTCTGCTGTGGACAGAGATTTTGAGTCATCAGATCTGTCTGCAGCGCTAACACATTGGACAAAATCAAAAAGTTTCTTCAAACAACAAAAGGCATGAAAGGTGTGAATGTAGAGGATTACTTTCCAGATCGTGAGTTGTTTATAAATTCAACTAGGGCTTTAATGAAAGAGGCTGGAGCTTTCACTGAACAAGAAGTCTTTAGGTTGAAGAAAATTGTCCAGAAATTTATTGAATGATGAATTTGAATCAGTCTAGCTTCAAAGTTTGAAAAAATGGTTTTAGTTTTTATAAATGTGTATGCTCCTGATGTTGGTCCTGAAAGGGTTGTTCTTTTTGATAAATTAAGCAATATTTTGTCAAAATGTAAAGAGGAAGAGTTATTGGAGGGGATTTTAATTGTACAGCAAATGATATAATGGACAGAAATCATAAAGAGCCACATCTAGCTTCTCAACGTGCTATAGGAAAGCTCATTGCAGAACATGATTTGTGTGATATATGGAGAAATTTATATAAAGAACAAAGGCAGTACACATGGGCTCAAACAAGAGAAATTTTTTTTTTCTATGGCTAGATTGGATTGTTTTAAAAAAACATTTTAATGTTTTCAAGAAATGTGAGATTTTGCCTAGTGGTTTTTCTGATCACAGTTTAGTGATCTATAGTATTTTCATTACTAATATAAAGTGTAAGAGTGCTTACTGGCATTTTAATACTTTGCTACAGAATAATTTTTTTTTTCAGAATAGTTTTTTTTTTTGGAAACAATTTAGTTCTAGGAAAAAATATTTTACTTCCCTACAGCAATGGTGGGATCATGGGAAAAAAAAAAAAAAAAAGAGAGATACAGCAACTGTGCATCAGTACACTCTTAATGTATCCAAGGTCATCTCAGAGTCAATGAAAACTCTAGAGATTGAAAAAGTGGAACTTCAGAATTTGGTAGAGTCCGCAGGAAATCAAGGACATATTGAGCTCCTCAAAGTTAAAAGAAGGACTCTGGATAACCGGCATCAGAGCACAGGGAGCTTTAATCCGCTCATGTTTTCAGAGTGCAGTAGGGATGGATGGTCCAACTAAATTCTTCTTCAGTTTGGAAAAGAAGAACGGTCAAAACAGATTTATACATTCTTTATACTCATTGGATGGCATAGAAATGGTAGAGCCTAAAGAAATTAGAAAAAGAGCTGTACTTCTTTATTCTGAGCTTTACAAGAGTGAACATACAGATGCAGAAGAGCTGGCCAGCTCTTTTTAGGGGTTTGCCTAAAGTACCAGATAAGACCCATTCTTGTCTCGAGAGGCCGCTTTCAGCATCTGAGCTGCATGTTGCTCTGCGGAGCATGGATTGCGGTAAGGCCCCTGGAATTGATGGTCTACCAATTGAATTTTATAAAACGTTTTGGTCAGTGCTGGGGGGTGATTTGCTGTCTGTGCTCAATGATAGTCTGGCCGGAGGGTTGCTACCTTTGAGCTGCAGGAGGGCAGTCATTACCCTGTTACCCAGATAAGGTGATTTAAAAGAGATAAAGAACCGGTACCCTGTTTCACTCTTGTGCTCTGATTTAAAGCTCTTTTCTAAAGCTTTGGCCATTAGGTTGAGGGGGGTAGTTTGGCAGGTTATTCATCGTGATCAAACTTACTCTAACAGGTCTATTTCAGATAATATTTATCAAATTCTGGATATTGTGGATGTCTCTAGGCTATTGGACATAGACATTGGTCTCATTTCTTTAGATCAGGAAAAGGCATTTGACCGGGTTGAGTACAGCTATCTCTGGCGCACACTAGAGGATTTCGGGTTCAGCTCTGGTTTTACCAGGGTTTTGTACCAGGATGTTGAGAGTGTACTGAAAATTAATGTTGGTCTGAGTGCTCCTTTAAAATTCACAGAGGTATTAGACAAGGGTGTGCTCTTTCTGAAATGTTGTAAGCTCTTGGTTAAGATCAGAGAAAGCATTGAAGGTTGGACCATACCTTGCCCTGGAGCAAATTGTATGTTGTCTGCTTATGCAGATATTATTGTTATTATATTATTGTTCTGGTTAAAGTGCAAAGTGATATTGATCTTCTTAAAGAAATTTTTAACAATTTTGGTATAATTTCCTCTGCCAAGGTTAACTAGTCAAAAAGTGAAGCCATAGCAAGTGGTAAATGGCCCCATGGTCTTCCTAAACCACCAGGTGGTTTGTCCTGGAAAAGGGATGGGTTAAAATATTTAGGAGTGTATGTTGGCAATGATTCAATGTTAAGCAAAAATTGGAAACAAGTTCTAGATAATGTAAAAGGGCGAGTGGAATAATGGAAATGGCTTTTGCTAAAAATGTCTTTTAGAGGGAGGGTTATAATAATTAATAACCTGTAGCTTCAGCTTTGTGGCATCGTTTGGCCTGTGTTGATCCTCCAAATGGACGTTTTAGTAAAATTCAAGCCAGTCTGGTGGACTTTTTTTGGAGCACTTTACATTGGATACTTTTTTTACCCAGAGATGGAGGAGGACAAGGACTTATCCATTTGCCCAGCTGAGGGGCAGTCTTTCGACTTTTTATTCAAAGGTACCTCACAGGACCTAAGGATTTGGCTTTGTTTTTGATGCGACTGCAGCAAGCTGCAGTGCAATGGACTTGCTCCATTTTATAAGGGACTTTTTAAAGTTTGGGACTTACTTGAAAAACGGAGGTTGGAGGCGACTTCCTCGTTGTACTGACTTTTGGAGGAACCTCTTGTACATGGAGCTCGGTTTGATGTTACTTGTGACTGCTTCATTGTTTAGTTTCCGCTAAGATATTAAAACTGCATAATTTGTTGGATGTTGCTGGTCCTGGTTTAAACAATGCTCAGTCCTTGGCCTCACATCTAAGTGTGTGGTCGGTACGGCAAGTAGAAAAAGTTCAGATGAAGAAAATAATATGTTAATTGACTTTTATAATGAGAAACTGGTTGCTAATAATACAGATCCCTTTCCAAGTATTTTTTAGTCCCAATTTCAAAGAACTGTCTGGAACTTTTCTGAACCTGAGGGGGCTTGAAGAGTTAAGTTTTGCAGGATGTTCAAAGTAAAGTTTTATATAAATGTCTTGTAAAAGTTTTAAATAAAGCAACTTTGAAAGAACATAGTATTACAGTGTGGAGAGAGAGATGGGGACTAGATGATGAAGTTAAACCTGTTTGGAGAGTTTTATACAAACCACCAATTGAAAAACGCACAGATGATATTCAATGTCAGAGATTTACACGGTGCAGTTGCTGTAACTGCATTTGTAAGTGTTATTAATCCCAATACATCAAGTGATTGTAAAATGAGGGAGACAATTTTTCACAGTTTTTTAGAATGTTCAAGATTGTATGATTTGTTTTGTTTTCTTAATGTTCTTTTCATGAATTTTGGAGAGACTTTTTTCTTCTATGATTTTCTATTCTTGGCCCCAAGTATAGTGTGGTGCAAAGAATAAAAAGTCAATTGTTGAATTTTTTAATTGGGCAAGCCAAATGTGCTGTTCACATAACCAGGAAAAACAAAATAGAGAGTAGCGAAGGACAACATGTGGTTATTGTTTTAAAAAATCTGGTAAAAGCAAGGGTTATGCTTGATTTCAAGTTTTATAAAATGATGAATGATTTAGAAAGTTTTTTGCATAAATGGTGTTTTAATGAAGCTATTTGCACAGTTGTAGAAGAAATTTTGATCTTTACTACCATACTGCAATAAGCTTTGGTCTTCTGCACCTCATATCAACCGACTTCATGGGCATGCCTCCAACAATCAACAAGTTCACCGACGCAACCACCCTCAGCCAGGAGGGGGCACTGATGCTCTACTCTTTTTAACACATATGTGACAGGTTGCCATAAATACAATCTTTCTTAATAAACAATCTATGCCTATGGAATTTATACAAACTCAATATTTCTGAAAAACATACTTTTAAATGTTTCATTAAATACACAACAAACAGGACAAACAGAGAACAAAAAAATGTAAAGCTAACACCACTCCAAGAGACCTCATCCCAATCAACTCTCCAGCCCAGTTACAACACTATCCACATCACCTAAACCACCATGCTGCAGAGAGGTAAGCAACATTCTGCTTTCAATTGAAAATAAATTTTCCGGACTTGATGCCAGGATCGCACTGATTAAAGTCAAGGAATTCCAGGAACTGTGGGACAGCTTGGAATTCAGCCAAGAACAGACAGACACTCTCACCAAAGAAAATAATTTTTTTTAAAGCACTCTGTTCACACATTTACTACTCAAATCACCTCTGTTGTTGCAGAAAACAAAGCCATTAAAGAGAGCATTCTAGAATTGTAAACGGACAACTTAGTTTTCATGGGCGTCCCGGAACAAACTCCAGACGACCCCAAAAAATTAGTCAAGGACTTTATGATAAAACAACTCAAATTAAATCTGATTATCACCTTTCACTGTGCGCAACGTACTAGATCTCAAAACAACAGCAATCGACCACGACTGAACATTAGAAAATTCAAACGCTATAAAAAAAAAAAAAAGCTGGTTCAGCGGCAAGCCGGACAGCTTAAAAGCACAAACTATGGACTCAACGTGCAATACACAAAGGACATTCTTGAGCTTTTCCCAATCCAAAAACAGATGACCATTGCAGTGGACAAATTATACACTGATGGATAATTATATTGTGATAAGGACATTACCCCCAGCCATAACACAACATGAACTTTTCACTGCCCTTAAACTCATGCCGAACAATAAAGCACCAGGTCCTGATGGATTCCCTGCTGAGTTCTACAAACACCTGTGGTCCATTTTATCACCACTCGATTCATAAGTGAAACAAAACAAAAATCAAAACTCCCAGCTAACACACCCACAATTTCTCTCCTCACCAAACCCAATAAAGACCCAACATTGCTGTCAAGAATTCTCAATCAACTGGAGTAAATCTTATATTCTTTCATTACACTTCAACAGCTCGGATGTTACATCCCGCACACCGCCTATCCCTCTACGCACCAATCACATCACATCTTTAGGCATTAATGTTTTCCTCAGACTGTCAGAGCTGTTTGGACTTAACTTTACCCCATTACTCAAAACAATAGATGCTGGATGAACTTACCACTATCCATTTTGTGTAGAATATCAGTCATCAAAATAACAATACTCCCTAAACTAAACTCTTTATTCTCAATATTCCAATACAACCCACCTTCACCTGGTTTAAATCTCTAGACTCAACCATTACCAAATTTCTACTGGAAAAAATAAAACCCCAAGAATTAAACTGACTACCCTACAGAAACCAAAAACGCAGGGAGGTCTGGAAGCACAACATTTCTACCACGACATTCTGGCCAGTCAGCTTCAAAATATATACAAATGGACTCATCCTAACCCATCAGAAAACATATGGTTAGATGTTGAACAAACATTTTGTAAGGACATTCACATTTCAGACTTACCCTTCTACAGTCAGACAATCAAAAAACACCAACAACAGTAGCAGCTCTGACAGCAAGGTGGAAATCTCATCACATCACAAACACTCCTCTTGCACCATCTAAATTTGGAATAACCCAGATTTTACAGTGAATAAAAAGCTGCTTAACTTCCACACATGGGTGTCACACAACTTCAACACATCTTTCATAATAAAAACTTGGCCTCATTTTCCTACTTGGTCCAGAAACACGGCATCAGGAGTAAATGTTTTTGGAATACCTACAAATCAAATAATCTATCCAATCAAAATTGACATTCGAACCACTAATCTAGAACCTCTCCCCTTTCAATCACAGAGCTAATTAATATATCTTCCTAAAAAAAAAAAAAAAAAAAAAACTACTCTCCAAAATACACAGAATAATATCAAAAGCAGACAACACATTAAGCTTACCAAATGCTAAATGGGAATCAGACTTATCCATTACTCCTGATGCCGATTTCTGGACACAAATCTGCAAAAATATCTACATCACAACAAAAAATGCCAACCTGCAACCCTAACTAACCCTTAAAATGGGATTTACTTAAGAAACTTTATCACATTGTACACAAAATAACCTAGACACATGTTCATGTTGCATCCCAATTAAAAAAATTCTGAAAAACATCCTGTCTATCTGTCCTTATGGGATGTCACATCCCAATGTCTCCCTCCCTCTGTATAGCCTATTAGGTGACATATCCATAATCAATTTAAACAACATAAACAGTCAATAACTCCTTGTGGCGCTAACTATCGGCAAGAAAACTGTCCTCATAAACCGGAAAGCCGTACATATTGCATCTTGTAAAAACTTACTTATAGACTACATCTCCATGGAAAACCTGTCCACTTCCGTCCAAAACAACAAACTAGACTTACACCCCTCTCGGTCATCTCTCATTCCCTTCCAACAGTCATGAATCCGCTGACCTGAAACCAACCACAACTATACACCTCCATCTACAGCCACATGATTCGGGACCCCAGTAGGCCATGGCATCCCAGTCCCTGTCCGGTGCGGTGTGGATCAGTTGTGGGCAGGGGACTAACTTATGCTGTGGCCATGGAGGGATCAGAGACAGCCTTATAACAATTTAATATTAATTATTTGCCCTTTTTTGATACACTTGCACACACACACTTATACATTTGTTTGCCTCGGTTATTTTATATTTGTCACATGTAAATAATGGCACATCCCTTGTTTGCATAATAAAAAAGAAAAAAGAGAGATTTCTTAAACTGATTTGTACGGTCATTGTTTGAGGGGAAACAACAACAAAGACAAATGTCACTTCTGAATGAGTGAGAACTGTTAAATGATGTATGTACATTAAATTATGACCTTAAAAAGGGCCAACTTTACTGAAATCACTCAAAACAAATGACAAATATCTGTGATGATCATTACTGAAACCGTCTGTTATATTGTGGGAGGACTGAATTGTGTTGAATATTAGTGATGTTAGATTTATTAAGTGTTATAATCATCCTGCTGTCCTGTGTGTTTGAGCATATGGACGTCAGAGAGACACAATAACCTCTTTTAGAAAACAAATTTACATCTTTAGGATGAAACTAAATTCACACGCCAGTGGATTCAGATATTTGCTTGATCATGAATGTGGAACATATTTGGTTATTAAAATTGAAGACATGAAAACACAGTGTCAAATTCAGCTAATAACTTCTGCATTATTTAATGTGGTTTAATGTGTTTTATCTCTGAGAGCCTCTCATGTGATTGTAATGAAGCTGATAAAATTTGTTAATCATGATGGACGTTCAGTGGCTCCAAAAACATTCACTTTTGTCAAATATGTGAATGTCATTCGTTAGACAAGATATTGGCACAAGTGCCATTTAATGTAAATAAATATTGTATTTTATTGTTTCCATGAAACAATAGATACAGGAAACAGGTAAAACCTGGCATTTTCTGTATAGGAATATGAATCTATATATAGCAAAATAATCTAAATATTGTCTAATAAAGACTAGGTTATGCTTTCACTGGCATTTTTATTAAATATAATTATTTATTTGCTATACTTCTCTGTAAAAAAAATTTGACTTGATAAACTGGACCTGAATGTAAATGAACACTGAAATTTCACAGTTAAAGCACAAAATAATCATGATTTTCATGTATGCAAATGAACCGTATGTCATTGTTCCAGTGTCTCTGAGCTGTGAATCATAATCGTACAGCTTCATATGTGAACGGATGAAACTCTCTCTCTCCTCTTGGACTGTGGACTTTCATCTCAAGAATGTAATAAGAAAATGCTTTTAAAATTTACTACCAATATCTGTTGAAAAGAAAATTCACCTCTTGTGCCTCAGTCAGGCTGTCTTTGGGAATTATGTCTCGACAAAAGCAGAATTTGCTGTGGCTGATGATCGTCTGTTGTGCTTCACGCCAGATAAGTATGTTGCTTTGAAAATTTAAAATGTAAACAAAAAATAACATTTTTATTTATAAAACATCATTATTATTGAGTTCAAAGCTCTTCATAAAGTATTTTTGCAACAAATGTAGAATGTTGTCTCTGGTTTCAGGACAGTGCAAATGCAACAATACAACCCATGAGGGGCAATGTGAAGTCAGCATAGATGAGACGTTTGCAGGCATAAAGCTGTGGTTATTGCTGGATGTTAGTTCTGCACCAGCAGCAGGTACGTGTCGTCCTACAATAGATGGAGTGTTAAAGGTTTTGAGCTTTTTGGTGTTGATCTTTTTCACAAACAAACAAATATACTGTCCACAAATTAGTGTTTCACTGTCCACTATGATTGATCACTGCTGTCATCACTGTTGGCAATGAACACCAAAAACAGATCCTAAAACACTTAAAGGTTCTGCATAATATTTCACCTAAAAATTAAAATTCTATCATCATTTACTCACCCTCCAAACCTGTATGAACTTCTTTCTTTTGCTGAACACAATATAAGATATTTTGAAGAATATGGGTAACCAGACAGTTGTGGGACACTACTGATTCCAAATTATGGGAAAAAAATACAATGGAAGTCAATGGTGCCCCACAACTGTTCAGAATCGCAGAAGTAAGCTATTTTCTTTGAATGTGTAAGCGAGTTATTAGCTGCTATAGTTAAATAACTACAGTGTTGGGGAAAGTTACTTGTGTTACAATATTGTGTTACTCCCTTAAAAAGTAACTAATTGTTACTTAGATACTGCTATACTTTTACGTTATGTTACTTTTGCGTTATTTTTTCTCACCTTTGCTGGGCTTGCTTGTTTGTTTTTTAATAACAAAAACAAAAGTTCTACTTTTGCCAAATGTAAAGGCCCTTTCAAACCAAAGTGAAATAAATAAGCCTCAGGCTGAAAAAAATGCAAATTGACATCTGTACAGTAGAGGTCACAACTCAAACAAACCTTTCAAACAAATGCAGGAGAAGAAATGATAACACACTTACTTCAGCAATAAAAACAAAATATGAATGCTTATCTAAAGTCAATTTTTATTATTGGTATGGTTGAATTATATCACTGAATGTCAGCAGCAAAGACAGTAGTTAATAAAATGAAATTAAATACATAAACATAGACAGGATAAGGCCTTAATTCAATTTGCACATTTCAGTAGCTTTTATAAATGTGCTTTAAAAAAAAAACATTACTGGTGTACATCTTGAGACAAAACAATGACACTGAGTAAGATACGTCAGTGCAAGTTGCTTTCAGTTAAAACAGCTCAAACATGCATTTTTATCTAGAACTAGGCTTAAGCCTGGATTGTGAAACCGAGGGAAAGTATATTTGTGTTATTTAACGTTTAATTTTTGGAGGTTTGCATAATATTCTGAGTTTGCATTTCACTGTTTGTAAAGAAAGTAAAGGAAAGTAAAGAAAGAGAGAGAGAGAGAGAGAATGGCAAGATTACAATCAGTTAACCACAACCTATGAGAAACATCAAAGAATCAGGGTCACCTTAAAAGGGGTACAATAACTTAGAAAGGCTGCAAACGGGTGCTTGCATTCGGTTGCTGAATAAGTCCAGATGCGGTAGATTCTTGATGATTTTATCAGGAGTGCGCTGAAGGGCTCGTTTGGATTCTTCTGGGTCGTCCACGTTGAATCCAACGAAGTTAACTTAGTTGCCGGAAGAGGCAGGAAACGATGGTGTCTCAAAAGAGACTGAGCAAAGATGTACCTGATCTGAGGACTCTTAAAGGCCCTATCAGTTCACAAAGATGACCGGGAGAAAGTCTTTGTTCGATCTTGTCACCCTATTTGCATGTTTATGTTGGTCTGGAGATTTTGTGCAGTTTTACACAAAAGCATGGTAAAAATATTATGATGCATTTTATCATAGCATACTATACACCATTAATTATGAAATGAAGAGAGGATTCTTTTGATACCAAGAAAGGCGTGAAGGCATTAAAGGGTTAGTTCACCCAGAAATGAAAATTCTGTCATTAATTACTCACCCTCATGTCGTTCCACACCCGTAAGACCTTCGTTCATCTTCAGAACACAAATTAAGATATTTTTGATAAAATTCGATGGCTCAGTGAGGCCTCCATTGACAGCAAGATAATTAACACTTTCAGATGCCCACAAAGCTACTAAAGACATATTTAAATCAGTTCATGTGACTACAGTGGTTCAATCTTAATATTATGAAGAGACGAGAATACTTTTTGTGCGCCAAAAAAACAAAATAACGATTTTATTCAACAATATCTAGTGGTGAGCGATTTCAAAACACTGCTTCATGAAGCTTCATAGCTTTACAAATCTTTTGTTTCGAATCAGTGGTTCGGAGCGTGTATCATTCACGTGATTTCAGAAAAGCTTCGGCAGTTTGATACATGCTCCAAACCACTGATTCGAAACAAAAGATTCGTAAAGCTTCGAAGCTTCATGAAGCAGTGTTTTGAAATCACTAGATATTATTGAATAAAGTCGTTATTTTGTTTTTTTGGTGCACAAAAAGTATTCTCGACGCTTCATAGCTTGAACCACTGTAGTCACATGATTTTTTAAAAATATGTCTTTAGTACCTTTCTGGGCATCTGAAAGTGTTAATTGTCTTGCTGTCAATGGAGGCCTCACTGAGCCATCGGATTTTATCAAAAATATCTTAATTTGTGTTCTGAAGATGAACGAAGGTCTTACGGGTGTGGAACGACATGAGGGTGAGTAATTAATAACAGAATTTTTATTTTTGGGTGAACTAACCCTTTAAAGCAGTGACACATACACTTGGATATCAGCATTTGAAGTTACCCTAACATAACTAAAGAATCATAATCAGGCTAATATAACATAAGGACATACATAAAACACAGGGGAAATACTACATAAAGTTGTGACAGTTTGATTGTGGGTAAAAATGGAGTCAATGTCCTTTTTCCGATGTGTATTGAAAGGTTGTCTCTAGTTTCTGGCCAAATGGCTGGCACTGTCTGATGATGGGGGAGAGGGAATCACCTTCTGTCCTTGAAGCTTGCAGAGAGCTCCAGACACTGTCTCTGCTAAGGTCGTTCATAGGAGCCGAGGTGATAATGGCCTTTGAAGAGAACTGGTTTTGCGACTCTTTGGGGCTGATGACTTAGTTTGAACAAAAGGGGAAAGAAAAGACAGGATTTTATGATGCCTAATGCATTTTGATCACGTCCATTCTTTGCAATGTCAACTTATTATACTAACCCTAACCCTACCCCTAAAACTCTACTAATACTCTAATGAGAGTTAGTTGGCATGTAGGTGCAACATTACTTATAGTCAACAGAATGTATAAAGGGGATCATGAAAGCACCAAAATAAAGTGTAACTAACTGTTTTTGTACAAGTGAGATGAATACATGCCTGCTCACATTTAGTCTAGAAGACTTAATTCTACACAATGCTATACAATTTAATAACACATGCTTCTCAGTCTCTGGTAAACCACACTTATTACAATTACCAGATTCATTTTTGTTTCACGTTGCATGATTGAGAGCAATGTGACCAATGTGAGATCGAGATATTATTGTATCCTCCTTCTTACTTCAAAATATTTTTCTTCCATTTCCAACATTTTTTTTTTAATGTTATACAGGTGATGGCCTCTTAGCACCCCATCCTAAATCTCTTGCCATTTCCTAATCATAGCCCCTCTAATTATTCCTTTAATTTCTGCTTTACTCAATCTTTACTCACCTCTGTGTGTTTTAGTGTCTTCTTGGCCATTTGATCTGCTTCCTCATTTCCCTCTTTCCCAACATGTGCAGGTACCCATGAGAACGATACGGTTAATCCACACTGGTGAATTTTAAATACACTTTGTAGAATCTCATACAGTATATCTTATCTAGATGTAGACTTGCCACTTAAACTTGTTAAAACAGAATACAAGTCTGAGCAGATTACAGTTCTTAATGGCTGAATTTCCTCCACCCAATTAAGATGAATCATTTATATTGTGTAAACTGATAAATGATTACTTGTCTTTTTTGTCTTTCCTATCATTTCTTAACAGTGCTTTGGTTAATTTTAAGCAGTTTATTGCCCTCACTGATTCAGAAGTCAAATTTTACAGTACTTTATACTTCTCTTTTCTTCTTCTGGTTATACTGTTTTCTCTCTCACTGTCTGCACTCTGTACTCAAAGCTGGAATTTTTTGTTCGTTTTCTATTTTCTAGCATTGTCCAATTAATATTTGTAGTACCCTCCTTATCCCGATAAAACATTTCACCCTCCATGTCTGGATTACTTATGGAGTCGACGTCACTTCTTTTCATCAATTGCTCAGTTCACAGTCTAGTGTTGCGATCTAGGATTTATCTTGAACTATTATTTATTTGTAATATTTATCTCGCTACACATGGTCACACAGTTCTTACATTAAAATTAAGATCCTGTATGATTTGATAATTATGTTGAATTGTGTGTTGTCATGTTCTCTTGAGGTTGTCTGAAAATCCCTTCTGTTGATCCTGGAGAGAGATGTAGAAATGCTGCATATGACAAAGATACATGCAAAGGTAAGTCTGTCTTAATATTTATCAGTTATTTCAGTTGCCTGTGTCACACCCACCAAACTCAACACAACATTACAACTAATTACATTTGTTAGTAAAAGTGTAAATTGTAAAAATGTAAGAAAGTTAGTCCATTTGTGTTCTACATGTCCTCCAGCTCTTGCTTACAATGATTTTGCTCCTGCATGTTCTCGCTTAATGCACACTGATAATCTCACGTTTTTTTTTTTTTGTTATGGCTTGACCAAATAAATAGACAGGTGAACACGAAACTGCTTATTCGTCTCAGTTGTCATCTTTATTGTAGGACTCATTATTCATTCATGAGTGGAGTGTGTCAATAATAAATCTGTGAAAGAAGATGAACATGCATGCTGAAATTACAATACATTGATAGGTTTATAAATTAACAACACAATATATTAGATCACTTTAATCTTTGAGACTCAATTACACAGATATATAACTAAAATCTGTCTCTTATTGATATCTTTGTGTTAAAGGGAATGTAGGAAGCAAATACATTCTGCATTTTAATGGGAGTGAATGGATGTGTGTCATCTGTTTTGATGAAAGATCACCCACTGTCACACCACTGTCATACACCACCACTAACAATCCAACTACCAGTTTCGAACCATCTGAGACAATTAACAATCCAAATACCAGTTCAACTAACAATCCAACTACAAGTGTCAAACCATCTGAGACAACTAACAATCCAACTACCAGTTTCGAACCATCTGTGACAACCAACAATCCAACTACCAGTTTTGAACCATCTGTGACAATTAACAATCCAACTACCAGTTCAACTAACAATCCAACTACCAGTTTCGAAACAACTGAGACAACCAACTATCCAACTACCAGTTTTGAACCATCTGTGACAATTAACAATCCAACTACCAGTTCAACTAACAATCCAACTACCAGTTTCAAACCAACTGAGACAACTAACAATCCAAATACCAGTTCAACTAACAATCCAACTACAAGTGTCAAACCATCTGAGACAACTAACAATCCAACTACCAGTTTCGAACCATCTGTGACAATTAACAATCCAACTACCAGTTCAACTAACAATCCAACTACCAGTTTCGAACCATCTGAGAAAATTACCAATACAACTACCAGTTTTGAACCATCTGTGACAACTAACAATCCAACTACCAGTTCAATTAACAATCCAACTGCCAGTTTCAAACTATCTGAGACAACTAACAATCCAATTACCAGTTTCGAACCATCTGAGAAAACTACCAATACAACTACCAGTTTTAAACCATCTGAGGCAACTAATAATCCAACTACCAGTTTCGAACCATCTGTGACAATTAACAATCCAACTACCAGTTCAACTAACAATCCAACTACCAGTTTCGAACCATCTGAGAAAATTACCAATACAACTACCAGTTTTGAACCATCTGAGAATACTAACAATCCAAATACCAGTTTTGAACCATCTGAGAAAACTAACAATCCAACTACCAGTTCAATTAACAATCCAACTGCCAGTTTCAAACTATCTGAGACAACTAACAATCCAATTACCAGTCTCGAACCATCTGAGGCAACTAATAATCCAAGTACCAGTTTCGAACCATCTGTGACAATTAACAATCCAACTACCAGTTCAACTAACAATACAACTACCAGTTTTGAACCATCTGTGACAACAAACAATCCAACTATCAGTTTCGAACCATCTGAGACAATTAACAATCCAACTACCAGTTCAACTAACAATCCAACTACAAGTATCAAACCATCTGAGACAACTAACAATCCAACTACCAGTTTCGAACCATCTGTGACAACTAACAATCCAACTACCAGTTTCGAACCATCTGAGAAAATTACCAATACAACTACCAGTTTTGAACCATCTGTGACAACTAACAATCCAACTACCAGTTTCGAACCATCTGAGAAAACTAACAATACAACTACCAGTTTTGAACCATCTGAAACAACTGACAATCCAACTACCAGTTTCAAACCATCTGTGACAACTAACAATCCAACTACCAGTTTCAAACCATCTGAGGCAACTAACAATCCAACTACCAGTTTCAAACCATCTGAGGCAACTAACAATCCAACTGCCAGTTTCAAACTATCTGAGACAACTAACAATCCAACTACCAGTTCAACTAACAATCCAACTACCAGTTTCGAACCATCTGAGACAATTAACAATACAACTACCAGTTCAACTAACAATCCAACTACAAGTGTCAAACCATCTGAGACAACTAACAATCCAAATACCAGTTCAACTAACAATCCAACTACCAGTTTTGAACCATCTGAGAAAATTACCAATACAACTACCAGTTTTGAACCATCTGTGACAACTAACAATCCAACTACCAGTTTCGAACCATCTGTGACAACTAACAATCCAACTACCATTTTTGAACCATCTGAGACAACTAACAATCCAACTACCAGTTCAACTAACATTCCAACTACCAGTTTCGAACCATCTGAGACAATTAACAATCCAAATACCAGTTCAACTAACAATCCAACTACCAGTTTCGAACCATCTGAGACAATTAACAATCCAACTACCAGTTCAACTAACAATCCAACTACAAGTGTCAAACCATCTGAGACAATTAACAATCCAAATTCCAGTTCAACTAACAATCCAACTACCAGTTTCGAACCATCTGAGACAATTAACAATCCAACTACCAGTTCAACTAACAATCCAACTACAAGTGTCAAACCATCTGAGACAACTAACAATCCAAATACCAGTTCAACTAACAATCCAACTACCAGTTTCGAACCATCTGTGACAATTAACAATCCAACTACCAGTTCAACTAACAATCCAAATACCAGTTCAACTAACAATCCAACTACCAGTTTCGAATCATCTGAGACAATTAACAATCCAACTACCAGTTCAACTAACAATCCAACTACAAGTGTCAAACCATCTGAGACAACTAACAATCCAAATACCAGTTCAACTAACAATCCAACTACCAGTTTCGAACCATCTGTGACAATTAACAATCCAAATACCAGTTCAACTAACAATCCAACTACCAGTTTCGAACCATCTGTGACAATTAACAATCCAACTACCAGTTCAACTAACAATCCAACTACCAGTTTCGAACTATCTGAGAAAATTACCAATACAACTACCAGTTTTGAACCATCTGTGACAACTAACAATCCAACTACCAGTTTCGAACCATCTGTGACAATTAACAATCCAACTACCAGTTCAACTAACAATCCAACTACCAGTTTCGAAACATCTGAGAAAATTACCAATACAACTACCAGTTTTGAACCATCTGTGACAACTAACAATCCAACTACCAGTTCAATTAACAATCCAACTGCCAGTTTCAAACTATCTGAGACAACTAACAATCCAATTACCAGTTTCGAACCATCTGAGAAAACTACCAATACAACTACCAGTTTTGAACCATCTGAGACAACTAACAATCCAACTGCCAGTTTCAAACTATCTGAGACAACTATTAATCCAACTACCAGTTCAACTAACATTCCAACTACCAGTTTCGAACCATCTGAGACAATTAACAATCCAACTACCAGTTTTGAACCATCTGTGACAATTAACAATCCAACTACCAGTTCAACTAACAATCCAACTACCAGTTTCGAACCAACTGAGACAACTAACAATCCAACTAGCAGTTCAACTAACAATCCAACTACAAGTGTCAAACCATCTGAGACAACTAACAATCCAAATACCAGTTCAACTAACAATCCAACTACCAGTTTCGAACCATCTGTGACAATTAACAATCCAACTACCAGTTCAACTAACAATCCAACTACCAGTTTCGAACCATCTGAGACAATTAACAATCCAACTACCAGTTCAACTAACAATCCAACTACAAGTGTCAAACCATCTGAGACAACTAACAATCCAAATACCAGTTCAACTAACAATCCAACTATCAGTTTCGAACCATCTGTGACAATTAACAATCCAACTACCAGTTCAACTAACAATCCAACTACCAGTTCAATTAACAATCCAACTGCCAGTTTCAAACTATCTGAGACAACTAACAATCCAATTACCAGTTTCAAACCATCTGAGAAAACTACCAATACAACTACCAGTTTTGAACCATCTGAGGCAACTAACAATCCAACTGCCAGTTTCAAACTATCTGAGACAACTAACAATCCAAATACCAGTTCAACTAACAATCCAACTACCAGTTTCGAACCATCTGAGAAAATTACCAATACAACTACCAGTTTTGAACCATCTGTGACAACTAACAATCCAACTACCAGTTCAATTAACAATCCAACTACCAGTTTCAAACCATCTGAGGCAACTAACAATCCAACTGCCAGTTTCAAACTATCTGAGACAACTAACAATCCAACTACCAGTTTCGAACCATCTGAGACAATTAACAATCCAAATACCAGTTCAACTAACAATCCAACTACCAGTTTCGAACCATCTGAGACAATTAACAATCCAACTACCAGTTCAACTAACAATCCAACTACAAGTGTCAAACCATCTGAGACAATTAACAATCCAAATTCCAGTTCAACTAACAATCCAACTACCAGTTTCGAACCATCTGAGACAATTAACAATCCAACTACCAGTTCAACTAACAATCCAACTACAAGTGTCAAACCATCTGAGACAACTAACAATCCAAATACCAGTTCAACTAACAATCCAACTACCAGTTTCGAACCATCTGTGACAATTAACAATCCAACTACCAGTTCAACTAACAATCCAACTACCAGTTTCGAACCATCTGAGACAAATAACAATCCAACTACTAGTTTCAAACCATCTGAGGCAACTAACAATCCAACTACCAGTTCAACTAACAATCCAACTACAAGTGTCAAACCATCTGAGACAACTAACAATCCAAATACCAGTTCAACTAACAATCCAACTACCAGTTTCGAACCATCTGTGACAATTAACAATCCAACTACCAGTTCAACTAACAATCCAAATACCAGTTCAACTAACAATCCAACTACCAGTTTCGAATCATCTGAGACAATTAACAATCCAACTACCAGTTCAACTAACAATCCAACTACAAGTGTCAAACCATCTGAGACAACTAACAATCCAAATACCAGTTCAACTAACAATCCAACTACCAGTTTCGAACCATCTGTGACAATTAACAATCCAACTACCAGTTCAACTAACAATCCAACTACCAGTTTCGAACTATCTGAGAAAATTACCAATACAACTACCAGTTTTGAACCATCTGTGACAACTAACAATCCAACTACCAGTTTCGAACCATCTGTGACAATTAACAATCCAACTACCAGTTCAACTAACAATCCAACTACCAGTTTCGAAACATCTGAGAAAATTACCAATACAACTACCAGTTTTGAACCATCTGTGACAACTAACAATCCAACTACCAGTTCAATTAACAATCCAACTGCCAGTTTCAAACTATCTGAGACAACTAACAATCCAATTACCAGTTTCGAACCATCTGAGAAAACTACCAATACAACTACCAGTTTTGAACCATCTGAGACAACTAACAATCCAACTGCCAGTTTCAAACTATCTGAGACAACTATTAATCCAACTACCAGTTCAACTAACATTCCAACTACCAGTTTCGAACCATCTGAGACAATTAACAATCCAACTACCAGTTTTGAACCATCTGTGACAATTAACAATCCAACTACCAGTTCAACTAACAATCCAACTACCAGTTTCGAACCAACTGAGACAACTAACAATCCAACTAGCAGTTCAACTAACAATCCAACTACAAGTGTCAAACCATCTGAGACAACTAACAATCCAAATACCAGTTCAACTAACAATCCAACTACCAGTTTCGAACCATCTGTGACAATTAACAATCCAACTACCAGTTCAACTAACAATCCAACTATCAGTTTCGAACCATCTGTGACAATTAACAATCCAACTACCAGTTCAACTAACAATCCAACTACCAGTTTCGAACCATCTGAGAAAACTAACAATCCAACTACCAGTTCAATTAACAATCCAACTGCCAGTTTCAAACTATCTGAGACAACTAACAATCCAATTACCAGTTTCAAACCATCTGAGAAAACTACCAATACAACTACCAGTTTTGAACCATCTGAGGCAACTAACAATCCAACTGCCAGTTTCAAACTATCTGAGACAACTAACAATCCAAATACCAGTTCAACTAACAATCCAACTACCAGTTTCGAACCATCTGAGAAAATTACCAATACAACTACCAGTTTTGAACCATCTGTGACAACTAACAATCCAACTACCAGTTCAATTAACAATCCAACTACCAGTTTCAAACCATCTGAGGCAACTAACAATCCAACTGCCAGTTTCAAACTATCTGAGACAACTAACAATCCAAATACCAGTTCAACTAACAATCCAACTACCAGTTTCGAATCATCTGAGACAACTAACAATCCAAATACCAGTTCAACTAACAATCCAACTACCAGTTTCGAACCATCTGTGACAATTAACAATCCAACTACCAGTTCAACTAACAATCCAACTACCAGTTTCAAACCATCTGAGAAAATTACCAATACAACTACCAGTTTTGAACCATCTGTGACAACTAACAATCTAAATACCAGTTTT
This sequence comes from Mylopharyngodon piceus, assembly GCA_039654765.1. Lineage (NCBI taxonomy): Eukaryota > Metazoa > Chordata > Actinopteri > Cypriniformes > Xenocyprididae > Mylopharyngodon > Mylopharyngodon piceus. The sequence continues at coordinate 872,493 of CM077449.1, forward strand.
GAACCATCTGAGAAAACTAACAATCCAACTACCAGTTCAATTAACAATCCAACTGCCAGTTTCAAACTATCTGAGACAACTAACAATCCTATTACCAGTTTCGAACCATCTGAGAAAACTACCAATACAACTACCAGTTTCGAACCATCTGTGACAATTAACAATCCAAATACCAGTTCAACTAACAATCCAACTACCAGTTTCGAACCATCTGAGAAAACTACCAATACTACTACCAGTTTTGAACCATCTGTGACAACTAACAATCCAACTACCAGTTCAATTAACAATCCAACTGCCAGTTTCAAACTATCTGAGAAAACTACCAATACAACTACCAGTTTTGAACCATCTGAGACAACTAACAATCCAAAAAACAGTTTCAAACCATCTGAGGCAACTAACAATCCAACTGCCAGTTTCAAACTATCTGAGACAACTATTAATCCAACTACCAGTTCAACTAACATTCCAACTACCAGTTTCGAACCATCTGAGACAATTAACAATCCAACTACCAGTTTTGAACCATCTGTGACAATTAACAATCCAACTACCAGTTCAACTAACAATCCAACTACCAGTTTCGAACCAACTGAGACAACTAACAATCCAACTAGCAGTTCAACTAACAATCCAACTACAAGTGTCAAACCATCTGAGACAACTAACAATCCAAATACCAGTTCAACTAACAATCCAACTACCAGTTTCGAACCATCTGTGACAATTAACAATCCAACTACCAGTTCAACTAACAATCCAACTACCAGTTTCGAACCATCTGAGACAACTAACAATCCAACTACCAGTTCAACTAACAATCCAACTATCAGTTTCGAACCATCTGTGACAATTAACAATCCAACTACCAGTTCAACTAACAATCCAACTACCAGTTTCGAACCATCTGAGAAAACTAACAATCCAACTACCAGTTCAATTAACAATCCAACTGCCAGTTTCAAACTATCTGAGACAACTAACAATCCAATTACCAGTTTCAAACCATCTGAGAAAACTACCAATACAACTACCAGTTTTGAACCATCTGAGGCAACTAACAATCCAACTGCCAGTTTCAAACTATCTGAGACAACTAACAATCCAAATACCAGTTCAACTAACAATCCAACTACCAGTTTCGAACCATCTGAGAAAATTACCAATACAACTACCAGTTTTGAACCATCTGTGACAACTAACAATCCAACTACCAGTTCAATTAACAATCCAACTACCAGTTTCAAACCATCTGAGGCAACTAACAATCCAACTGCCAGTTTCAAACTATCTGAGACAACTAACAATCCAAATACCAGTTCAACTAACAATCCAACTACCAGTTTCGAATCATCTGAGACAACTAACAATCCAAATACCAGTTCAACTAACAATCCAACTACCAGTTTCGAACCATCTGTGACAATTAACAATCCAACTACCAGTTCAACTAACAATCCAACTACCAGTTTCAAACCATCTGAGAAAATTACCAATACAACTACCAGTTTTGAACCATCTGTGACAACTAACAATCTAAATACCAGTTTTGAACCATCTGAGAAAACTAACAATCCAACTACCAGTTCAATTAACAATCCAACTGCCAGTTTCAAACTATCTGAGACAACTAACAATCCTATTACCAGTTTCGAACCATCTGAGAAAACTACCAATACAACTACCAGTTTCGAACCATCTGTGACAATTAACAATCCAAATACCAGTTCAACTAACAATCCAACTACCAGTTTCGAACCATCTGAGAAAACTACCAATACTACTACCAGTTTTGAACCATCTCAGGCAAATAATAATCCAAGTACCAGTTTCAAACTATCTGAGACAACTAACAATCCAAATACCAGTTCAACTAACAATCCAACTACCAGTTTCGAATCATCTGAGACAACTAACAATCCAAATACCAGTTCAACTAATAATCCAACTACCAGTTTCGAACCATCTGTGACAATTAACAATCCAACTACCAGTTCAACTAACAATCCAACTACCAGTTTCAAACCATCTGAGAAAATTACCAATACAACTACCAGTTTTGAACCATCTGAGAAAACTAACAATCCAACTACCAGTTCAATTAACAATCCAACTGCCAGTTTCAAACTATCTGAGACAACTAACAATCCAATTACCAGTTTCGAACCATCTGAGAAAACTACCAATACAACTACCAGTTTTGAACCATCTGAGGCAACTAATAATCCAAGTACCAGTTTCGAACCATCTGTGAAAATTAACAATCCAACTACCAGTTCAACTAACAATACAACTACCAGTTTTGAACCATCTGTGAAAACTACCAATACAACTACCAGTTCAACTAACAATCCAACTACAAGTGTCAAACCATCTGAGACAACTAACAATCCAAATACCAGTTCAACTAACAATCCAACTACCAGTTTCGAACCATCTGTGACAATTAACAACCCAATTACCAGTTCAATTAACAATCCAACTGCCAGTTTCGAACCATCTGAGAAAACTACCAATACAACTACCAGTTCAACTAACAATCCAACTACAAGTGTCAAACCATCTGAGACAACTAACAATCCAAATACCAGTTCAACTAACAATCCAACTACCAGTTTCGAACCATCTGTGACAATTAACAATCCAAATACCAGTTCAACTAACAATCCAACTACCAGTTTCGAACCATCTGTGACAATTAGCAATCCAAATACCAGTTCAACTAACAATCCAACTACCAGTTTCGAACCATCTGAGAAAACTACCAATACTACTACCAGTTTTGAACCATCTGAGGCAAATAATAATCCAAGTACCAGTTTCAAACTATCTGAGACAGCTATTAATCCAACTACCAGTTCAACTAACAATCCAGCTACCAGTTTCGAACCATCTGAGATAACAGATCCATCAAAAGCATCGTAAGTGTGTGGTTACCAGTGACTTTTAAAATTAAAACTCCATTACTGAATACAGAGTGATGAAATCAATTTTGCAGAGACACCTTGGACAAACTGGAGTCTATAATGGAGCAGATGGAAAAAAACAATACAAGCAACACACAGATTGTCATTGGGGATGTTATCGGTCTTCTTCACATACAAGCCAATAACACAGAAACCAGAGACATGTGTTACTCTTCAGATCCGAACAGGATAGACGTAAGACTTGATAAACAATAAAAGGATGGTATGATTTCTCATTTATTATGCTAATTCTTTTTTTTTTTTCATAGGTTGTTGACTGTCAAAGTGACCGGAAGACAGACATTCTCTGGTCTGTAAAGATCCCCAGTGAGGCCTTTAATAAATCACGTCTGGAAAACAATGGCAGGGCGTTACTTGGAGTTCTACGGTTCAAAAACATGGGAAAGGTACTTACAATTAAAAAATAAAAATTCCATGTTTGAACATTTTAAGGAATGTTTACCAGAGAGTTCACCCAAAAATTACAATTCTGTTACTATTACATTCAGTGAAATGCAAATATAATGACACAAATGTCTTGACCTCAGAAGAGCTGGACATTAGTGCCCTGTCATATTCACTACTGTTATGATGCTTCTATGGTGTTTTAATCCTCTTTGCAACTATGAATTCTTGCTTGAAAAGAATTTTCAAAAAGTTCTATTTTTATGTTCCAGTGAAAATATAACAGCATAAGAGACATTTTTGAGTGAACTTTTCTTGTAACATTTTTTTTTTTTTTTTTTTTGGATCTGTTGTATTCTCACATTTTTATTTGATTTGCTCTATTTTTTTATTTAGGATGAAACTAAAAGATACACTGTTTTGAACAATGAGGTTTATGGAATAACGATGGGGGCCAACATCTCCAACCTTACCAACAATATAGAAATGTTCTTTAAACAGAAAGATCTGGTAATGAAGGTTTTGTTTTGAAAATTATTTTGTTATAATAATCAGACACTGTGAAAGCAGAATAAAAATCAAACATGTTCTTACAGGTCGGTGAGGCGTCCTGCAGTTCTTGGGATGGCAAAGGTAAATTTATTTGTATTGTATTGTATTGATCAATTCCCATTAACAAACCAAAGTTATTTTATATAATTAATTTCATTAATTGCTCTCTTTTTTTCAAAGGAAAGCTTACATGGACGACGTCCGGCTGTGAGACAGAAAAAATCAATAACACCATAAAGTGCTCGTGTTCACATCTGACGTTCTTTGCAGTGCTGATGGTGAGAAGCTTCTCAGAGTTTCAAAGACCCCATGTAATCAATATCAGAGACTTTTAGCTAGTGAACTTGTAAAAGATGACTAAAGTCATATAAATAAAATGCATTTAAATTGAAAGACCTGATTCTTGCTAATAAACAAGAATCAGTTTTATATGGGTTGTTTCTGTTGTGTTTCTCTGATCTCTCAGTCTCCTCCAGATGTAAATGCAAACATCACAGCACCGTATGTGGATTCATTGAGTTTCATCACTTCTATCGGCTGCGGCATCTCCATGTTTTTTCTGTCCGTTGCTCTGTTCATGCATTTCCTGTTACGGTAGAGTATCTTAAACTATAACATATAGTTACTGTAATTATTAACATTCAAAGTTCTTTAAACAGTTGCTTTTGTTTCTCTTTTGGATTAAAGCATCTGCTAAATGCATGTTACAAATACAGGCTGTTTTTATATTTGAACAGGAAAGCCAAATCAAATCAGGCCACGAAGATCTTGATGAACATGTTTGTGGCTTTGTTTCTCCTGAATTTATCCTTTTTGTCAAACGAGAGCGTCGCCAACACAGAAGACAAGGCTGCGTGTGTCTTCATAGCGCTGCTCATGCATTACTCCATGCTGACTACATTCACCTGGTTCTTCATTCAAGCTCTTCATATGTACTTATGGCTCATCAGACAGAACGTCACCATCACAAACTACGTGAGGAAGATCACCGTGTTCGGCTGGGGTGAGTTATATGAACAAAACACCTGTTATAGTGATACTTTAAGAACAGCAAAGACCAGCAAGTCAGACTGTAAACTCGAGTTCACCTGAGAAAAAAATATATATTTTCAACTTTTATGGTGTTTTTGTCCTTTTCTTGAGCTGTTCCTTTAAGAGCATCTGAAAACTTAAAATCAATTTGTCTCCATCAGTGTTACTTAATATTTTATTCTAGTTTTTATTAATATTTTGAATCAGTTTTATTGTAATTTTATATGTTCAGTTTTCATTTTAATTGTAGTTAAAGTTTAAAGTATTGTATTTGTAAGTTTTAAATATTTATATATTGGTGTTGTCATTTTTTTAGTTTTTGGATTTTTAAAAAAAAATGTCTATATAGTTTTTTATTATTTTTTACTTTAGTTTTAATTATTTGTTGCCTTGGTAACAAATGAAGTATGTTTTTTATATGTTATGTTCAGTTAATGTTTATTTACAGTAACAATTTTTATGGTTTTGGTTTAAGTGAACTATAATAACTCTGGCCTCGTGTGTTTTCAGCATTTCCGGCTCCGATAGTCGTAGCTGTTGTTTCTATAGGAGGATATAAAACACTGATAATAAACACAACGTCTGGAAAAACCACACGAATGTAAGTTGTTCTGATGTCACAAATGCATCCTTCCAGCGGGATTTCTTCTCTATATCAGTGTCAGTGTTCCTGAACTCCCTGAAACGCCTCCATTGTAGTTTTGAGTTTTCTTCACAATTTTCCTCTAAATAAATAATTCATACGCAGAATAAAGGGGCGGGGCCTGGTTGAGTTAGTTAGTAGTGTGTTGAAACTGGCGGTTATGGTAAAGGGCGGGACATTTCCCAAACACCAATCACAACACACTGCTCCAGCCGACCAATCAGAGCACATTGTGCTTTTCAAAAGGAGGGGCTTCATAGAGACAGGAACTAAACAGAGCGTTACTGACAGACTGGGAAGAGAGGAGCTGAACAATGGAGAATATGAGGAAAATAATCAACATTCAAGCATTAAAAAACCTGTTCTTGTAGAGCTAAAAAACAACATCAAGAGTTTGTAAAAGAGCATAATAGGTCCTCTTTACTGAGGCTTTAAAGTTTCATGTCAACATTGTCTGTTCTCCTCTAATTATAGGTGCTGGATTACAGATCCTTTAATTCACTACATAGTGAACATTGGCTGCTACGCTTTAGTCTTCATCTTCACGGCAGGAATCTTCATCATGATCGTCACTAAGATTGTCCAAGCCCGACACATAAAAGCAGCTGACGGCAAGAGAAAGACGTTCAGAAAGCAGCTCATGATGGTGTTGAGTTTGTTCCTGCTCTTCGGCCTGACGTGGGCTGTGGCGTTCTTCAGTTATGGACCGATGCTCATTCCCTCATATTACATCTTCACTGTGTTGAACTCGTTTCAGGGTGAGAAACAATCACACGGGTCCTACATGGATGATTGTGTGCGATGCAAACATTTGGTTATGTTTTTCCTACAGATTTTAGCAATTTTTTTAAATTAATTCATGAGTGATTTTTAAATTCAAAATTGTTTATTTTATATATATATATAATTTTTTTTTTTTTTTTTTTTTTAAAAATCACTATTTTGAAATAATTTTAAATTTTTTAAAAAATATTTACATATTTATTCATCCATTCATTTATTCATTTATCCATTTTATTTTATTCTTTTTATTAATTATAATGGGTTATAATGGCAGCTATTATAATAATTAAAGAGTTAGTTCACCCAAAAATGAAAATAATGTCATTAATTACTCACCCTCATGTCGTTCCACACCCGTAAGACCTTCGTTCATCTTCAGAAGACAAATTAAGATATTTTTGATGAAATCCGATGACTCAGTGAGGCCTCTATTGAGAGCAAAGCCATTGAAACTGTCAAGATCCATAAAGGTACTAAAAACATTTAAATCAGTTTATGTGAGTTCAGTGGTTCTACCTTAATATTATTAAGCGAAGAGAATACTTTTTGTGCGCCAAAAAAACAAAATAACGACTTTTCAACAATATCTAATGATGGGCCAATTTCAAAACACTGCTTCATGAAGCTTCTGAGCTTTATGAATCTTTTGTTTCAAATTAGTGATCCGGATCGCCTATCAAACGGCTAAACTGCTGAAATCACGTGACTTTCGCGCTCCGATCCACTGATTCGATTCGTAAAGTTCTGAAGCAGTGTTTTGAAATCGCCCATCACTAGATATTGTTGAAAAGTCGTTATTTTGTTTTTTTGGCGCACAAAAAGTATTCTCGTCGCTTTATAATATTAAGGTAGAACCACTGAACTCACATGAACTGTTTCAAATATGTTTTTAGTATCTTTATGGATCTTGACAGTTTCAGTGGCTTTGCTCTCTATAGTAGCCTCACTGAGCCATCGGATTTCATCAACAATATCTTAATTTGTGTTCCGAAGATGAACGAAGGTCTTATGGGTGTGGAACGACATGAGGGTGAGTAATTAATGACAGAAATTTTCATTTTTGGGTGAACTAACCCTTTAATTTTACCAAAAGCATTTAGCCTAAAGATTATTTTTAGTCACATTTTAAAAAAATTATACAAATGACTTTAATGATATCTTGAATGTATTTGAATTAGATTAAATATGTTCCTCTTATGTTTGTTTGTTTGTTTGTTCCAGGGTTTTTCTTCTTCCTGTATTACTATCACATTCACAATGATGTAGCGGGAAATTTCTCTGATGATCCAGAAAGCTCCAGCTCCACCACAACCAATATTTAATCCAGTTTTACAGCTTGTTAAAATGGCTTACAAACAATTTGATGAACAAATAAGGCATGAGTGTTTTCACACATGACCGTTGGGTGTATGTAATCAGGAAATTATTGTGGCATTTAAATGGCAGTGTTTCCCAAATGAATCACAAGAGCTGTTAGTTCTGAGTGATGTGTCTGATGTAGAGAACTGTGTTTAGAGTTTTGCAAAAACTTTGTTTTACCATTGTGAACTGAGTGTAAAGCGGTGAATGGTTTCACTGAGAACCACTTTTAGTGTGTAAGCAATTTTAAAAAACTGTAATGCTGTGGAAAATATTTATAATCTAAGCATAATTAAGACAGAATGGTTCCTTTGACTTTCTAAGACTGATTTGAACAGTCACCAAAATCAAATGTCACTTCTGAATGAGTGAGAACTGTTTAAAATGATGTATGTACATTAAATTATGACCTTAAAAAGGGCCAACTTTACTGAAATCACTCAAAATAAATGACAAATATCTGTGATGATCATTACTGAAACCGTCTGTTATTGTGGGAGGACTGAATTGTGCTGAATATTAGTGATGTTAGATTTATTAAGTGTTATAATCATCCTGCTGTCCTGTGTGTTTGAGCATATGGATGTCAGACAGACACAAACTATACTGAACCTCTTTTAGAAAACAAATTTACATCTTCAGAATGAAACTAAATTCACACGCCTGCGGGTTCAGATATTTGCTTGATCGCTCACATGAATGTGGAACATATTTGGTTACTGAAAATGCAAGACACGAAAACATGGTGTCAAAATCAGATAATGACTTCTGGGTTATTTAACATGACTTTAATGTGGTATATCTCTGAGAGCCGCTCATGTGATTGTAATGAAGCTGATAAAATGTGCAGATAAAATGTAATCATGATGGACTTTCAGTGGCTTTTGTCAAACTTATAAATATGTGAATGTCATTCATTAGACAAGATATCGCCAAGTGTGCCATTCAATGTGAAGAAAGATTGTATTTTATTGTTTCTATGAAAAGTGGCATAACCTGGCCTTTTTTTCTGTATGGAAATATGAATCTCTATATTGCAAAATAATCTAAATATTGTCTAATAAAGACTAGGTCATGCTTTCATTGGCATTTTTTATTGAATATAATGATTTATTTGCTATATTTATGTAGTTCTCTGTGAACAAATGTGACTTGATAAACTGGAGCTGAAACACTGAAATTTACAGTTAAAGCAAAAAATAACATGATTTTCATGTATGCAAATCTATTGATGTCACTGTTCCAGTGTCTCTGAGCTGCGGATCATAATCGTACGGTTTCATATGTGAATGGATGAAACTCTCTCTCTCCTCTTGGACTGTGGACTTTCAAGTCAAGACTGTAATAAGAAAATGCCTTTAAAATTTACTACTAATATCTGTTGAAAAGAAAATTCAACTCTATCAGGCTGTTTTTGGGAATTATGTCTCGACAAAAGCAGAATTTGCTGTGGCTGATGATCGTCTGTTGTGCTTTACGCCAGATAAGTATGTTGCTTAAAAAAATTAAAATGTAAAAAAAAACAAAAACATGATTTTATTTATAATCCATTCTTAAGTTCAAAGCTCTTTAAAAAGTATTTTTTCAACAAAATGTTGTCTTTGCTTTCAGGACAGTGCAAAGGTTGAAGGTTGTGAGTTTTTTGGTGGTGTTGTTCGTTTTCACAAACAAACAAATATACTGTCCACAAATTAGTGTTTCACTGTCCACTATGATTGATCACTGCTGTCATCACTGTTGGCAATGAACACCAAAAACAGATCCTAAAACACTTAAAGGGATGGTTCACTCAAAAATGAAAATTCTATCATCATTTACTCTCCCTCAAGTTGTTCCAAACCTGTATGAATTTCTTTCTTTTGCTGAACACAATATAAAATATTTTGAAGAATATGGGTAACCAAACAGTTCCAAACATGGAAAAAATATACTATAGAAGTCAATGGTGCCCCACAACTGTTCAGAATTGCAGAAGTAAGCCATTTTCTTTGAATATGCGAACGAGACATTAGCTGCTATAGTTAAATAACTACAGTGTTGGGGAAAGTACCTTTTAAAAGTAATGTGTTACAATATTGTGTTACTTCCTTAAAAAGTAACTAATTGTTATTTAGTTACATTTACGTTATTCTACTTTTGCATTATTTTTTCTCACCTGGGCTGGGCTTGCTTGTTTGTTTTTTAATAACAAAAACAAAAGTTCTATTTTTGGCAAATGTCAAGTCCCTTTCAAACCAAAAGTGAAATAAATAAGCCTCAGGCTGAAAGAATGCAAATTGACATCTGTACAGTAGAACAAACCTTTCAAACAAATGAAGGAGAAGAAAGGATAAAACACTGCAGCAATAAAAAACAAAATATGAATGCTTATCTAAAGTCATTTTTGCTTATTGGTATGGTTAAATTATGTCACTGAATGTCGGCAGCAAAGACAGTGGTCAATAAAATGAGATTAAATACATAAAGGCCCGGTTTCACAGACAGGGCTTAGATTAAGCCAGGATTAGGCCTTAGTTCAATTAGGGCATTTCAGTAGCTTTTATAAATGTGCTTTAGAAAATACATTACTGGTGTACATCTTGAGACAAAACAATGGCAGTGAGTAAGATACGTCAGTGCAAGTTGCTTTCAGTTAAAACAGCTCAAACATGCATTTTAGTCTGGGACTAGGCTTAAGCCTTGTTTGTGAAACCGTGGGAAAGTATATTTGTGTTATTTAACATTTAATTATTGGATGTTTGTGTAATATTCTGATGTTGCATTTTGAGCATAGAATGTAAAAGAGCAAAATCACTCAATCTTGATGAGTTTGTGGATATCTTTGCCAGAAATCGCAAGAACCGTAGGATTTACTGTAATTTGGAGACAAGTAAAATGTTAAGTCCCTTAGTAAATTTATATTGATTAGAAATGCAATGATTTGTCACTTGCACAATCCACTTCATCTTCCCATATAGCCTTGCAAAGACTCAAGTTTCTTTCTTTTTCTTTGTAAAGAAAGTGCATTTTCAGCTGTCAGTGTCCAGAGATTTATAGACATATAGATTTATAGATTTTTCTTTACAAGGAGTCATTAGGTTTAATTAGTAGTTTAATTAATTAATTAATTTAGTTTATTTAATAATTAATTTAGAATTTGGACGCAGAAAATGGCGATAGTTTCTTTTTTACACGCTACTTTCTCTGTTGTTTCAATTTGTAACTTTTCTCTTTTTGTAATGTTACTTGACAACTGTTTTCTTAGGGCAAAAGATTGATTAGCCAAAACAAAGGAATAAGCATAAATAGTTTGAGAATAATATAGACAAAACAAGGGAAGACTGTCTACACTTTGTTCATGTGTGAAAGACTTGTTCATTTTGTTTAATGAGAGTCCCATGAGATTTTGCTGACTAAGCTTTTTTCTGAAAGTATCAGCATACATTTTTTCCATCTTTTGTATGGTACTGGAAATAAATTGATGACTTTAAATTCTTTGTGATTGTGATCTATAAATTCTGTAGAATTTGCTTTTGGTACAGCATGTGACGGGCTGTTTACACAACACGTTTTCAACTAAAAAACGTAAAACTTTTTATGCGTTTTGGACGTTCATTTACATGACAATGGCATTTGGGTGCCTGAAAACACAAACTTTTGAAAACGGGTTTCAAAGTGCAAGGTTTTGAAAACGGCCTCCATGTAAACAACAAAAACGTGAATCTGTGAAAACGATGACGTCATGCACATGCATATTACATGTTCAGTCTATAGTGTTTCATTACCATCGAATGGCCTGCCAGCAGAATACAGTGTGGAAAACTCAAATGAAAAAATTCTCTGTTTTAAGCATATCGTTGTCGTGTAAACGACAGTCAATAGTGATTTTTTTTTTTTTTTTTTGGCCACCCCAATGAAATCACTGAGTCTTACCTGGCCACCCCTGAAAAAACGTTCTGGCTACGTCCCTGCCAATATGCCAAAGTCAGCTTGAGCCTATGGATTTCAATTGGCATCTCTCTCATCTTCACCTGTATAGCTGATAATGAAGAGGCTCTAAAGACACCATCAACATACTCTCAAGGCTTGTGCTTGAATAATGTCTATCTTTTGTTTTCCTCCACACGCAGCTGCTACATGACCATACATTTGTAGTATCCGAGCAGAGGAATATATGGCCGCACCATATAACCTACAAATCCAAGAAAGACTTTAATCAGTAGCTTCTCTTTGTCAAACTGCAATGACTGACAGACTATCCACCATTTATTTATTTATAACACATTTCAAGCCTCTAGCATTAATCACTAATGTCCTTGTAACATTCCTTTTTATTATTTCAACAGGTACATCATTAGGAACTCCAGAGTGTTGCCAACCGCCCTCAGATCGATGTAGGATTGAACTTAAAGAACTATTATTTATTTGTAATATTTATCTCGTTACACATATTCAGGTTACAAATAGTCACACAGATCTTACATTAAAAATAAGGCGGATACTGTATTCTTTGATAATTATGTTGGATTGTGTGTTATGGTCTCTTGAGGTTGTCTGAAAATCCCTCCTGTTACCTCTGGAGATAGATGTAGAAATGCTACATATGAAGATACATGCAGTGGTAAGTTGGTCTTAAAATTCATCAGTTGTTTCAGTTTCCTGTTTCACACCCACCAAACTTTGATTTCAAAATCAAGATAATTATCATTCAACATATAAGTAATCATATTTCTTAGTAAAAATGTAAATTGTAAAAATGTAATAAAGTTAGTCCATTTTCATTCTACATGTTCTCCAGCTCTTGCTCACAATGATTTTGCTCCAGCATGTTCTCGCTTAGCATACACTGAAAGTCTCACATGTTCTTTAATGTTATTTCTTGACCAAATGAATAGACAGGTGAAGACAAATCTGCTTATTCTTTTCAGGTGTTATCTTTATTGTAGTGTTAATAATTAATATGTGAAATAAGATAAACATGCATGCTGAAATTACAATTCATTTATTGGTTAATAAATAACACATATTATTAGATCACTTTAATCTTTGAGACTCAATTACACAGATATATAACTAAAACCCATCTCTTATATATTTCTTTTTGTTAAAGGGAAAGAAGGAAGCAAATACATTCAGCAAATTGATGGGAGTGAATGGATGTGTGTACACTGCAGTCTGCATTTTCATGGGAGTGAAAGGATGTGTGTCATGTGTGTTGATGAAAGATCAACTACTGTCACACCACTGTCACAGACCACCACTTACAATCCAGCTACCGGTTTCAAACCATCTGAGACAACTAACAATCCAAATACCAGTGTCATACAACATGAGACAACTAACAATCCAACTACCAGTTTCATACAACATGAGACAACTAACAATCCAACTACCAGTTTCATACAACATGAGACAACTAACAATCCAACTACCAGTTTCACACCATCTGAGACAACTAACAATCCAACTATCAGCTTCACACCATCTGAGACAACTAACAATCCAACTACCAGTTTCACACCATCTGAGACAACTAACAATCCAACTACCAGTTTCACACCATCTGAGCCTACTAACAATCCAACTACCAGTTTCACACCATCTGAGACAACTAACAATCCAACTACCAGTTTCACACCATCTGAGACAACTAACAATCCAACTACCAGTTTCATGCAACATGAGACAACTAACAATCCAACTACCAGTTTCACACCATCTGAGACAAATAACAATCCAGCTACCAGTTTCAAACAACATGAGACAACTAACAATCCAACTACCAGTTTCATACAACATGAGACAACTAACAATCCAACTACCAGTTTCACACCATCTGAGACAACTAACAATCCAACTACCAGTTTCACACCATCTGAGACAACTAACAATCCAACTACCAGTTTCACACCATCTGAGACAACTAACAATCCAACTACCAGTTTCACACCATCTGAGACAACTAACAATCCAACTACCAGTTTCACACCATCTGAGACAACTAACAATCCAACTACCAGTTTCACACCATCTGAGACAACTAACAATCCAACTACCAGTTTCATACAACATGAGACAACTAACAATCCAACTACCAGTTTCACACCATCTGAGACAACTAACAATCCACCTACCAGTTTCACACCATCTGAGACAACTAACAATCCAACTACCAGTTTCATACAACATGAGACAACTAACAATCCAACTACCAGTTTCACACCATCTGAGACAACTAACAGTCCAACTACCAGTTTCATACAACATGAGACAACTAACAATCCAACTACCAGTTTCACACCATCTGAGACAACTAACAATCCAACTACCAGTTTCATACAAAATGAGACAACTAACAGTCCAACTACCAGTTTCATACAACATGAGACAACTAACAATCCAACTACCAGTTTCATACAACATGAGACAACTAACAGTCCAACTACCAGTTTCATACAACATGAGACAACTAACAATCCAACTACCAGTTTCATACAACATGAGACAACTAACAATCCAACTACCAGTTTCACACCATCTGAGAAAACTAACAGTCCAACTACCAGTTTCATACAACATGAGACAACTAACAATCCAACTACCAGTATCACACCATCTGAGACAACTAACAATCCAACTACCAGTTTCATACAACATGAGACAACTAACAATCCAACTACCAGTTTCATACCATCTGAGACAACTAACAATCTAACTACCAGTTTCTTACAACATGAGACAACTAACAATCCAACTACCAGTTTCACACCATCTGAGACAACTAACAATCCAACTACCAGTTTCATACAACATGAGACAACTAACAATCCAACTACCAGTTTCATACAACATGAGACAACTAACAATCCAACTACCAGTTTCACACCATCTGAGACAACTAACAGTCCAACTACCAGTTTCATACAACATGAGACAACTAACAATCCAACTACCAGTTTCATACAACATGAGACAACTAACAATCCAACTACCAGTTTCACACCACCTGGGACGACTAACAATCCAACTACCAGTTTCACACCATCTGAGACAACTAACAATCCAACTACCAGTTTCATACAAAATGAGACAACTAACAGTCCAACTACCAGTTTCATACAACATGAGACAACTAACAATCCAACTACCAGTTTCATACAACATGAGACAACTAACAGTCCAACTACCAGTTTCATACAACATGAGACAACTAACAATCCAACTACCAGTTTCATACAACATGAGACAACTAACAATCCAACTACCAGTTTCACACCATCTGAGAAAACTAACAGTCCAACTACCAGTTTCATACAACATGAGACAACTAACAATCCAACTACCAGTATCACACCATCTGAGACAACTAACAATCCAACTACCAGTTTCATACAACATGAGACAACTAACAATCCAACTACCAGTTTCATACCATCTGAGACAACTAACAATCTAACTACCAGTTTCTTACAACATGAGACAACTAACAATCCAACTACCAGTATCACAACATCTGAGACAACTAACAATCCAACTACCAGTTTCATACAACATGAGACAACTAACAATCCAACTACCAGTTTCACACCATCTGAGACAACTAACAATCCAACTACCAGTTTCATACAACATGAGACAACTAACAATCCAACTACCAGTTTCATACAACATGAGACAACTAACAATCCAACTACCAGTTTCATACAACATGAGACAACTAACAATCCAACTACCAGTTTCACACCATCTGAGACAACTAACAATCCAACTACCAGTTTCACACCATCTGAGAAAACTAACAATCCAACTACCAGTTTCATACAACATGAGACAACTAACAGTCCAACTACCAGTTTCACACCATCTGAGACAACTAACAATCCAACTACCAGTTTCACACCACCTGGGACGACTAACAATCCAACTACCAGTTTCACACCATCTGAGACAACTAACAATCCAACTACCAGTTTCATACAACATGAGACAACTAACAATCCAACTACCAGTTTCATACAACATGAGACAACTAACAATCCAACTACCAGTTTCACACCATCTGAGAAAACTAACAATCCAACTACCAGTTTCACACCATCTGAGACAACTAACAATCCAACTACCAGTTTCATACAACATGAGACAACTAACAATCCAACTACCAGTTTCACACCATCTGAGACAACTAACAATCCAACTACCAGTTTCATACCATCTGAGACAACTAACAATCCAACTACCAGTTTCACACCATCTGAGAAAACTAACAATCCAACTACCAGTTTCATACAACATGAGACAACTAACAATCCAACTACCAGTTTCACACCATCTGAGACAACTAACAATCCAACTACCAGTTTCACACCATCTGAGACAACTAACAATCCAACTACCAGTTTCACACCACCTGGGACGACTAACAATCCAACTACCAGTTTCACACCATCTGAGACAACTAACAATCCAACTACCAGTTTCACACCATCTGAGACAACTAACAATCCAACTACCAGTTTCATACAACATGAGACAACTAACAGTCCAACTACCAGTTTCACACCATCTGAGACAACTAACAATCCAACTACCAGTTTCACACCATCTGAGACAACTAACAATCCAACTACCAGTTTCATACCATCTGAGACAACTAACAATCCAACTACCAGATTCATACAAAATGAGACAACTAACAGTCCAACTACCAGTTTCATACAACATGAGACAACTAACAATCCAACTACCAGTTTCATACAACATGAGACAACTAACAGTCCAACTACCAGTTTCATACAACATGAGACAACTAACAATCCAACTACCAGTTTCATACAACATGAGACAACTAACAATCCAAATACCAGTTTCATACAACATGAGACAACTAACAATCCAACTACCAGTTTCACACCATCTGAGAAAACTAACAATCCAACTACCAGTTTCACACCATCTGAGACAACTAACAATCCAACTACCAGTTTCATACAACATGAGACAACTAACAATCCAACTACCAGTTTCACACCATCTGAGACAACTAACAATCCAACTACCAGTTTCATACCATCTGAGACAACTAACAATCCAACTACCAGTTTCACACCATCTGAGACAACTAACAATCCAACTACCAGTTTCACACCATCTGAGACAACTAACAATCCAACTACCAGTTTCATACCATCTGAGACAACTAACAATCCAACTACCAGTTTCATACAAAATGAGACAACTAACAGTCCAACTACCAGTTTCATACAACATGAGACAACTAACAATCCAACTACCAGTTTCATACAACATGAGACAACTAACAATCCAAGTACCAGTTTCATACAACATGAGACAACTAACAATCCAACTACCAGTTTCACACCATCTGAGACAACTAACAATCCAAATACCAGTGTCATACAACATGAGACAACTAACAATCCAAGTACCAGTTTCATACAACATGAGACAACTAACAATCCAACTACCAGTTTCATACAACATGAGACAACTAACAATCCAACTACCAGTTTCATACAACATGAGACAACTAACAATCCAACTACCAGTTTCATACAACATGAGACAACTAACAATCCAACTACCAGTTTCACACCATCTGAGACAACTAACAATCCAACTACCAGTTTCACACCATCTGAGACAACTAACAATCCAACTACCAGTTTCACACCATCTGAGACAACTAACAATCCAACTACCAGTTTCATGCAACATGAGACAACTAACAATCCAACTACCAGTTTCACACCATCTGAGACAAATAACAATCCAGCTACCAGTTTCAAACAACATGAGACAACTAACAATCCAACTACCAGTTTCATACAACATGAGACAACTAACAATCCAACTACCAGTTTCACACCATCTGAGACAACTAACAATCCAACTACCAGTTTCACACCATCTGAGACAACTAACAATCCAACTACCAGTTTCACACCATCTGAGACAACTAACAATCCAACTACCAGTTTCACACCATCTGAGACAACTAACAATCCAACTACCAGTTTCACACCATCTGAGACAACTAACAATCCAACTACCAGTGTCATACAACATGAGACAACTAACAATCCAAGTACCAGTTTCATACAACATGAGACAACTAACAATCCAACTACCAGTTTCATACAACATGAGACAACTAACAATCCAACTACCAGTTTCATACAACATGAGACAACTAACAATCCAACTACCAGTTTCACACCATCTGAGACAACTAACAATCCAACTATCAGCTTCACACCATCTGAGACAACTAACAATCCAACTACCAGTTTCACACCATCTGAGACAACTAACAATCCAACTACCAGTTTCACACCATCTGAGCCTACTAACAATCCAACTACCAGTTTCACACCATCTGAGACAACTAACAATCCAACTACCAGTTTCACACCATCTGAGACAACTAACAATCCAACTACCAGTTTCATGCAACATGAGACAACTAACAATCCAACTACCAGTTTCACACCATCTGAGACAAATAACAATCCAGCTACCAGTTTCAAACAACATGAGACAACTAACAATCCAACTACCAGTTTCATACAACATGAGACAACTAACAATCCAACTACCAGTTTCACACCATCTGAGACAACTAACAATCCAACTACCAGTTTCACACCATCTGAGACAACTAACAATCCAACTACCAGTTTCACACCATCTGAGACAACTAACAATCCAACTACCAGTTTCACACCATCTGAGACAACTAACAATCCAACTACCAGTTTCACACCATCTGAGACAACTAACAATCCAACTACCAGTTTCACACAACATGAGACAACTAACAATCCAACTACCAGTTTCACACCATCTGAGACAACTAACAGTCCAACTACCAGTTTCATACAACATGAGACAACTAACAATCCAACTACCAGTTTCATACAACATGAGACAACTAACAATCCAACTACCAGTTTCATACAACATGAGACAACTAACAATCCAACTACCAGTTTCATACAACATGAGACAACTAACAATCCAACTACCAGTTTCACACCATCTGAGAAAACTAACAGTCCAACTACCAGTTTCATACAACATGAGACAACTAACAATCCAACTACCAGTATCACACCATCTGAGACAACTAACAATCCAACTACCAGTTTCATACAACATGAGACAACTAACAATCCAACTACCAGTTTCATACCATCTGAGACAACTAACAATCTAACTACCAGTTTCTTACAACATGAGACAACTAACAATCCAACTACCAGTTTCACACCATCTGAGACAACTAACAATCCAACTACCAGTTTCATACAACATGAGACAACTAACAATCCAACTACCAGTTTCATACAACATGAGACAACTAACAATCCAACTACCAGTTTCATACAACATGAGACAACTAACAATCCAACTACCAGTTTCACACCATCTGAGACAACTAACAATCCAACTACCAGTTTCATACCATCTGAGACAACTAACAATCCAACTACCAGTTTCACACCATCTGAGGAAACTAACAATCCAACTACCAGTTTCATACAACATGAGACAACTAACAATCCAACTACCAGTTTCACACCATCTGAGACAACTAACAATCCAACTACCAGTTTCACACCACCTGGGACGACTAACAATCCAACTACCAGTTTCACACCATCTGAGACAACTAACAATCCAACTACCAGTTTCATACAACATGAGACAACTAACAATCCAACTACCAGTTTCACACCATCTGAGACAACTAACAATCCAACTACCAGTTTCACACCATCTGAGACAACTAACAATCCAACTACCAGTTTCATACCATCTGAGACAACTAACAATCCAACTACCAGTTTCATACAAAATGAGACAACTAACAATCCAACTACCAGTTTCATACAACATGAGACAACTAACAATCCAACTACCAGTTTCATACAACATGAGACAACTAACAATCCAACTACCAGTTTCATACAACATGAGACAACTAACAATCCAACTACCAGTTTCATACAACATGAGACAACTAACAATCCAAATACCAGTTTCATACAACATGAGACAACTAACAATCCAACTACCAGTTTCATACAACATGAGACAACTAACAATCCAACTACCAGTTTCATACAACATGAGACAACTAACAATCCAACTACCAGTTTCATACAACATGAGACAACTAACAATCCAACTACCAGTTTCACACCATCTGAGACAACTAACAATCCAACTACCAGTTTCACACCATCTGAGACAACTAACAATCCAACTACCAGTTTCACACCATCTGAGACAACTAACAATCCAACTACCAGTTTCATACAACATGAGACAACTAACAATCCAACTACCAGTTTCACACCATCTGAGACAACTAACAATCCAACTACCAGTTTCAAACAACATGAGACAACTAACAATCCAACTACCAGTTTCATACAACATGAGACAACTAACAATCCAACTACCAGTTTCACACCATCTGAGACAACTAACAATCCAACTACCAGTTTCACACCATCTGAGACAACTAACAATCCAACTACCAGTTTCACACCATCTGAGACAACTAACAATCCAACTACCAGTTTCACACCATCTGAGACAACTAACAATCCAACTACCAGTTTCACACCATCTGAGACAACTAACAATCCAACTACCAGTGTCATACAACATGAGACAACTAACAATCCAAGTACCAGTTTCATACAACATGAGACAACTAACAATCCAACTACCAGTTTCATACAACATGAGACAACTAACAATCCAACTACCAGTTTCATACAACATGAGACAACTAACAATCCAACTACCAGTTTCACACCATCTGAGACAACTAACAATCCAACTATCAGCTTCACACCATCTGAGACAACTAACAATCCAACTACCAGTTTCACACCATCTGAGACAACTAACAATCCAACTACCAGTTTCACACCATCTGAGCCTACTAACAATCCAACTACCAGTTTCACACCATCTGAGACAACTAACAATCCAACTACCAGTTTCACACCATCTGAGACAACTAACAATCCAACTACCAGTTTCATGCAACATGAGACAACTAACAATCCAACTACCAGTTTCACACCATCTGAGACAAATAACAATCCAACTACCAGTTTCAAACAACATGAGACAACTAACAATCCAACTACCAGTTTCATACAACATGAGACAACTAACAATCCAACTACCAGTTTCACACCATCTGAGACAACTAACAATCCAACTACCAGTTTCACACCATCTGAGACAACTAACAATCCAACTACCAGTTTCACACCATCTGAGACAACTAACAATCCAACTACCAGTTTCACACCATCTGAGACAACTAACAATCCAACTACCAGTTTCACACCATCTGAGACAACTAACAATCCAACTACCAGTTTCATACAACATGAGACAACTAACAATCCAACTACCAGTTTCACACCATCTGAGACAACTAACAATCCAACTACCAGTTTCATACAACATGAGACAACTAACAATCCAACTACCAGTTTCATACAACATGAGACAACTAACAGTCCAACTACCAGTTTCATACAACATGAGACAACTAACAATCCAACTACCAGTTTCATACAACATGAGACAACTAACAATCCAACTACCAGTTTCACACCATCTGAGAAAACTAACAGTCCAACTACCAGTTTCATACAACATGAGACAACTAACAATCCAACTACCAGTATCACACCATCTGAGACAACTAACAATCCAACTACCAGTTTCATACAACATGAGACAACTAACAATCCAACTACCAGTTTCATACCATCTGAGACAACTAACAATCTAACTACCAGTTTCTTACAACATGAGACAACTAACAATCCAACTACCAGTTTCACACCATCTGAGACAACTAACAATCCAACTACCAGTTTCATACAACATGAGACAACTAACAATCCAACTACCAGTTTCATACAACATGAGACAACTAACAATCCAACTACCAGTTTCATACAACATGAGACAACTAACAATCCAACTACCAGTTTCACACCATCTGAGACAACTAACAATCCAACTACCAGTTTCATACCATCTGAGACAACTAACAATCCAACTACCAGTTTCACACCATCTGAGAAAACTAACAATCCAACTACCAGTTTCATACAACATGAGACAACTAACAGTCCAACTACCAGTTTCACACCATCTGAGACAACTAACAATCCAACTACCAGTTTCACACCACCTGGGACGACTAACAATCCAACTACCAGTTTCACACCATCTGAGACAACTAACAATCCAACTACCAGTTTCATACAACATGAGACAACTAACAATCCAACTACCAGTTTCACACCATCTGAGACAACTAACAATCCAACTACCAGTTTCACACCATCTGAGACAACTAACAATCCAACTACCAGTTTCATACCATCTGAGACAACTAACAATCCAACTACCAGTTTCATACAAAATGAGACAACTAACAGTCCAACTACCAGTTTCATACAACATGAGACAACTAACAATCCAACTACCAGTTTCATACAACATGAGACAACTAACAGTCCAACTACCAGTTTCATACAACATGAGACAACTAACAATCCAACTACCAGTTTCATACAACATGAGACAACTAACAATCCAAATACCAGTTTCATACAACATGAGACAACTAACAATCCAACTACCAGTTTCACACCATCTGAGACAACTAACAGTCCAACTACCAGTTTCATACAACATGAGACAACTAACAATCCAACTACCAGTTTCATACAACATGAGACAACTAACAATCCAACTACCAGTTTCACACCATCTGAGACAACTAACAATCCAACTACCAGTTTCACACCATCTGAGACAACTAACAATCCAACTACCAGTTTCATACCATCTGAGACAACTAACAATCCAACTACCAGTTTCATACAAAATGAGACAACTAACAGTCCAACTACCAGTTTCATACAACATGAGACAACTAACAATCCAACTACCAGTTTCATACAACATGAGACAACTAACAGTCCAACTACCAGTTTCATACAACATGAGACAACTAACAGTCCAACTACCAGTTTCATACAACATGAGACAACTAACAATCCAACTACCAGTTTCATACAACATGAGACAACTAACAATCCAACTACCAGTTTCACACCATCTGAGAAAACTAACAATCCAACTACCAGTTTCATACAACATGAGACAACTAACAATCCAACTACCAGTTTCACACCATCTGAGACAACTAACAATCCAACTACCAGTTTCATACCATCTGAGACAACTAACAATCTAACTACCAGTTTCTTACAACATGAGACAACTAACAATCCAACTACCAGTTTCACACCATCTGAGACAACTAACAATCTAACAACTACCAACTACCAGTTTCTAACAACTACCAGTTTCACACCACCTGGGACGACTAACAATCCAACTACCAGTTTCACACCATCTGAGACAACTAACAATCCAACTACCAGTTTCATACAACATGAGACAACTAACAATCCAACTACCAGTTTCATACAACATGAGACAACTAACAATCCAACTACCAGTTTCACACCATCTGAGAAAACTAACAATCCAACTACCAGTTTCACACCATCTGAGACAACTAACAATCCAACTACCAGTGTCATACAACATGAGACAACTAACAATCCAACTACCAGTGTCACACCATCTGAGACAACTAACAATCCAACCACCAGTTTCATACCATCTGAGACAACTAACAATCCAACTACCAGTTTCACACCATCTGAGAAAACTAACAATCCAACTACCAGTTTCATACAACATGAGACAACTAACAGTCCAACTACCAGTGTCACACCATCTGAGACAACTAACAATCCAACTACCAGTTTCACACCATCTGAGAAAACTAACAATCCAACTACCAGTTTCATACAACATGAGACAACTAACAGTCCAACTACCAGTTTCATACAACATGAGACAACTAACAATCCAACTACCAGTTTCATACAACATGAGACAACTAACAATCCAACTACCAGTTTCACACCATCTGAGACAACTAACAATCCAACTACCAGTTTCATACAACATGAGACAACTAACAATCCAACTACCAGTTTCATACCATCTGAGACAACTAACAATCCAACTACCAGTTTCATACAACATGAGACAACTAACAATCCAACTACCAGTTTCACACCATCTGAGAAAACTAACAATCCAACTACCAGTTTCACACCATCTGAGACAACTAACAATCCAACTACCAGTGTCATACAACATGAGACAACTAACAATCCAACTACCAGTGTCACACCATCTGAGACAACTAACAATCCAACCACCAGTTTCATACCATCTGAGACAACTAACAATCTAACTACCAGTTTCACACCATCTGAGACAACTAACAATCCAACTACCAGTTTCACACCACCTGGGACGACTAACAATCCAACTACCAGTTTCACACCATCTGAGACAACTAACAATCCAACTACCAGTTTCATACCATCTGAGACAACTAACAATCTAACTACCAGTTTCGTACAACATGAGACAACTAACAATCCAACAACCAGTTTCACACCATCTGAGACAACTAACAATCCAACTACCAGTTTCACACCATCTGAGACAACTAACAATCCAACTACCAGTTTCACACCATCTGAGACAACTAACAATCCAACTACCAGTTTCACACCATCTGAGACAACTAACAATCCAACTACCAGTTTCATACAACATGAGACAACTAACAATCCAACTACCAGTTTCATACAACATGAGACAACTAACAATCCAACTACCAGTTTCATACAACATGAGACAACTAACAATCCAACTACCAGTTTCATACCATCTGAGACAACTAACAATCTAACTACCAGTTTCTTACAACATGAGACAACTAACAATCCAACTACCAGTTTCACACCATCTGAGACAACTAACAATCTAACAACTACCAACTACCAGTTTCTAACAACTACCAGTTTCACACCACCTGGGACGACTAACAATCCAACTACCAGTTTCACACCATCTGAGACAACTAACAATCCAACTACCAGTTTCATACAACATGAGACAACTAACAATCCAACTACCAGTTTCATACAACATGAGACAACTAACAATCCAACTACCAGTTTCATACAACATGAGACAACTAACAATCCAACTACCAGTTTCACACCATCTGAGAAAACTAACAATCCAACTACCAGTTTCACACCATCTGAGACAACTAACAATCCAACTACCAGTTTCATACAACATGAGACAACTAACAATCCAACTACCAGTTTCACACCATCTGAGACAACTAACAATCCAACTACCAGTTTCATACCATCTGAGACAACTAACAATCCAACTACCAGTTTCACACCATCTGAGAAAACTAACAATCCAACTACCAGTTTCATACAACATGAGACAACTAACAGTCCAACTACCAGTTTCATACAACATGAGACAACTAACAATCCAACTACCAGTTTCATACAACATGAGACAACTAACAATCCAACTACCAGTTTCACACCATCTGAGACAACTAACAATCCAACTACCAGTTTCATATAACATGAGACAACTAACAATCCAACTACCAGTTTCATACCATCTGAGACAACTAACAATCTAACTACCAGTTTCTTACAACATGAGACAACTAACAATCCAACTACCAGTTTCACACCATCTGAGACAACTAACAATCCAACTACCAGTTTCACACCATCTGAGACAACTAACAATCCAACTACCAGTTTCATACAACATGAGACAACTAACAATCCAACTACCAGTTTCATACAACATGAGACAACTAACAATCCAACTACCAGTTTCACACCATCTGAGAAAACTAACAATCCAACTACCAGTTTCACACCATCTGAGACAACTAACAATCCAACTACCAGTTTCACACCATCTGAGACAACTAACAATCCAACTACCAGTTTCACACCATCTGAGACAACTAACAATCCAACTACCAGTGTCATACAACATGAGACAACTAACAATCCAAGTACCAGTTTCATACAACATGAGACAACTAACAATCCAACTACCAGTTTCATACAACATGAGACAACTAACAATCCAACTACCAGTTTCATACAACATGAGACAACTAACAATCCAACTACCAGTTTCACACCATCTGAGACAACTAACAATCCAACTATCAGCTTCACACCATCTGAGACAACTAACAATCCAACTACCAGTTTCACACCATCTGAGACAACTAACAATCCAACTACCAGTTTCACACCATCTGAGACAACTAACAATCCAACTACCAGTTTCACACCATCTGAGCCTACTAACAATCCAACTACCAGTTTCACACCATCTGAGACAACTAACAATCCAACTACCAGTTTCACACCATCTGAGACAACTAACAATCCAACTACCAGTTTCATGCAACATGAGACAACTAACAATCCAACTACCAGTTTCACACCATCTGAGACAAATAACAATCCAACTACCAGTTTCAAACAACATGAGACAACTAACAATCCAACTACCAGTTTCATACAACATGAGACAACTAACAATCCAACTACCAGTTTCACACCATCTGAGACAACTAACAATCCAACTACCAGTTTCACACCATCTGAGACAACTAACAATCCAACTACCAGTTTCACACCATCTGAGACAACTAACAATCCAACTACCAGTTTCACACCATCTGAGACAACTAACAATCCAACTACCAGTTTCATACAACATGAGACAACTAACAATCCAACTACCAGTTTCACACCATCTGAGAAAACTAACAATCCACCTACCAGTTTCATACAACATGAGACAACTAACAATCCAACTACCAGTTTCATACAACATGAGACAACTAACAGTCCAACTACCAGTTTCATACAACATGAGACAACTAACAATCCAACTACCAGTTTCATACAACATGAGACAACTAACAATCCAACTACCAGTTTCACACCATCTGAGAAAACTAACAGTCCAACTACCAGTTTCATACAACATGAGACAACTAACAATCCAACTACCAGTATCACACCATCTGAGACAACTAACAATCCAACTACCAGTTTCATACAACATGAGACAACTAACAATCCAACTACCAGTTTCATACCATCTGAGACAACTAACAATCTAACTACCAGTTTCTTACAACATGAGACAACTAACAATCCAACTACCAGTTTCACACCATCTGAGACAACTAACAATCCAACTACCAGTTTCATACAACATGAGACAACTAACAATCCAACTACCAGTTTCATACAACATGAGACAACTAACAATCCAACTACCAGTTTCATACAACATGAGACAACTAACAATCCAACTACCAGTTTCACACCATCTGAGACAACTAACAATCCAACTACCAGTTTCATACCATCTGAGACAACTAACAATCCAACTACCAGTTTCACACCATCTGAGAAAACTAACAATCCAACTACCAGTTTCATACAACATGAGACAACT
Organism: Mylopharyngodon piceus; assembly: GCA_039654765.1. Lineage (NCBI taxonomy): Eukaryota > Metazoa > Chordata > Actinopteri > Cypriniformes > Xenocyprididae > Mylopharyngodon > Mylopharyngodon piceus. The sequence continues at coordinate 899,766 of CM077449.1, forward strand.
AACAGTCCAACTACCAGTTTCACACCATCTGAGACAACTAACAATCCAACTACCAGTTTCACACCACCTGGGACGACTAACAATCCAACTACCAGTTTCACACCATCTGAGACAACTAACAATCCAACTACCAGTTTCATACAACATGAGACAACTAACAATCCAACTACCAGTTTCACACCATCTGAGACAACTAACAATCCAACTACCAGTTTCACACCATCTGAGACAACTAACAATCCAACTACCAGTTTCATACCATCTGAGACAACTAACAATCCAACTACCAGTTTCATACAAAATGAGACAACTAACAGTCCAACTACCAGTTTCATACAACATGAGACAACTAACAATCCAACTACCAGTTTCATACAACATGAGACAACTAACAGTCCAACTACCAGTTTCATACAACATGAGACAACTAACAATCCAACTACCAGTTTCATACAACATGAGACAACTAACAATCCAAATACCAGTTTCATACAACATGAGACAACTAACAATCCAACTACCAGTTTCACACCATCTGAGACAACTAACAGTCCAACTACCAGTTTCATACAACATGAGACAACTAACAATCCAACTACCAGTTTCATACAACATGAGACAACTAACAATCCAACTACCAGTTTCACACCATCTGAGACAACTAACAATCCAACTACCAGTTTCACACCATCTGAGACAACTAACAATCCAACTACCAGTTTCATACCATCTGAGACAACTAACAATCCAACTACCAGTTTCATACAAAATGAGACAACTAACAGTCCAACTACCAGTTTCATACAACATGAGACAACTAACAATCCAACTACCAGTTTCATACAACATGAGACAACTAACAGTCCAACTACCAGTTTCATACAACATGAGACAACTAACAGTCCAACTACCAGTTTCATACAACATGAGACAACTAACAATCCAACTACCAGTTTCATACAACATGAGACAACTAACAATCCAACTACCAGTTTCACACCATCTGAGAAAACTAACAATCCAACTACCAGTTTCATACAACATGAGACAACTAACAATCCAACTACCAGTTTCACACCATCTGAGACAACTAACAATCCAACTACCAGTTTCATACCATCTGAGACAACTAACAATCTAACTACCAGTTTCTTACAACATGAGACAACTAACAATCCAACTACCAGTTTCACACCATCTGAGACAACTAACAATCTAACAACTACCAACTACCAGTTTCTAACAACTACCAGTTTCACACCACCTGGGACGACTAACAATCCAACTACCAGTTTCACACCATCTGAGACAACTAACAATCCAACTACCAGTTTCATACAACATGAGACAACTAACAATCCAACTACCAGTTTCATACAACATGAGACAACTAACAATCCAACTACCAGTTTCACACCATCTGAGAAAACTAACAATCCAACTACCAGTTTCACACCATCTGAGACAACTAACAATCCAACTACCAGTGTCATACAACATGAGACAACTAACAATCCAACTACCAGTGTCACACCATCTGAGACAACTAACAATCCAACCACCAGTTTCATACCATCTGAGACAACTAACAATCCAACTACCAGTTTCACACCATCTGAGAAAACTAACAATCCAACTACCAGTTTCATACAACATGAGACAACTAACAGTCCAACTACCAGTGTCACACCATCTGAGACAACTAACAATCCAACTACCAGTTTCACACCATCTGAGAAAACTAACAATCCAACTACCAGTTTCATACAACATGAGACAACTAACAGTCCAACTACCAGTTTCATACAACATGAGACAACTAACAATCCAACTACCAGTTTCATACAACATGAGACAACTAACAATCCAACTACCAGTTTCACACCATCTGAGACAACTAACAATCCAACTACCAGTTTCATACAACATGAGACAACTAACAATCCAACTACCAGTTTCATACCATCTGAGACAACTAACAATCTAACTACCAGTTTCTTACAACATGAGACAACTAACAATCCAACTACCAGTTTCACACCATCTGAGACAACTAACAATCCAACTACCAGTTTCATACAACATGAGACAACTAACAATCCAACTACCAGTTTCACACCATCTGAGAAAACTAACAATCCAACTACCAGTTTCACACCATCTGAGACAACTAACAATCCAACTACCAGTGTCATACAACATGAGACAACTAACAATCCAACTACCAGTGTCACACCATCTGAGACAACTAACAATCCAACCACCAGTTTCATACCATCTGAGACAACTAACAATCTAACTACCAGTTTCACACCATCTGAGACAACTAACAATCCAACTACCAGTTTCACACCACCTGGGACGACTAACAATCCAACTACCAGTTTCACACCATCTGAGACAACTAACAATCCAACTACCAGTTTCATACCATCTGAGACAACTAACAATCTAACTACCAGTTTCGTACAACATGAGACAACTAACAATCCAACAACCAGTTTCACACCATCTGAGACAACTAACAATCCAACTACCAGTTTCACACCATCTGAGACAACTAACAATCCAACTACCAGTTTCACACCATCTGAGACAACTAACAATCCAACTACCAGTTTCACACCATCTGAGACAACTAACAATCCAACTACCAGTTTCATACAACATGAGACAACTAACAATCCAACTACCAGTTTCATACAACATGAGACAACTAACAATCCAACTACCAGTTTCATACAACATGAGACAACTAACAATCCAACTACCAGTTTCATACCATCTGAGACAACTAACAATCTAACTACCAGTTTCTTACAACATGAGACAACTAACAATCCAACTACCAGTTTCACACCATCTGAGACAACTAACAATCTAACAACTACCAACTACCAGTTTCTAACAACTACCAGTTTCACACCACCTGGGACGACTAACAATCCAACTACCAGTTTCACACCATCTGAGACAACTAACAATCCAACTACCAGTTTCATACAACATGAGACAACTAACAATCCAACTACCAGTTTCATACAACATGAGACAACTAACAATCCAACTACCAGTTTCATACAACATGAGACAACTAACAATCCAACTACCAGTTTCACACCATCTGAGAAAACTAACAATCCAACTACCAGTTTCACACCATCTGAGACAACTAACAATCCAACTACCAGTTTCATACAACATGAGACAACTAACAATCCAACTACCAGTTTCACACCATCTGAGACAACTAACAATCCAACTACCAGTTTCACACCATCTGAGAAAACTAACAATCCAACTACCAGTTTCATACAACATGAGACAACTAACAGTCCAACTACCAGTTTCATACAACATGAGACAACTAACAATCCAACTACCAGTTTCATACAACATGAGACAACTAACAATCCAACTACCAGTTTCACACCATCTGAGACAACTAACAATCCAACTACCAGTTTCATACAACATGAGACAACTAACAATCCAACTACCAGTTTCATACCATCTGAGACAACTAACAATCTAACTACCAGTTTCTTACAACATGAGACAACTAACAATCCAACTACCAGTTTCACACCATCTGAGACAACTAACAATCCAACTACCAGTTTCACACCATCTGAGACAACTAACAATCCAACTACCAGTTTCATACAACATGAGACAACTAACAATCCAACTACCAGTTTCATACAACATGAGACAACTAACAATCCAACTACCAGTTTCACACCATCTGAGAAAACTAACAATCCAACTACCAGTGTCATACAACATGAGACAACTAACAATCCAACTACCAGTTTCATACAACATGAGACAACTAACAATCCAACTACCAGTTTCACACCATCTGAGACAACTAACAATCCAACTACCAGTGTCATACAACATGAGACAACTAACAATCCAACTACCAGTGTCACACCATCTGAGACAACTAACAATCCAACCACCAGTTTCATACCATCTGAGACAACTAACAATCTAACTACCAGTTTCACACCATCTGAGACAACTAACAATCCAACTACCAGTTTCACACCACCTGGGACGACTAACAATCCAACTACCAGTTTCACACCATCTCAGACAACTAACAATCCAACTACCAGTTTCATACCATCTGAGACAACTAACAATCTAACTACCAGTTTCGTACAACATGAGACAACTAACAATCCAACAACCAGTTTCACACCATCTGAGACAACTAACAATCCAACTACCAGTTTCACACCATCTGAGACAACTAACAATCCAACTACCAGTTTCACACCATCTGAGACAACTAACAATCCAACTACCAGTTTCACACCATCTGAGACAACTAACAATCTAACTACCAGTTTCATACAACATGAGACAACTAACAATCCAACTACCAGTTTCACACCACCTGGGACGACTAACAATCCAACTACCAGTTTCACACCACCTGGGACGACTAACAATCCAACTACCAGTTTCACACCATCTGAGACAACTAACAATCCAACTACCAGTTTCATACAACATGAGACAACTAACAATCCAACAACCAGTTTCACACCACCTGGGACGACTAACAATCCAACTACCAGTTTCACACCATCTGAGACAACTAACAATCCAACTACCAGTTTCACACCATCTGAGACAACTAACAATCCAACTACCAGTTTCACACCATCTGAGACAACTAACAATCCAACTACCAGTTTCATACAACATGAGACAACTAACAATCCAACTACCAGTTTCACACCACCTGGGACGACTAACAATCCAACTACCAGTTTCACACCATCTGAGACAACTAACAATCCAACTACCAGTTTCACACCATCTGAGACAACTAACAATCCAACTACCAGCTTCACACCATCTGAGACAACTAACAAACCAACTACCAGTTTTACACCATCTGAGACAACTAACAATCCAACTACCAGTTTCACACCATCTGAGACAACTAACAATCCAACTACCAGTTTCATACAACATGAGACAACTAACAATCCAACTACCAGTTTCATACAACATGAGACAACTAACAATCCAACTACCAGTTTCACACCATCTGAGACAACTAACAATCTAACTACCAGTTTCTTACAACATGAGACAACTAACAATCCAACTACCAGTTTCACACCATCTGAGACAACTAACAATCCAACTACCAGTTTCACACCATCTGAGACAACTAACAATCTAACTACCAGTTTCACACCATCTGAGACAACTAACAATCTAACTACCAGTTTCATACAACATGAGACAACTAACAATCCAACTACCAGTTTCATACAACATGAGACAACTAACAATCCAACTACCAGTTTCACACCATCTGAGACAACTAACAATCTAACTACCAGTTTCATACAACATGAGACAACTAACAATCCAACTACCAGTTTCACACCATCTGAGACAACTAACAATCCACCTACCAGTTTCACACCATCTGAGACAACTAACAATCCAACTACCAGTTTCACACCATCTGAGACAACTAACAATCCAACTACCGGTTTCATACCATCTGAGACAACTAACAATCTAACTACCAGTTTCATACAACATGAGACAACTAACAATCCAACTACCAGTTTCATACCATCTGAGACAACTAACAATCTAACTACCAGTTTCATACAACATGAGACAACTAACAATCCAACAACCAGTTTCACACCATCTGAGACAACTAACAATCCAACTACCAGTTTCATACAACATGAGACAACTAACAATCCAACTACCGGTTTCACACCATCTGAGACAACTAACAATCCAACTACCAGTTTCATACAACATGAGACAACTAACAATCCAACTACCAGTTTCACACCATCTGAGACAACTAACAATCCAACTACCAGTTTCATACAACATGAGACAACTAACAATCCAACTACCAGTTTCACACCACCTGGGACGACTAACAATCCAACTACCAGTTTCACACCATCTGAGACAACTAACAATCCAGCTACCAGTTTCATACAACATGAGACAACTAACAATCCAACAACCAGTTTCACACCATCTGAGACAACTAACAATCCAACTACCAGGTTCTTACAACATGAGACAACTAACAATCCAACTATCAGTTTCTTACAAAATGAGACAAATAACAATCCAGCTACCAGTTTCATACAACATGAGACAACTAACAATCTAACTACCAGTTTCACACCATCTGAGACAACTAACAATCCAACTACCAGTTTCACACCATCTGAGACAACTAACAATCCAACTACCAGTTTCACACCATCTGAGACAACTAACAATCCAACTATCAGTTTCATACAACATGAGACAAGTAACAATCCAACTACCAGTTTCACACCATCTGAGACAACTAACAATCCAACTACCAGTTTCACACCATCTGAGACAACTAACAATCCAACTACCAGTTTCATACAACATGAGACAACTAACAATCCAACTACCAGTTTCATACAACATGAGACAAGTAACAATCCAACTACCAGTTTCATACAACATGAGACAACTAACAATCCAACTACCAGTTTCACACCACCTGGGACGACTAACAATCCAACTACCAGTTTCACACCATCTGAGACAACTAACAATCCAACTACCAGTTTCATACAACATGAGACAACTAACAATCCAACTACCAGTTTCACACCATCTGAGACAACTAACAATCCAACTATCAGTTTCATACAACATGAGACAACTAACAATCCAACTACCAGTTTCACACCATCTGAGACAACTAACAATCCAACTACCAGTTTCACACCATCTGAGACAACTAACAATCCAACTACCAGTTTCACACCATCTGGGACGACTAACAATCCAACTACAGATGATCTAAAAGACAAGGATGGATTTATTAATCCCTCAAAAGCATCGTAAGTGTGTGGTTACCAGTGACTTTTATAAAACTCTTATCACAGAATACAGAGTGATGAAATCAATTTTGCAGAGACACCTTGGACAATCTGGAGTCTATAATGGAGGAGATGGGAAAAAACAATACAAGCAACGCACAGATTGTCATTGGGGATGTTATCGGTCTTCTTCACATACAAGCCAATAACACAGAAACCAGAGACATGTGTTACTCTTCAGATCCGAACAGGATAGACGTAAGACTTGAGAAACATTAAAACATGGTATGATTTCTCATTTATTATGATAATTCTTTTTTCACAGGTTGTTGACTGTCAAAGTGACCTGAAGACAGACATTCCCTGGTCTGTAAAGATTCCCAGTGAGGCCTTTAATAAATCACGTCTGGAAAACAATGGCAGGGCGTTACTTGGAGTTCTACGGTTCAAAAACATGGGAAAGGTACTTACAATTAAAAAATAAAAATTCCACGTTTGAACATTTTAAGGAATGTTTACCAGAGAGTTCACCCAAAAATTACAATCCTGTCAGTTTTATATATTCAGTGAAACGCCAAGCCAATTTTTTTCCACTAATGTCTTTTCCATTATGACACAAATCTCTTGACCTCAGAAGAGCTGGACATTAGTACACTGTCATATTCACTACTATTATGATGCTTCTATGGTGTTTTTATCCTTTTTGCAACTATGAATTCTTGTTAGAAAAGAGTTCCAATTTTTTGTTCCATTTTGTTCCAAAAAAAATTGTTCCAAATTTTTTGGAACAAAAAAAATGAGACAACTAACAATCCAACTACCAGTTTCACACCATCTGAGACAACTAACAATCCAACTACCAGTTTCACACCATCTGAGACAAAAAAAAATTGTTCCAAATTTTTTTGTTCCAGTGAAAATATAACAGCATAAGAGACATTTTTGGGTGAACTTTTCTTTAATTTTTTTTATTTATTTTTTTTCTATTGTACTATTCACACATTTTTTTTATTTGATTTCTAGGATGAAACTAAAAATTACTTTGTTATGAACAATGAGGTTTATGGAATAACGATGGGCGCCAACATCTCCAACCTTACCAACAATATAGAAATGTTCTTTAAACAGAAAGATCTGGTAATGAAGGTTTTGTTGTGAAACATTTTGTTATAATAATCAGACACTGTGAAAGCAGAATAAAAATCAAACATGTTCTTACAGGTCGGTGAGGCGTCCTGCAGTTCTTGGGATGGCAAAGGTAAATTCACTTATGGCTGTATTGATCAGTTCCCATCAAGTTATTTTATATAATTAATTTCATTCGTCACTCTGTTTTCATCAAAGGAAATCTTACATGGACGACGTTCGGCTGTGAGACAGAAAAAGTCGACAATAACACCATAAAGTGCTCGTGTTCACATCTGACGTTCTTTGCAGTGCTGATGGTGAGAAGCTTCTCAGAGTTTCATTCAAAGACCCCATGAAATCAATATCAGAGTCTTTTAGCTAGTGAACTTGTACAAGATGACTAAAGAAATCAAATAAATAATATTCATTAAAAATTGATCAGAGGCCATAAAGATCAGGGGCCATATTCACAAAACATTTCATCTTACCACTACGAGTTCTCCTAAATAGCAGTAAAAGTTCATATCTAAGATTTTTTTCTTAAAACCTATTCACAAAGCTATTGAGACCTACTTTTACTAAGGAATAGAGAGAAGTCTTAAGCTAAGAGAAAAGGCGGGGTTGACCTCTTTGCAATGGATGATGTCAGCACGCTTACTAACTATGCACACAGTGATTGGCCGATGGGGGAGTGGTTACATGTCTGCATCTCAAGAGATTGCAGAATTCAAGCGACAAATTAATCAGCTCAAGAGGAGGCATAAATATACACAGCCGACACACCTAATTACTTCGACACAACCCTTGCGAAAAAGAAGTATACTTCAAGTTCATTTTATGGAGTATAATTAAGTAATGTTCAAGTTTATCTTTAAGTATACTTTTTGTAGTAAGTATACTAATATCAATGTGTACTAGTAGTAAACTTGTAAGTGTACTATTTCAATAGTGCTTGGGACTAAATTGACCCACTTTTAGTATATAAAAAGTATACATTTAAGTGTACTATAAGTGTAACAGTAGTAAACTTTAAGAGCACAACTTGTTCACAACTACATTTCTTATATGTACTGCATCTGTACTACAAGTGAACTTGTGAGTATACTAGTAGTTTACTATTTTAATACTAGAAGTGCATTTTTTAGTTTATGAAAGTACACTTTGAAGTGTACTCTCAGTAAACTACTAGTTTAGTAGTTTTATCCTGCAAGTATACTTGTAAGTTTTCTTTAAGTGAACATAATATCATACTTATAGTTTACTATTTATGTATCATTTTTGCACTTTCAGTATACTACTATGTTCCAATTTAGGTCTTTTTTTTTATACTTGAAATATACCTTTAACTGTACTTTAAGTCATTTTAAAAACATTTTATTTTTATAGCTTCATGCATCATTTTTATCAACACTTGAATGTGGGTATGCCTTATAAAGAAAGGCAACATTTTAAACAAAAAGCTGAGAGAATTGCAGTTTTGTCAAAGACTACGCCTGGATCAGATTCAAAATGATGATCTAAACACAGATGGAGTAGATCAAGTCCATCAACACCCCCAAAGCTTCACAGTCGCTTCCTCTTCATCGGTTCATCATTTCATTTGGTAACGTTAGGCATTTGTGATTTATATGCTGTTTAATGTTTGATGATCGCGTTATTTTACATTTGCGTGAACAATCGTCTATCAATTGTTTCAGCTTCTTCTCCTTTGTTTTGATCCAGAGATTCTCCTAGAAGATGTGTAATAACGCCCCCTACCATATAACAGTGAAAACATCGATAGCTGGAAAATTCGGTCAATGGCAGGGAAGGAGTAAAGTAGATTTGAAGTAAATTCCTATGTACACTACCAGTGGACTAGCCTACACAAAAATTCAGATACTCAGAATTAGGAATATATCTGTTTTCTTTATAAATCAATATTTTCAAACAATGTAAGTTTATAAGACTATGTAAAACCACTCAGTCAAAAGAGTAAACACAACTACAAGCCAAGTATACTTTGAATACTTAATTAAACTTTTACGTATATCTCGATCAAAAGATCAAGTACAAGTATAAGCCAAATATACAAATATACACTTTTCTGTCAGTATAAGTCAAGTATACTTAAGTGCAATGTTAAAGGATTAGTCCACTTTTAGTCCAATTTCCTGATAATTTACTCACTCCCATGTCATCCAAGATGTCCATGTCCTTCTTTCTTCAGTCGAAAAGAAATGAAGGTTTTTGATGAAAACATTCCAGCATTATTCTCCTTATAGTGGACTTCAATGGCCTCCAAACAGTTGAAGGTCAAAATTACAGTTTCAACTTACAGAACGAACACAGCACCAGTTCCGTTTTTTCCGTAAGTTAAATAGGGAAGGCGTAGGACATTTAGCGTAAGCTTTTTGAAGAATACGGAATCGCGTTCTGGTGGAAGCACTTGTGATGCGATAATTTGTGCCTATAAAGCATATACATTTTGATTTTTTTTTAGAAAAATGACCGATCGTTTCTCTAGATAAGACCCTTATTCCTCGTCTGGTATCATTTAAAGCCCTTTGAAGCTGCACTGAAACTGACATTTTGACCATTGAAGTCCACTATAAGGAGAATAATGCTGGAATGTTTTCATCAAAAACCTTCATTTCTTTTCGACTGAAGAAGGATATGAACATCTTGAATGACATGGGGGTGAGTAAATTATCAGGAAATTTTTATTTGAAAGTAAACTATTCCTTTAATTATATTTCTGAGAAACATATAAAAAGTAGACTGAAAGTATACTTTCTTATTTTTAGTTTAAAAGAAGTATACTAATAGAACACTTGAATAACTTCTTTTTCGTAAGGGAACAGTTTTCTGCATCCCTCCGCCACTCCGACTCCTCACTCTCGGCTGGTTCCTATTCCCAGGATAAGGGGGAGTGCTTTGGGTTTGGGCTAATTCCGAGCTCAGAGCCTCCCCCCGGATAGCACGCCAAATACTCTCATTTTACTTGTTTAATCTATTCCATCATTTGTAAGTGTGAACTCGTGACAGCTGCCACAGGTAATTGGACATTATTTTCTTTTTTCTTTTTATATTTATTTATTATTTTCAAAGGTTTATTTTTGGCATTTTTGCCTTTTTATTATGATAGGACAGTGAGTACACAGGAAGCAAAGTAGGAGAGAGAAAGGGGGGACGGGATCGGGAAAGGTCCACGAGCTGCCCTTTCGAGGCCGATGATAGGACATTATATTCCACTTGACCGCAACGTTTTACTCTTCATCATTCGATACATTTTGCCTGTACATAAATGAACCTTTATGTTTTGTCATCGCTGATTAAAATCTATAAATAAAAATATTTATTGCATTTATGAAGAAAAGGCTCAGTACCCACGGCTCTATCGCCTCAGTAATGTACAGTGTTTTTGGGCGGATTGCCGGCAACATCCATTTTAGGATTGTTTGTAATTCAGTCTTAGTGACTTAGAAGTCCTCTTGACTACCCCTAACATTTCACAGATTTAGGAGCTGGTTTTAGTGCTAAAATGCTTCGTGAAATTATATTAGAACAAAAATTTAGGAGTCCTAAATTTAGGACTGACATGCCCATTATTTTTAAGAGTTTCTCCTAAATCTGCAAATTAGGAGCTACTTTTAGCCTTAAGATGTTTTGTGAATATGGCTCCTGATTCTTGCTAACAAACAACATGATTTTAAAAATAATCCAGCTAATCTGTTTCTTTTGTGTTTTCTTCATTCTCTCAGTCTCCTCCAGATGTAAAAGAAAACATCACAGATTATGTGGATTCATTGAGTTTCATCACTTCTATCGGCTGCGGCATATCCATGTTTTTTCTGTCCGTCGCTCTGTTCATGCATTTCCTGTTACGGTAGAGTATCCTAAAATATAACAGTTACTTTAAGTTCTTTGACCAATTGTGTTTGTTCATCTTTTGGATTAAAGCCTCTGCTAAATGCATGTTACAAATACAGGTTGTTTTTATATTTGAACAGGAAAGCCAAATCAAATCAGGCCACGAAGATCTTGATGAACATGTTTGTGGCTTTGTTTCTCCTGAATTTATCCTTTTTGTCAAACGAGAGCGTCGCCAACACAGAAGTCAAGGCTGCGTGTGTCTTCATAGCGCTGCTCATGCATTACTCCATGCTGACTACATTCACCTGGTTCTTCATTCAAGCTCTTCATATGTACTTATGGCTCATCAGACAGAACGTCACCATCACAAACTACATGAGGAAGATCACCGTGTTCGGCTGGAGTGAGTTATATGAACAAAACACCTGTTATAGTGTTCCTTTAAAGGATTAGTTCACCCAAAAATGAAAATTATCCCATGATTTACTCATCCTCAAGCCATTCTAGGTGTATGTGACTTTCTTCTTTCTGATGAACACAATCAGAGACATATTAATAAATATCCTGATGCATCCGAGCTTTATAATGGCAGTTAGCATTACCTAATGAGTATGAGCTGAAGAAAGTGCCTCCATCCACATCCATCTATCATAAACATATTCCACACAGCTCTGGGTGGTGTGGAATATATGTTTGTGTTTGTGTAAAAAAAAAAAAAAAAAAGCATTCTGGTTGAGTACCATAGTCGTAGCTGTTGTTTCTGTAGGAGGATATAAAACACTGATTATAAACACAACATCTGGAAAAACCACACGAATGTAAGTGGTTTTTCTCTGATGGTACAAATGCATGAATTAAAGAGGACCTGTTCTGCTTTTTTTCATGTTAATCTTTCTTTAGTGCATAATGTTGCTGTTTGAGCATGAAAAACCTCTGAAAAGTTCCAAAGTCCTTCCAGTGGGAGTTCTTCTCTATATCAGTGTCACTGTTTCTGAACTCCCTGAAACGCCTCCATTGTAGTCTGGAGATTTCTTAAAGTTTCATGTCAACATTGTCTGTTCTCCTCTAATTATAGGTGCTGGATTACAGATCCTTTAATTCACTACATAGTGAACATTGGCTACTACGCTTTAGTTTTCATTTTCACGGCAGGAATCTTCATCATGATCGTCACTAAGATTGTCCAAGCCCGACACATAAGAGCGCCTGACGGCAAGAGAAAGACGTTCAGAAAGCAGCTCATGATGGTGTTGAGTTTGTTCCTGCTCTTCGGCCTGACGTGGGCTGTGGCGTTCTTCAGTTATGGACCGATGCTCATTCCCTCATATTACATCTTCACTGTGCTGAACTCGTTTCAGGGTGAGAAACAATCACACAAGTCCTACATGGATGATTGTGTGCGATGAACATTCTTACATTTGTTTGTTTGTTTGTTTTTTCCAGGGTTTTTCCTCTTCCTGTATTTCTATCACATTCACAATGATGTAGCAGGAAGTTTCTCTGATGATCCAGAAAGCTCCAGCTTCACCACAACCATCATTCAGTCCAGTTTTACAGCTTGTTAAAATGACTTAGAAACAATTTCTGAAACTATGTCTCCTTTTCTCTAAACTCTACACACAAAACACACACACAACATGCAAAACAACACACATCTCTGGCAGAAGCACTTCATTCAAAACTATTTTAACTCTTCTAAAAATGGTGTTTTTGTATAGTAACTCTACACACAAACCATCTAATGATTAGCCATGAAGACGCCAAACTACACACAGATGTGAAACATGTAAAACACCACTTCCACCACTATCGTCAAATATAATTGATAATTGCATAGAGTTTGTATTGGCGGTATGGTTCTGTTCTGGGCAAGAACTCCCTGCGCATCCATGCAGCCTAGAGCAGGGAGAGCAGCAGGGTAAACAGAACAGAACCAACATATGCAGATATAATTAATGTCAATAATTTAACATGTACACATACTTCAAGAATTAGTCTGATTCAGGGGAATCATAAGGCCAATCCTGACTGAAGAGAGGAGGAGCTGGGGATGGAGGAGGGTAATTTGCTACTGAGAAATGCAATAGCTGCTGATAATACTGAGGAGCTTATATATGGATGCTGTGATAGGCGTCGTATCCTATAGGTAGAGGTGAGTCAAAATATTTGAATTCATGAGTGATTTGTAATTAAAAATTGTTCGTTATATATACATTTTTTTATTTAACTTTTTTTGGTTACAGTTTATAAATTATGCAAACAACTTTAATGATATCTGAAATGTTTTTGAATTAATTTAAACAGGCTCCTCTCTTTTTTCCAGGGTTTTTCCTCTTCCTGTATTACTACCACATTCAAAAAGACGTAGAAGGTCGTTTCTCTGATGATCCAGAAAGCTCCGGCTCCACCACAACCATCATTCAATCCATAAATAATGCTGTGGAAAATGTTTCTATTTAGCATAAATAAGACAGAATGATGTCTCTGACTTTTTAAGACTAATTTCTTAAACTGATTTGTACAGTCGCTGTTTCAGGGGAAAATCAAAATCAGAACAACACAAAATCAAATGTCACTTCTGAATGAGTGAGAACTGTTTAAAATGATGTATGTACATTAAATTATTGACTCAACTTTACTGAAATCACTCAAAATAAATGACAAATATCTGTGATGATCATTACTGAAACCGTCTGTTACTGTGGGAGGATTGAATTGTGCTGAATATTAGTGATGTTAGATTTATTGAGCGTTATAATCCATGTTTGTGCATATCAGATTCAGATTCTGAATTTGTACTCAACAGAGGAAATTTGTTTTCACAGACTGTACCTAGATCAACATTCATCACACATAATATGAACATACCGCACAAAATACACATTTTACACAAAAAACAACAGTAACAAAACAGTATGAATTTAAAAATTACACATTCTGTGAATTTAAGGCTCTCATAGCTGAAAGTACAAAATTTTCCTAAGGCATGATTTTTTTATGGGGTAGTTTTCTGTATCTGTGGCCTGAGGGAAGAAGGGTGAAACATGAGTTGAGAGGGTGGCTGGGATTTTGTTTGATGGTGTCTGCTCTACGAATGGTAGCAGTGTCAATGAGAGCCGACAAGTTGGGAGTGGGAAGACCAATTATTTTTGAGGAAGTGTTAGTGAGTTTAAGGAGCTTGTTTCTATTGGTGAGAGAGAGCATGGTGAAATAGCAGGTACAGTACAGGAGGATGGGTTCGATAATACTACGGTACAAGAGAAGCAGGAGGTGTGGTTTTATTGAGAAATTCATAAATTTACATATGACAAATAGTCTTTGTTGGCAACGTCTATATGCGTGTCAGAGCGACACAAACAATACTGAACCTCTTTCATAAAACAAATTTACATCTTCAGAATTAAACTAAATTCACACGCCAGTGGATTCAAATATTTCCTTGATCACACACACGAATGTGGAACATATTTGGTTAGTGAAAATGCAAGACACGAAAACACTATATATATATATATATATATATATATATATATTATAAGGGGTTATAATGGTAGCTATTATACTAATTAATTTGACCAAAAGCATTTGGCCTAAAGATTTTACATTTTAAAAAACTATACAAGTGACTTTAATGATATCTTGAATGTATTTGAATTAGATAAAATATGTTCCCCTTTTTTTCCAGGGTTTTTCCTCTTCCTGTATTACTATCACATTCACAATGATGTGGCGGGAAGTTTCTCTGATGATCCAGAAAGCTCCAGCTTCACCACAACCATCATTCAGTCCAGTTTTACAGCTTGTTAAAATGGCTTACAAACAATTTCTGAAACTATGGCTCATCATCTCTAAACTCTACACACAAAACACACACACAACATGCAAAACAACACACATCTCTGGCAAAAGCACTTCATTCAAAACTATTTTAACTCTTCTAAAAATGGTGTTTTTGTATAGTAACTCTACACACAAACCATCTAATGATTAGCCATGAACTACACACAGATGTGAAACATGTAAAACACCACTATCTTGTGTCTGTATAGTATAAATCACTTTAAAAAATTTTGTTTAATTTCAAATTAGGTATATTTATACTTTAAATAGATATGCAGGGGGATGATGGGGGGGAGTGATGTGTCTACTGTGTGTAGCATTTTGCAAAACCTTTTTTTTTCACGTTTTACAATTGCGAACTGAGTGTAAAGCAGTGCATGGTTTCACTGAGAACCACTTTTAAGTGTAAGCAAATTAAAAAAAAAAAAAAAAAACTAATGCTGTGGAAAATATTTATAATCTAAGCATAATTAAGACAGATTTGACTTTCTAAGACTGATTTGAACAGTTGTTGTTTAAAGAGAAAAAACTGTAAATCACCAAAATCAAATGTCACTTCTGAATATGACCTTAAAAAGGGCCAACTTTACTGAAATCACTCAAAATAAATGACAAATATCTGATGATCATTACTGAAACTGTCTGTTATTGTGGTAGGATTGAATTGTGCTGAATATTAGTGATGTTAGATTTATTAAGTGTTATAATCATCCTGCTGTCCTGTGTGTTTGAGCATTTCAGAGAGACACAAACTGAATAGACATATACTGAACCTCTTTTAGAAAACAAATTTACATCTTCAGGATGAAATTAAAGTCGCACGCCTGTGGGTTCAGATATTTCTTTGATCATGCATGGATACTGATGTGGAACATATTTGGTTACTAAAAATGCAAGACACTGAAAATACTGAAATTCAATTGAGGGCCAAATAACATGATTTGCATGTCTGCAAATGAACCGTATGTCATTGTTCCAGTGTCTCTGAGCTGTGGATCATAATCCTACAGCTTCATATGTGAACGAATGAAACTCTCTCTCTCCTCTTGGACTTTGGACTTTTCATCTCAAGAATGTAATAAGAACATGCTTTAAAATTCAATATTTATTATCAACAACTGTAGTAAAGGAAATTCAACACTTGGATCTTCATCAGGCTGTTTTTAGGAATTATGTCTCTGCAAAAGCAGAATTTGCTGTGGCTGATGATCGTCTGTTGTGCTTCACACCAGATAAGTATGTTGCTTTCAACGATAAACTGCATTTATCAACTTCAAAAGAAAGTCTATAATACAGATGAATATGTTGTTTGGTGAGCGAAAACATAATTTTTTTTAAAAAATAATTAAAAAAAAAATCACATTCAATGATTTAGTAAAAAACATTATGACTGTAAATGTGTGCATCTAAATTTTGGCATCTAAAATAGAGTTTTATATCATTATGTCATACATTGTCACGTTCAGTTTTAGATTCAGTTTCATTTTCATGGACTAGTGGATTTCATGGATTAGTTTTTTTCCCTTGGTTTCTAAGTATGTTCTTATTCGTTGTCATTATTAGCCAATTCAGAGGCTGCATCCTTCGAAGGTCACGAAGGTCAGACTGAGCGTTGTTAAGCTCTGACAGCTGCTGTTGACGAGCGTCAGTGACGTTTGAGCTGGACTTTTTATATTCAACTGCCTAAAAACAAAACAGGGTTCACAGCCTGTCTAAATATGTTCACCTTGGTGCATTTATCTACATAATAAAGAGAGTATAAACTATATAAAATCTTGGTAAGATATATGTCAACATTTTTACATTTGTGTCATTAGATACATTAGCTTATTCGAGTAAGTTGAAAAACAATACTTGCATTTAAAAGTGTAATCTGGCATTTTCTCTCCCCAAAAAAAATAAAAAATAAATAAAAAACAATCACCACCCAATGAATTCTGGGGTAGAGTAGGATGCTTAGGATTTATCTGTTGTATCCTTCATTGCCTGTGAAACGAAGGACACATTTGTAGACGTATTTGAAGGAGCCTTTGAATTGGGACAGTCTTTTCATTGATTCTTTTCACCTCTCTCTAGTTTAGTTCTCATTATCCTGTGTATTTATCTCAGTTTGTTCAGTTCTTTGTCTGGCATTGTTTGTGTATCACACACTCTATTATGTTTATCCCATGATTATCTTTGCTTGTTTCCTGCTTTTGATCTGTTTATTAAAGAATGCAGCTGTATTCAGATCCGCTTGCATCATCTCATCTTCCTTGTCTGACCTGAACGTTACAATCATTACATAATAGCTTTTTAATGTTATCTTTGTGCAGGCTGCTCAAAAATAATACTAGTTGGTGACAATTTGACAGATGCATGTTTCTGGGACTCGAGTAACACAGGTAGATGTGAAATATACACTGCTAACATGACTGTAAGAAGAATGTATATTTATTATCTGAATGTTGTTGTGACGACTGACAGATCAAGATCCAAACTCATATTGATTTCTTATTTATTCCAGATATTAATCTGACATGTCCATCAGCTTGTGATACAGAAATAAAGAATGTTTGCACAATGAATGTCAAAATAAACACATCTTCTTCTCAAGGTAAAAACATGTATATTTTATTTATTTTATATATTTTATTTTAACTGTTTTTGAGATCTAAACTTTTTTTTTTATTGTTATTTTAAAATGTTCTCTCTGGTTTCCAGGACACTGTGAAACAGACAGTTTCAACATAACAAATTATGGGGGGAAATATGAAGTAAGAATGAATGAGATGGCTGAAGGCATAGAGCTGTGGTTTTTGCCAAATGAATCAAAATGTCAGCTATCAGAGGTCCCAAATCCAGGTATGTCTTGTCCTAAGTTTAATGAAGTTTAAACACACACAACTCACTCACTCTTTTAGCGTTTTCATGATTGATCATTGCTGTCAGTGATGATGAAGTTACCACTGTTGAGTCTGTATGGTAATTGTCTTCTAAGAACTGTAATGTGTTTGAGTTTGGAAGAGCAGATTATGGTAAAACCGCAGACAATTTAGACTAGTCATATTTAGGGAGTGTTGTAATAATTCTCTTCCCTTCTGCAGGATCATTAGAAAATACTGAGACTTGCAACAGTAACATCACCACCACCCCTACCTGCACCCCCATCTGCACCCTAAATGGAAACCCAAACACAGGTAAGATTTTGTCCACTTTTACAATGTTTTTTAATTTCAATTTATCTATTCAATTTGGGCAGGACAGTGGTTATTTAACAGGACAGGTTTAATAGTATGGGAATGAGTATGTGCCGATATCTGATATCCATATCTCATGTTTTTATGTGCATTATTTCATTTATATCATTTTCCTGTGTTATATTCTCCTTTCAATAAGTACTAAAAAAGTACTGGTACTGGTCTGTGCAGATCTCATAAGTCAAACACACACATTCAGACTGCCATCAAAGCAGTTTTCCCGACACTCCTCCCATCGGTCATTTGTCGGACAAACAGGTTTCGAGCTGCTCAAGCTGCTTTGAGCTGCTCAAACAAACAGAAAATATTTTAAAAGGATCAGTGTTTCACTCTTCAGGAAGTCAAACTACCAATAACTGAAGTGACTACACTTGTACCACACTATTACTTCTAAAGGACCCATTATTCTCATTTCCATTTTCAACCAGAGATGGTCTTATTATTGGGAGAGACCACTATACTACACAGACCAAACTGACATGTCCTAATGGCATAGAGTTTACCATGATCACAGACGGGATAAAGTTCTACGAGGGTCCGTGGCTCTACCATTGGAGAAAGCGTAACGGCTAACTTGGATCACGTGTGCCTTGATAACTAATCACATTACAGCCTCATTGGCTACGTTTACATGCACCCAAATAATCCATTTGTAATCGGATTGACGGCTCAATCGGATTGAAAAACGTTCATGTAAACACCTTAATCGATCCGATTAAGCTCGATCCGAATGAAATTTCGATCGGATTGGAAGGGGTGGTTTATTCCTTTTCTAATCCGATCCGACAGCAAAAAATGACCATGTAAACGCTTGAATCCGACTACTTTCTCAATCGTATTCAGAAGTCTCTGGGGCACATGCGCAGTGCAATGTTGACACGCATTACGCAGTGTGCAAGTTCACGTTCACGTCTTTAGTTGTAAAGATGTATGCCAACAGGCAGTGGCGTAGCTGTATCCCTTCGTCATAATATTGTAAATCTTTCCGTTTTAAAACAAGAAGGGGAGCCAATGGATATCACACAAGAAGCAACGTGCAAACTTTGCGCAAGAGTTATGCCAGTGAAAAAGTCTCAACCTCGGTCAGTATTCACTACAGAAATTGAAAGTAAAAACTTTTTTTTTTTTTTTTTTAAAGTCGGGGCTTGAAGTAAAGCTGCGCTTAATTTTCATTGATGACTGCGGTGTTAGGAAATATTATAGCCTACACTCTTAATAATTTTAATTATAGGCCTATAATTCATTGTATAATAGACCTAAAAAATGTTTAAAACATTTTCAAAGATAGCTAATAGCCTAATCTTTTATTATCCTCACAGCACATATAATATTCATTTAATAATAAAAGAAGCCGAACCTAATAGTTATAATAGAAGAATGTAACAGGCCTACATTAATTGGAAATACCAAATCCTCTTAATATTGCCAAGATTTGATGCTTTTGACAATATCTCTGGCTATCATTGATACATGATCATCGTCTGTTGACGCAACCTGGGTTACCGCAAGTGATTGATATGACGTCACACACGCAGAGCGCGTGCGCAAAAGTTTTAATCCAAATGTATATTTCGGATATTTGAATCAGATTACAATGTTTAGAGTACATGTAAACAGATCTGCAATCGGATTCAATTCATTCGGATTGACGAAAATTGGTGCAAATGTAGCCAATGTCATTTAATTGTGTGACAGACTGTTTGCGGATACCATAGAAATGCACAAAAGTGCTGTAAACGGAATCACACCTGTCACACGATTGTCTGTGACTTCTTCTCTTATAAAACAGCCTTTTTTTAGTGTTAACTAAAAATAGATCAATCCAAAACTAATGTTTAAGAGCAAACATGTTGAAGATTGGCCAACGGGCTGTCGATTCATTAAATGATCAGCTATTTCCTCACAAAAGCTGTATATTTAGTCTAGTGAAGCCTCTCCTCCATTGACATCCATTCAAAAAACGGCCTCTCGTCTGCTTCCCTGCGTACTTTAGCATTAGCAAGCGTTATTTTTTTTTTGATAACTTTGCATTTTATCCCTTTTAACTCATACAGCTACAGTATGATTTGATAATCATGTTGAATTATGTGTTGTCATGTTCTCTTGAGGTTGTCTGAATTTCCCTTCTGTTGATCCAAAGAAGACATGTGAAAAAGCTACATATGACAATGATATATGCAGCGGTAAGTAGGACTCATTATTCATTCATGATTGGACTGTGTCAATAATGAATATGTGAACTATGATGAACATTAGTGCTGGTCCTAGAAGCAAAAATTTTAAGGGGCCCCTGTCAGAACATTCATAAAAACCCCAAAAATGACCCTCAACACCTTAATCTGTTCTTTCAGGCAGTTTCACTGTCGACAAACAACAGTGAGTTGAAAAAGAAGACAAATACAGAAAAACAGAAAAAAGATACAAATGAAATAAACAATTTAGCCTATTAAAAACAATGGCCTACTACATAAACTGAATAAATTAATCAAATGTAAAAAATAAAACACCATAGTTTTCACCATACGAATTAAATATAGGCTACATTGATGGCTATTATACTTACAAGCATTCGATTACCTTCCCAACTGTTTATGTTCACCAAAGACATAACTGAATGCATTTGTGAAAACTCACTAAGACGAACATTCTGACCTATTTTTGTGTGTATTTGTCGATTTAAGCGTTGTCATGCCTGAAGCCCAAAGTAGCCTATACTTGTCCATGTTTTGCTCCGTCTCAGCAAGTCCGGCAGGAAACCGTATATTATGACAGTCACATTACATGATTTGACTGATTTGGGTGTTACGTAGGAAGGGTGAGAGTGTTTTCATAATTATTGGAAGCCAAAATCAAAAACAAAAGTACAATTCTATTGATCACACAGCCCTAGGCAGTGTTTCCCACAGGATTTTGTGAGACTGTGGTGGGTGGACATCGGTCCCTCTAGGGGGATCCGAGGGCATGCCCCCGGAGGAAAATTTTGTACATTTTAAATTTAAATGCATAAATCTGGTGCATTCTGAGAGCAAAATTTAAGTGATTAGATCAATGAAGAAATTTGTTCTCTTGTAAACAATTTTGTACTCTAAAAGTAATTTATTTATTGGTGATGGTAGGGCACAGTCACGTACACAACATATAGTAGGCTAAATGACACCATAGAAATGCACGAAAAGTGCTGTAAACGAAATCACACCTGTCACACGATTGTCTGTGACTTCTCTTATAAAACGGCCTTTTTTTAGTGTAAACTCTAAAAATAGATCAATCCAAAACTAATGTTTAAGAGCAAACATGTTGAAGATTGGCCAACGGGCTGTTGATTCATTAAATGATCAGCTATTTCCTCACAAAAGCTGTATATTTAGTCTAGTGAAGCCTCTCCTCCATTGACATCCATTCAAAAAACAGCCTCTCTACAGATTAGAAAATTTTGTACATTTTAAATTTAAATGCATAAATCTGGTGCAAAATTTAAGTGACTAGATCAATGAAGAAATTTGTTCTCTTGTAAACAATTTTGTACTCTAAAAATAATTTATTTATTGGTGATGGTAGGGCACATTAGTCACGTACACAACATATAGTAGGCTAAATGATAGTTCATAAGTGGTCAAACATGTAGAGCAGGGGTACTCAAGTTCGGAGGCCAAGAGGGCCGCATTTTAACCACATGAAATGCAAAGGGCCACAAATTATAACTTGGATCGTAAGACTTTTATTTAGGCATACTTAAGACAATATTTGTCTTTACAAGTGTTTACAAGTGCAGTTTATTATCTAGCTAAGTTAGCACTTTAATGGTTGTCCTATTTAAAGTGTCACTGAACATGAAAAATGGCATTTAAAGAAAAGGATTAATAGCTTGTCTTGCTGTATTCTTAATGCACAAATGCATAAAGAAAAACAAGAACTGATGAAAAGAAGTCCTTATTCATAGTGAAATGTCTGCATTGTTTTCACAAGTAATTTCAGGTCTGGCTGTTGTTGTCAGTAAGACGAAAACATTGCACTTTTTTATAGTTTTTTTAAACTCCATTGCACCTTTTTAACACTTTTAATAGCGCCTATTTATACTCAGGGTCGCTAAAAAGGTTTTATTATTATTATTATTATTATTACCTACCGTTTAATTTGGTCAGAATCCAAAAATCTTTTTTTTATTTATTTTTTGTTCAATCACAGTCTCATGAATTCTCTAATTATAACCAACGTTATAAACATGATAAATAAAATATTCTCTGTGAGCTCAATGTGACGACAGATCTGTAATGGGAGCGCTCTGTGCTTGCTTTCTGTTTATAACACATTTACATTAAGAATAAAAGTTTTGTTTTTCATGCTGCTAAGAGGACTATCGGCAACTTACACACTGCAAAGTTTGAGGAGTATCAACTGCATTACATGATGGAAAAAATAAGGTTACTTCGCTTTTTACCTTTGACAGCGTTCACGAACACAAGTGCTCGACACATGCGCACTAGAGAGATTCATGCTTGTCTAGTCTTTTTCGCTCAAATAGTTACAATAAAATGTCTTTGTACTCGTTTAAAATAGAGTTGCTGATATCTTTTAATCCCCTCACACGAGCGCTCTTCAACACGGTCAGCTATTGTGTTTGTTGTTACTCTTGTTCTGTCTTCTCCGTTTCTTTTCAGACTGAAACAACAGCCCGTTTCAGTGCTGACATCTTGTGTACAAACTAAATTAGTGCAAAAACTACTCAAAGTGCGCGTGCAAAGTGCCTTCAGTCTACATTGTTTTTTGTGGTTAGAAAAACTGTGTTGCGCGCGTAGCTACATTATGCGCGTTCTGTGCTGATGATTACAGCATCACGCGCAGTGTATGCCTACCCTAGTGTACGTGTAAAAAAAACGAAGTAATATACACGCTAATTTTGAACGCAAATTATAATAAAAATACATTTATATGTACCATGATGAGGGCCACAAATTTAATGCTGACGGGCCGGATGCGGCCCGCGGGCCGCCTGTTGAGTACCCCTGATGTAGAGTATACATTTAAACCATTAAAAATATGTAGCAAAAGAGGTTACCTTTGTTGAATTAATTTATTTCTAGAATAATTAGTGGGGGCCTGTATCTATACATCTGTATTTGTGGAACTAATGGTCACTCTTTGATTTGTTAAACACAATCCAGAATGCACTAAACACACTACTTCATTATAGAGAAAAATAAAAAATGAATAAAAATATATTTAAAAAAATGAATAAAAATATATAATCATAAGCTGACCAATAAATAAATAAATAAATAAAATCTAGGTGACTATACAATTCAGCAGCAAAAATTATGCTAGCCTAATTCTTGAAAAAAACTTTGCACAGTAATTTTATAAAATCTAAATATGTTAATAAAACGTTTAAAATTACTATTTGTATTCTTATGAAATGAAAAAACTATTTAGATTAGATTTATATTTATATGTGAATGTAAAGAATTATATGTATTTATAATAATGGAAGATTAAAATACGTTTATTTTAAATGTATTGTGCAGCTTTTTAATGGGGCAACAAGATATGCTAGATATGACATAACAAAATAGGCTATTAATAATCTTTCAGTGTGCAAAACCATGATAATATGAAACGCTTCAAAACAGCAGCACAAACTGCTTATGCGCATCCCGGGTGCAGAATGATGTGCTTAAAGCAATATGGAGTTGTGCTGCGCATTGAAAAGTTCACGGCACAAAGAGAATCCCTGTGTATATCTACATCTAACAGTTTATTGATCATATGTTTCTTTTCACTTTTAAATTCCAGTTATTGTGCGTGTGACGCAAATTCATAGTCCCTGTGTTGTGCGATCTAACAGACACACTGTAGTAGTCAGAAACAGCAATAAACTCCAGCAAGAAGCCCTTTATCTACATATCAAGTATTATAATGGGAATATATCATATTGGAGAGTTTTACCGTGATGACTGTCGTTACCGAACGCGACGCGCTGTTTGAGTGCTGAACAGAGAATGATTGACAGCTGCAGTGGAGGGAAGATGAGTTTCCGTGAACTTAAATTTAACGATGCACATATTCTTCTTTCCCTCACATGAAGCTATGGAATGGCTTCAGATGACTTTGAATGTGGTACACGAAAACTTAATTGGTGCTAGCTGTATCTTTTGCTCTATAACTCCCATTTTTGCCGTATAAAAGAGCGCAATTATCAATCGTTTTTTTAAATATCGCGACAGGCCTATTTTGAGACTGTGGCGGGACAAATTAGAATGTGGCGGGCCGCCACAGTCTAGTTAATGTATGGGAAACACTGCTAGGCATTAAATCACCTTTGAGAGTAAGGGGGACCCCTGGTGGATCTGGGGCCCTATGCAACTTGCGTACTTTGTGTATAAAGAGGACTGGCACTGATGAACATGCATGCTGAAATTACAATACAATACATGAATAGGTTTATAAATAAACAACACTACATATTGGATCACTTTAATCTTTGAGATTCAAATCCACAGACATATAATTAAAATCCATCTCTTATTTATTTCTTTGAGTTGAAGGGAAAGAAGGAAGCAAATATGTTCTTCATTTTAATGGGAGTGAATGGATGTGTGTCATCTGTGTTGATGAAAGATCACCCACTGTTACACCACTGTCATACACCACCACTAACAACCGAACTACCAGTTTCACAGCACCAGAGATAACCTACAATCCAACTACAGATGATCTAAAAGACAAGGATGGATTTATTAATCCCTCAAAAGCATCGTAAGTGTGTGGTTACCAGTGACTTTTATAAAACTCTTATCACAGAATACAGAGTGATTATTCAATTTTGCAGAGACACCTTGGACAAACTGGAGTCTATAATGGAGCAGATGGAAAAAAATAATACAAGCAACACACAGATTGTCATTGGGGATGTTATCGGTCTTCTTCACATACAAGACGAGAACACAGAAACCAGAGACATGTGTTACTCTTCAGATCTGAACAGGATAAACGTAAGACTTGAGAAACAATAAAACGATGGTTTGATTCCTCATTTCTCATGATAATTTCTCATTTACTATGATAATTCTTTTTTTCACAGTTTGCTGACTGTCAAAGTGACCTGAAGACAGACATTCCCTGGTCTGTAAAGATCCCCAGTGAGGCCTTTAATAAATCACGACTGGAAAACAATGGCAGAGCATTACTTGGAGTTCTACGGTTCAAAAACATGGGAAAGGTATTAACAATAAAAAAAATTACACGTTTGAACATTTTAAGAAAATGTTTATGGGAAAGTTCACCCAAGCATTTTCATATATTTTCACATTTAAACTAATCTGAAACTAAACTGAATTAAACTTTTAAACTAAACAATCATGACACAAATGTCTTGACCTCAGAAGAGCTGGACATTAGTACACTGTCATATTCGCTAGTATTATGATGCTTTTATGGTGTTTTTTATCCTCTTTGCAACTATGAATTGTTGTTTGAAAAGAGAAAAAAAATATATTTTTGTGTTCCAGTGAAAATATTTAATAATTAAAAACATAATAAATCTATTGTATTCACACGTTTATTTTTGATTTGTTCTATTTCTTATATAGGATGAAACTGAAACAATGTTTGTTTTGAACAATGAGGTTTATGGAATAACGATGGGCGCCAACATCTCCAACCTTACCAACAATATAGAAATGTTCTTTAAACAGAAAGATCTGGTAATGAAGGTTTTGTTGCGAAACGTATTTTGTTATAATAATCAGACACTGTGAAAGCAAAATAAAAATCAAACATGTTCTTACAGGTCGGTGAGGCGTCCTGCAGTTCTTGGGATGGAAAAGGTAAATTTATTTATGGGTGTATTGATTAGTTCCCATCAACAAACCCAAGATATTTTATATAATTAATTTCATTCATTGCTCTATTTTCTTCAAAGGAAATCTTACATGGACGACGTCCGGCTGTGAGACAGAAAAAGTCGACAATAACACCATAAAGTGCTCGTGTTCACATCTGACGTTCTTTGCAGTGCTGATGGTGAGAAGCTTCTCAGAGTTTCATTCAAAGATCCTATGAAATCAATATCAGAGTCTTTCAGTTAGTGAACTTGTACAAGATGACTAAAGTCATACAAATAAAATGCATTTAAAATGTAAAGATCTGATTCTTGCTAACAAACAAAAGGTTTTAAAAGGGTTGTTTCTGTTGTGTTTCTCTGATCTCTCAGTCTCCTCCAGATGTAAATGAAAACATCACAGCACCGTATGTGGAATCATTGAGCTTCATCACTTCTATCGGCTGCGGCATCTCCATGTTTTTTCTGTCCGTCGCTCTGTTCATGCATCTCTTACGGTAGAGTATCTTAAAGTTTAGCATATAGTTACTGTAAGTTCTTTGACCAGTTGCTTTTGTTCCTCTTTTGGATAAAAGCGTCTGCTAAATGCGTGTTACAAATACAGGATGTTTTTATATTTGAACAGGAAAGCCAAATCAAAAAAAGCCACGAAGATCTTGATGAACATGTTTGTGGCTTTGTTTCTCCTATATTTATCATTTTTGTCAAACGAGAGCATCGCCAACACAGAAGACAAGGCTGCATGTGTCTTCACAGCGCTGCTCATGCATTACTTCATGCTGACTACATTCACCTGGTTCTTCATTCAAGTTCTTCATATGTACTTATGTCTCATCAAACAGAACATCACCATCACAAACTACATGATGAAGATCACTGTGTTCGGCTGGAGTGAGTTATATGAACAAAACACCAGCTATACTGTCGGTTTAAAGGGTTAGTTCACCCAAAAATGAAAATTCAGTCATTGATTACTCACCCTCATGTCGTTCCAAACCTGTAAGACATTTGTTCATCTTCAGAACACAAATGAAGATCTTTTTGATGAAATCTAAAAGCTTTCTGTCCCTCCATTGACAGCCTATGCAACTACCACTTTCAAGCCCCAGAAAGGTAGTAAAGACATCATTAAAGTGATCCATGTGACTCCAGTGGTTTAGGCCCAATTTTATGAAGTGATGTTAATGTCGGTATTCTGCGACCTCCATATTCATTGTGCGTCAAATTGCAGATTTTCTCCTTCCTCAGCAGATAACATGTGCCGTCATTCCAGCGCAAAGTTCATCGAATGGCGAGTGTAGGCGCCGACTTAAATAACTTGTCAGCGCTGCATCGCATAGAGCTGTCTTCACTAGCCTCTACATTTACACACTTTTCATCGGACAACATCTGTGTGCCATTTCAGCGCGATGTTCATCGAGCAGTGTGTGTTGACACATTGTCTGTGCCTCAACGTACAGAGAAATGTCAAATGAAGCCTTTTTATCTGAATTTGCTGACTTGCTGTCCATGTTGTGCCTTAAGTTTGAGAGAACTCTTATTCTTGGGGACTTTAACATCCATGTTGACAAAAAAGACTCTGTAATGACAAAGGACATCTTATCTTTACTAGAGTGTTTTGATCTAAAACAGCTGGTGGACTTTTCTACACACAACAAGGGTCACACCTTAGATTTAGTTATCTTCAGTGGCTCATTTTTGTCCCAGTCTTCCTCTGTAGACTTAGGATTGTCTGACCATTTAGCAATCTTTTTTAATATGGAATTGGCACATCCAAAAATCTCATCTACCTGACCTATAAATTATTGGAAATGGAAATCAATTGATCTCCAGGATTTCTCTGCCTTTGAGTCCTCCTTAATCTGTGTTTCCCATACACCCATTGCAGCTGATCTCTGTGATAGGTTTCTGTATTTTTTTCAGCTCTAAGTTTGACAAGGCACAAAGTAGTATGAGTAACACTTCTGTGCTCGTTGACTCTGCTTTCAGTACCTTTTATTTCTCTGGCACTCCAAACTCTCTAGGCAAAGAAGTTTCACAAATGAAGGCTGCCACCTCCATACTCCATGTACCAACCTGTATGTTTAAAGCATGCTTTGCTTGTGTTGGCCACATGGTGCTGAGTATTGTAAATGACTCTCTATGCTCTGGGGTTTTGCCAGCAGCTTTTAAGATAGCTGCAGTTACTTCTATACCAAAAAAGACTAACATTGACCTGGACAATTTCCATAATTATCGTCCCATTTCTAATCTCCCCTTTTTAGCCAAAATTCTTGAGCGAACTGTGGCATCTCAATTGTATGCTCACCTTACAATAAATAATTTGTTTGAGCCCCTTCAATCTGGCTTCTGCAAATTTCACACACAGAAGCGGCATTAGTGAAGGTTAATAATGACTTGTTAATTGCTGTGTGTCACGGAGTCAGTTCCCACAACCACCAACAACACATCGTCACCGGATCTCCACGCTCCGCCCACTCGTTCACAATCACCAAAATACTGATCATCAACACCTGCACATCATCACACCAGCACTACATAGACTCACACTCCCTGCACCTCAGTGTCCGGTTTTGTTTCTACATACCTGGACTCCTTACCTGTTTACTTACCTGATGTTTCCTGTGTCTCCACTCCTTCGTCAGTCCTGTGCTCCGTCGTCCCATCCTAACCTGCAAAAGAGAACATTGTTAACTCCTCAGTTAAGTGACTACTCAACGTGCTTATTACTGCTACTTACCTGCCAGTGCATATCCTGTGTTCGTGCCTCTGTTCAATAAACTACCTGTTGTTGACTCACCCTCTTGTTCCCGTCTGTGTCTGACAGAAGACCAGACCATATGCAGAGCTCCACGAACACAGGCGAAGATCGTACACCGGATCCGTTTGCCGCATTGGTAGACGCTGTACGATCCTCCCTCACACCGCCATCCACGAGCACGTCACCCGTTGTCACTCCCGACCTCGTGCACGCTGTTCGTCTGGCACTCCTCCAACCAGCACCCGCTGCAACGACTTCTTCAGCTGCCTCTGTCAGTCCCATGACCCGGCCAGCAACATTCTCAGGTATGGTGGAGGATTGCAGCGGGGTCCTCCTCCAGTGTTCACTGTATTTAGAAGCCCAATCTCATCTCTTCGCAACTGAACGTGCAAGGGTGGTGTTTATCATCTCTCTGTTATCTGGACGAGCATTACAATGGGCTCAACCACTGTGGGAATCCAATGCTCCGGTAACAGCCACCATTAATGATTTCTTCAGCCATTTCAGAGAAGTTTTCGGACAGAATACCGCTGACCTTTCCGTGCACAACCAACTGTTCAATCTGCGCCAGTGCGATGAGACCGTGAGTATGTATGCTCTCCGCTTCCGCACTTTGGCGGCTACAAGTGGATGGAATGAGACAGCGCTTATCACGGCGTTCCGCCAGGGACTCAATCCTCATATTAAGCAGTTAATGGTCGTGTACGATGACACTATGGGATTGGAAAATCTCATTCAGAAGACTATACGTGTGGCTCAGCGCTTCTCAGCATGTTCGGTGCTTCAACATGCTGCCAGTCCTCCACCTGCCTCACCATCTGTCACCCTTCCAGCACCTGAACAGATGCAGGTGGATTCCTTCCGCCTCACCCGAGCGGAGCGTCAAAGAAGAATTCAACATCGGCTCTGTCTCTACTGTGGGGGAGAAGGCCATGTCATCGCGGTCTGTCCCATCAGACCACCACGCCCAGCGGTGAGTACCATTCATGTTCCAGCCCGCATTGCACTTCTTACAAGAACTACTGTCCAACTGTTAAACTCTCACGTCTGTTTCAGCGCAAGCCCTCCTAGACTCCGGTTCAGCGGGAAACTTCATCAGCACCCAAGTTCTTCAGAAACTGAATGTACGCCGTAAACGATGTCAACAGGACCTCCGGATCCAAACCATCCAAGGAAAGCCGCTGGGTCGTGGTCGCATCAAACACTTCTCCCCCACGTTGACACTCCGCATCGGCTGCCTGCATTCAGAGGAAATCACGTTCATGGTGCTGGAAGGATCCACTGCTGAGGTAATCCTGGGACGCCCCTGGTTAACGCAACATCAACCCCATATTCAATGGAACACTGGCGAGATCCTGAAATGGAGCGATAACTGTTTCCAGTCCTGTTTATCTTCTATCAAGAAACCTCCTGCGAAGCTCCAATCTTCTCCTACCCATTCCAAGCTTATACCTCTTCTCTCCACCTCCATCGAGAGTCCTGAGATGAATCTGAAAGTGGAAATCCCTCCAGAATACCGGGCGTTCCAGGATGTCTTCAGTAAGCGGTTAGCCACACGACTACCACCTCACCGGCCATGGGACTGTGCTATCGACCTGCTGCCTGGGGCTACTCTACCCAAGGGTAGAGTTTACCCATTGTCCATCCCGGAGCAAAAGGCCATGGAGGAGTACGTCAAGGAGGCTCTAAACCAGCAATTCATCCATCTATCGGCATCCCCTGCCGCTTCAAGTTTCTTCTTCGTGGCCAAGAAGGACGGAGGCTTGAGGCCGTGCATTGATTACCGTCACCTTAACTCCCAGACTGTCAAGTTCGCCTATCCCCTTCCTCTGGTGCCAGCTGCGGGGAGCTTGCATCTTCTCCAAGCTGGACCTGCGGAGCGCGTACAACCTCATTCGTATCCGCCGGGGGGATGAGTGGAAGACTGCCTTCGTAACACCATCAGGCCACTACGAGTACCGGGTCATGCCGTACGGCCTGTCCAACTCTCCCTCCGTGTTCCAGAATTATATGAATGAGGTGTTCCGGGAGTACCTCCATCAGTTCTTGATTGTCTACATCGATGATATCCTCATCTACTCCTGGAACCTGGCCGACCATCGCCAACACGTCTCCCAGGTCCTAGAGAAGCTGCGCCAACACCACCTGTACCTTAAGCTGGAGAAGTGCGAGTTCCATACCACCTCCGTTCACTTCCTTGGTTACATCATCGACCAACATGGGATTCAAATGGACCAGAGGAAGGTGGACACCATCCGCAACTGGCCCCTTCCGTCCACAGTCAAAGAGTTACAACACTTCCTAGGATTTGCCAACTTCTACAGACGTTTCATCCACAACTACAGCCTCCTCAGTGCACCCCTCACTTCACTTCACTTCTCAAAGGCCGGCCCAAGTCTCTGTCCTGGACTCCATCTGCCCGAGAAGCCTTCCACCAGCTCCAGGAAGCTTTCCTCACCGCTCCGATTCTGGTCCACCCCAATCCTGAACTCCCTTTCATCGTCGAGGTGGACGCTTCCTCCTCCGGGGTCGGAGCGGTGTTGTGTCAGCGGCAGGGTGATCCACCACGACTCCATCCATGTGCCTTTTACTCTAAGAATCTATCCCCGGCGGAGCAGAATTATGACATCGGGAACAGAGAGCTGCTCGCCATTAAGTTAGCCTTGGAGGAATGGAGACACTGGCTGGAGGGAGCACGTCATCTTTTTGAAGTCATCACCAACCATCGTAACCTAGAATACCTCAGAGAAGCAAGGAGACTCAACCCTCGCCAAGCTCGCTGGACCTTATTCTTCACAAGGTTTGATTTCTCAGTCACCTACCGTTCAGGAAGTAAGAACTGCAAAGCTGATGCTCTCTCTCGTCTGTTCCAGCCTGAACCCGAGAACTCAGATCCCGAAACCATACTCCCTCCAGCCATGATCGTGAGTCCCATTCAATGGACAATCAATCAACGAATCTCCGAGGCTAACTCCTCCGAGCCCGCTCCGCCGGGAGGTCCTGAGGGGCTCCTCTACGTTCCACCGGCCCATCGTCAGCCCCTCATGGACTTAGCTCACTCCTCTCCAGGCTCTGGACACCCAGGCAGTACACGTACCCTCTCACTTCTGCGGCAACAATACTGATGGCCATCCATGACCCAGGATGTCTCCCAACACATCAAGGGATGCTCAGTCTGTGCCGTTGCCGACACTCCTAGGAGGCTCCCAGAGGGTAAACTCCTTCCACTGCCCATGCCACTGAGACCATGGACTCACCTCGGGAATCGACTTTATGACCGACCTCCCATCTTCTAACAACTACACTTGTGTCTTCGTGATTGTGGACCGGTTCTCCAAGTCATGCAAGCTAATCCCCCTCAAAGGGCTACCCACAGCTCTAGAAGCAGCAGAAGCCCTGTTCCATAACGTGTTTAGCCATTTTGGCATTCCAGAGGACATCGTCTTGGATCGTGGTCCTCAGTTTATATCCCGAGTCTGGCGAGCCTTCTTCAAGCTCCTAGGAGTGTCCGTCAGCCTGTCTTCCGGATACCATCCCCAGACCAACGGCCAGACTGAGCGGAAGATTCAGGAAATCGGGAGGTACCTGCGGTTGTATTGCCACTGGAACCAGGACAGCTGGAGCCAGTTCCTGCCCTGGGCGGAGTATACCCAGAATTCCCTCCGGCAGACCACCACTGGGCTCACCCCGTTTCAGTGCGTCCTGGGCTTCCAACCTCCTCTCTTCCCTTGGTCGGGTGAGCCCTCCGAGGTTCCAGCTGTCAACCACTGGTTCCAGCAGGCAGTTCGGAGACACAAGCGGATACCAGAAAAGGCCCTACTCCACAATACCAACTTGGCCAGAAGGTATGGCTCTCGACGCGGGACATCCGTCTCCGACTGCCTTGCCGCAAGCTGAGTCCCCGGTACATAGGTCCATTCACCATCCAGAGGCAGCTCAATGAAGTAACCTACCGGCTCACCTTACCTCCTCAGTATCACATCTCACCCTCATTCCATGTCTCACTCTTAAAGCCTCACACTGAACCCTTGTCTCCTCCCTCCACAGATCCCGGTGACAATGCGGTACCTCCTCCTCCTGACATCGCTGAGGAGGAGAACATCTACCGGGTGCGGGCAATTTGCGACGACGGGGTCCTATGCTGGAATATCTCGTCGATTGGGAGGACTACGGCCCAGAGGAGCATTCCTGGGTCAACCGTCATGACATCCTCGACCCCTCACTAACCCAGTTCCATACCGACCATCCGGACCGTCCCGCGCCTCGGGGTCGAGGTAGACCCCGTCGTCGTCGCCCCATCCGGTTGTCAGAAGCCGCCCGTGGAGGAGGGGGTACTGTCACGGATTCTTGATTCTTCTTGATCTCAGTGCAGCCTTTGACACTGTTGATCATTCTCTTTTACTCGTATGGAATCTGTGTTTGCCATCAATGAAATGGCATTACACTGCTTTAAATCCTACTTCACTGACCGTAGTCAGTTTGTTTCCATGGAGAGGCACAAGTCAAAAATTGGTTCAGTCAAATTTGGGGTGCCCCAGGGATCGATTTTGAGTCTATTACTTTTTAGTATGTATATCTTTCCTCTTGGTCATCTTTTGCAATCTCTTGGTCTTAAGTATCACTTTTATGCAGATGACACTCAGATTTACATTCACGCAAACCTGACGATTACACAGCTTTTGCTTTCCTCGAACATTGCATTTCTGAGATTAAAATATGGATGTCTAAAAATATTTTCTTTTTCTTAACAGTGATAAGATAAAGGTTATGCTCAACCCATCAATTTCGCAAAGCTGGATCTCCAACATTTAATGTAGATGGCTCTGTCTTGGAGTTTCAAACAAAACTAAAGAATTTGGGGGTGATATTGATGCTCATCTTTGACCCTCATGTACAGAACACTGTTAAAACAATTTTTTTCATCTCAGAAACATTGCAAGACTGCGCCCTATGTTATCCTTTAATGTTGCAGAAAAACTGATTAATACATTTGTTTTTTCGCGCATTGATTATTGCAATGCCTTGCTCGCAGGGGTTTGAAAAATACCCTTAATAAACTACAATATGTCCAAAACTCAGCTGCTAGAATCCTAACAAGGATGAATACTAGAGAGCATATCACTCCTATTTTGAAGTCCCTACATTGGCTTCCTGTCAGGTTCCGTATAGATTTTAAAGTTCTTATGCTCTGAGTTAGGCCTCTTGACTGTTCCCGCTACTCGCTTGGGCTCTATGGGTGACAGGGCTTTTTCTTCCTTTGCTCCAAAACTCTTGAACTCTCTTCCCTGTGATATCAGACATGCGAAATCTTTTAGTGCTTTTTAAGCACTAAAAAACTTACTTTTTTAGACTCGCTCATGTGATTTCTCAGATTTTATATTGTTTTTCATGTGTCTTTTATGTCTTTTGTTATTATTGTATTTACTTGGTACCTTTTAACTTTGTTCTCTTTTCTGTGTAAAGCGCTTTGAGAATAACATTTAAAGGCGCTTTATAAAATAAAGTTTATTATTATTATTATTACTTTATTTGCAAAAAATTTATCTCCACAAAAGAACCACAACGCATGCGTGTTTTGTTGACACGAGAGCGGATGTTGTTACGTGAACACTCCACAATTAATAATTTGGAAATAAAGTGGTAAACTATGTTTTTTTTATTTGTTTGTCTGTTTGTTTTTTTGCACAAACAAAGCACTCGTGTCGCTTCATAAAACTGAGGTTAAACCACTGGAGTCACATGGATTACTTTAATGATGTCTTTACTACCTTTCCGGGGCTTGAAAGTGGTAGTTGCATAGGCTGTCAATGGAGGGACAGAAAGCTCTTGGATTTCATCAAAAAGATTTGTGTTTGTGTTCCGAAAATGAATGAATATCTTACGGGTTTGGAACAACACAAGGGTGAGTAATTAATGACTGAATTTTCATTTTTGGGTAAGAAAATATATAGCACACAAGTCATATGAACTACCGTCATGATATTTTTATGGTGTTTTACTTGTTTTTTATACTGTTCATCTTGAGCTGTTACCTTAGATAAGAGCATCTGAACACCCATAAAAAATTGTATTAATATTTTAAATTAGTTTTATTTTTCTATTTTAATTTTAAAGTTTTAGTAATTTGTTTAGTAAGTTTTAGTAATTTTACATATTTTTTTTAAATATAGTCTTCATTAATTTTATTTTAGATTTAATTATTTTAGTACATCAAGTTAAAATATTTTATTTTCAGTTTATTTATTTTCAGTAACAATTTTTTATGGTTTTGGTGAAAGTCTCAGGTTAAGTATGTAACCCTGGTCCCTGAGAATAGAACGAGATGCTATACATCACGGCATTGACACTACGGGAATGTGTCTGCGTGAACCGGTGTCTAAAGCACATGTACAAGCCAACTGAATTGGCTGAGCATATGGCGTGATGACTTGGCACGTCACCGAGACGCATGACCAAGGCATGGCACAATCACAAACCAATTCTATGATTAAATTTGTGACACAAGTTTGAGCATTTGCATCCTGAACATGTATGTCCACAGAGTATGTTTCAGGCCATGCAGATCTAAAATTGGACTATAAGGTACTGGCTGTACAAAAACCTGCCTTTCTCTTGGGAAGAGGTATATTTTCTATGACCCCTTTTGCCAAGAGAGACTGCAGTTCTTGTTTTAGAAATATCAATTGATCTTAATTCACCACTGTTGTTTTGCACCATTGCTTTGGCAAAGTATCTGTCGAACGAACAAAAATCGAAAGCGTGATAAGCCTTCGTGTCCTTATCAAATCGCACAATACTACAAAAGTATATAGTCTGTTTGCACTGCATTTCAAAACGAAGTGTGCACATTGCTCATGCGATCAGCTCGTGATCTGGTGTTTTCCGCGTCTCAGAACGGCTCAGTTCACAGTGAATGAATGCAGTGATCTCCATCTCTGCATGTGCTGTGAGTTTAGTGTGCATTTGGGAACGTAGCGGGCACCAGTTGCACTTTATTTTCACCACTGCATAATTTTAAACATTTTGTGAGCAGATGATTACAACATTTCACTACATTTTTAATGAGACGTGATTATAAACCTGTTTTTACTGTCATAGAAATAACAAATGTAAAATTATTATTATTATTATATTCTAATTGTTTGGCTTTCTAAAACACCAGTGTGAAATGTAATGTAGACTGAGACGCTATATCTAAAAAAAAGAGGTTTGAGTCCACTTTAAAGTTCAGGTACAAGTCAATGCTCAGACTTTTTTCTTTGTTCAATTTGCACCCTGAACATGGGTTTGAGCTGCTAATTTTGAACAAAACCGTGCATCTGCACCATTCATACAGAGACACAGAACATGCAGGATTTATATTTAAACAATCTTTTTGCGGTTTAATATTCACAGACACTAGTTTATATCGCGATTAGAATAAAGGATTTAAGAATACAGAACTTACCATTCACAATCCTCGGCTTGATCCTCAAAATGGAACTGAAACCAGTCGTCCTCTTCCTCTGAGGTAAATTCTTCCAGCATTATTCCTCACCGTGTCTCTGACTAAACTTCATGCTTTTTTTTTTTTTTGAGTTGATGACAGTGAGTGGTGTTGACTGTGGCCTGGTACAAGACAGAGGCTTTCTCCACGACCATGTGGCTGAAGGGAAGATATAGCCTGTAAGCTTTTCTCCCACCTTCGGCATCGCCCCGTACGCTTGCTCGTCGATGTCGTATGGGTATGCACATGAGCAGAGTACGGATTCTTCCACATACTCGACACTTCAGTGTGGAGATCCAGGAAGAACAAGAGATGACGGTGGGGAGGTTGCTTTCTGCATGATGTAAGAAAGCGGCCGTCAGGCTTTTAACGAACAACCGCTCTCTGTTCATTAGGCCAATCTAGATTTAATTTGGCCACAGCAAGAGTAACAACCCCGAGCAGTTCCTCAAATGCAGCAGTTCTGCTCTGCCGAAGCACCCGCATGCATGCCCACATCTAACCCCTCAGAATCAGATGTGGACAGCATGAGCTCCTCATTTGGTTCTGAAGAAATCACAGAGCAAGCTTCAATATCCAAAATGGGGAGCTCTGTGTTGACAGAAAGAGCAAGAGATAGGGCTTCATCACCCGTCCCAAAGTCTGTTTCCATCAACACAACCTGCGATCCTCATGACCGCAGACGCGGGACCCGAACCACCGGGTGCAGCGGCTTGACTCTCATCCCTCGAGCAAGAGAGCTAAGCGGGATCAGAGCTTGCGCATGCTGAATTTCTCGCAATGGGTGTTCATCACCTATGCACATAACACATGCATCATATGAGTCATGCCCCATGATGAAGTGGAGGTACGCCATCACACATCTCCTAAATTTAGTTCCTCACATTTTGCAGACTAAATACTATTCTTCTTTCACACACACACTGCAGTTCAGGCATCTATTTAGGGTCAGTCAATTGAATTGTCATGTGTACACACATGCTTCAGACACCGGTTCACTCAGAAGCGTTTCCATATTGTCAACGCCATGATGCAGCATCAAAGATCCTATTTGAAAGGGAACTACAATAACCCTGGTCTCCGTGTGTTTTCAGTGTTTCCGGCTCTGATAGTTGTAGCTGTTGTTTCTGTAGGAGGATATAATACAATAATTATAAACACAACGTCTGGAAAAACCACACGAATGTAAGCTGATCCGATGTCACAAATGCATGAATTACTGCATGAATTAATGAAGCTTTTAACATGTCAACATTGTCTGTTCTCCTCTAATTATAGGTGCTGGATTACAGATCCTTTAATTCACTACATAGTGAACATTGGCTATTATGCCTTAGTCTTCAGCTTCAAGACTGGAATCTTCATCTTGATCGTCAAAAAGATTGTCCAAGATCTACGCTTAAGAGCGCCTGACAGCAAGATAAAGACGTTCATAAAGCAGCTCATGATGGCATTGAGTTTGTTCCTGCTCTTCAGCCTGACGTGGGCTGTGTGGTTCTTCTTCAGTTATGGACCGATGCTCATTCCCTCATATTACATCTTCATCGTGTTGAACTCATTTCAGGGTGAGAAACAATTGGGGACGCACCGACAGACAGGACCGATCCAAATGCGATACTGTGCGTACTCACAGTTGTTACTGCTAAGCTCCACAAAAGACAAAAACTCACTATACAGTACCATAAAAGATTTCGTGTACTATATTCTAAGTCTTTCGAAGCCATTTGATAGCTTAATGTGAGGAACAGATGAATATTTACGTCATTACATTAAATAAAGTTCACGAAAACTCTTCCTCTGCTGCGGCTGTCAGTCATTCTCCATTCAGCATTCAAACAGCGTGTCGCATTTGGTTACGGTAGTCAGCACGGGAAAACTCTCTCCAAGATGATTCAATGTTCCCAAAATTATCCTTGATCTGTAGATCCCATTGCATTCTTTTTTTAAGGTTTGTTTTTGGTTAACCAGTACATTTTTCCTAACGTAAATAGAACGTTAGTTTTTGGTTTGTAAAACGTTATTCTAATGTTCCCAGAATGTTCCCCTAACCTCTTTACCCCCGATATCATTACCCTGCTCAGGCCGCTGTACACCAGTAATCATCCAGCACACCCACAACCCATAAGCGGTATGGAAAATGGATCTGTATGGACGCCTATCAAGTATTATACGGACATTATAAAGGACATGATGGTGGAAAAAAATATGAGATGGGAGGAAAAATAATAAGTCAATGCTTTTGCGTTTGCTTGCAAAACTTTGCATTCCCCCAAGAAACTTTGCGTTCCCTTGCAAAACCTTTTGAGCTCTTTGCAAACGAAAACAAAGTTTCTCAGGGGAACGCAAAACATTTGTGAGAGAACGCAAATGCACTGACTTAATATTTTTCCTCCCATCTCATATTTTTTTCCACCATCATGTCCTTTTAGGGGCTCCGTAGTATTATACAAACCATATCTTTTTTTTACTTTAATAAAAATAATTCAAGCACATTAATCATCAAATAGAGATTAAATTTGTCCATTAATATGTAAGATTTACAATATTTCTCCAGGGGAACCCAGATTTTACATTTCTTCAGCACCAAATAACAATGACTTCAATCGTTTTTAAAATATGAAATTTATTTACAGACATTAGAAAATGAATAAACAATTATTTGACATAAATCAGAACATTTTCTTACCACTTTAGCGGGACAAGCTTCTCTTGGTCCGTAAACAAAAACTCTCGGTTAACATCATGTTCTCTTCAATTAGACGTGTCAAATCTCTCCGAAGTCAATAAAGAGATCAATAAATGAATGTTAGTCAGTCAGCCAGTGTAACGAAATGCCCGTTAATTTTTAAATTACGCGAGTGGGTGGGTTTCTGTGGAAGACAAGAGAAAGCGTGTGCAGAACAGAGGTGCGCAGTAAATGAAGATAGAAACAAACCCACAAATTTATGATTTCTGTGCTTTTCACACTATGCTTAACCCTGGCTTAATATTTTAGCTATAAAGTTGGATTTAGGCTATCTGATCATTATTACACATTTTGATTGATCTAATTTCTACATTCAACTAATTTCAGAGCTCTGTACAGGACATTACACAAAATGCATCTGCAACGTTTTAATTGGAAGGTTAGTTTACATGGTTATAAAAATAATAATCTAAAAATAACCAAACGGGAACCAAACACTAATGTTAGGGAAAAAGTCCAAGTTTTAGGTGGAGACAACAGAAAGTCGACATAACTATGACATACATGTGACATGCTTAAAGTTATTAAATGCAAAGCAAAGTATTCACACGCACAAAGCCGACTCTCGGACAGCACGTTCCTGAATTAGTTCTTTTCTACAGCTTATATGGCCAAATGCACACAAAATGATGTCAAAATACCCTTCTTGGTGTGTATTAACTTAAACACAGTCAGTTCAGTCTTAAGTGGAGTAAACAGTTGAGAAAGAAAGCGTGTGTCACTATATATTGGATCCATGCAGCTCTTAAAGTGACAGCAGCCTAATAACCCTGCTTCCATCTGTGTGCTTAAAGGCCCACTGAAGTGCCTTGAAATGCACAGCATTATTCAATGTGTTGACGTAATTTACACTGAAACAGGAAGACAGGATGGGACATATCAAACAGCTCCTCCCCTTTTTTAAAATCCAATAGCGTTTAGTTTATCACAGCGTGGCCAGAGCCGTTAGAGAGCTCAGTAAAACCGCTGTTTCCTTTTAATCTCAAACCGTTTCTCCTCCAAATCTCCTCCATATCACTTTAAAATATAGCATTCTGTGCAGAATTCAAATGGGTCCGATGCGTTTTCTGGTCTGGTCTTGTGTTATCATGCCTCTGGGCCGGCTCAGACTGTGCGCCCTGCGGCGGTTCACGTGACACTAATGTGAAACTTCATTCACCTCGGTGGAAAGCATCAAATCGGATCGGTTTAGAAAAAATGGTATTGGTGCATCGCTGAAAACAATCACACGGGTCCTACATGGATGACTGCGTGCGATACAAATATTTGGTTGTTTTTCCTACAGATTTTAGCAAATTGTTTGAATTCATGAGTGATTTGTAATTCAAAATTGTTCATTATATATATATATATATTTTTTAAATAATTATTTTTCATTTTTATTTTACTTTATTATTTTTTTATAGATTAGGGGTTATAATGGTACTTACCAAAAGCTTTTGGCCCAAATAATTTTTTTTTTTTGTTTTTTCTTTTTTTACAGTTTAAAAATTATGCAAACAACTTTAATGATATCTGAAATGTATTTGAATGAGATGAAATAGGATTCTCTTTTTTTCCCAGGGTTTTTCCTCTTCCTGTTTTACTACTACAAAAGACGTTGAAGGTCATTTCTCTGATGATCCAGAAAGCTCCGGCTCCACCACAACCATCATTCAATCCAGAATTCATGCTGTGGAAAATGTTTATAATTGGCATAATTAAGACAGAATGACTTCTTTGAGTTTCTAAGACTGATTTCTTAAACTGATTTGTACAGTTGTTGTTTAAGGGGAAATCAGATTAACACAAAGACAAATGTCACTTCTGAACGAGTGAGAACTGTTTAAAATGATGTACATAAAATTATGATCGTAAAAAGGGCCAACTTTACTGGAAACACTCAAAACAAATGACAAATATCTGTGATGATCATTACTGAAACTGTCTGTTATTGTGGGAGGATTGATTTGTGCTGAATATTAGTGATGTTAGATTTATTGAGCTTTATAGTCTGTGTTTGAGCATATGCGTATCAGTGACAAAATCTATACTGAGCCTCTTTTAGAAAACAAATTTGCATCTTCAGGATGAAATGAATGTCCACACGCCTGTGGATTCAGATATTTGCTTGATAATTTGATATAACAACATTCACGCACACGGATGTGGAACATATTTGGTTACTGGAAATGCAAAACACGAAAACACAGTGTCAAAATCAGGTAATAACTTCTGCATTATTTAATGTGGGTTTAATGTGTTATATCTCTGAGAGCCTCTCGTGTGATTGTAATGAAGCTGATAAAAAAATCACTTAATTATGATGGACTTTGGCTCAAACATTTATTCAAATAAGTCAAATGTGTAAATATGTGAATATCATTCATTAAGTGACAAAATATCACAGCAAGTGCCATTTATTGAAAGGAAAGAAAGACTTTATAAACAACATAGGGCAATTCCATGCAAAGGTCATCTTTACCATGAAAAAAAAAAGTTTTTACCAAAAGAACAAAACCCTTTTTAAATTGTCCATTTAGGTCTGTATTATACAGTATTAATGTGTTCTAACAGAAATTTTAAGAAAATTGCCTTGTTTATGCACAATATATGAGGTAAGCAACAATGCTTAAATTAAATTTTCAACCAACCATATTTCATGCTTTCAAAAAAGGGATCAAAGACCCCCTTTTTTAAACTTTATTTTAACAGTAAGCATTGTGCAGAGAGATGGAGGCATGCCTAAGAAAAAAAACACTCATTTTGTCATAACAGCACTGCCTGTTGAATTTATAAGGGCTGGAATAAAGAGGTCAGGACGCTTCAGTGCTCTGTCACGTCCGTAACGTTTTAAAGATTAAGTTTATGTCATATAACAATTATAAATGCAAATAACTTGAAACTTTATATGCAAAGCTAAATTATGTTTATGCTTATTAGGATCAACAAATCATCTCACTATTTTGCACTGAACAACCATAATAAGCGTTATGGACGTTTCATATTAAATCCTATGACTTTGCTTCTTTATATTGCTGTGCTCTGTTTCAGGCTTACCGTATATCAGAACATATCCAGTAATCGCAATAATCTTTCTGCTTTGTTAGTTTTAATCCAAAAAAATGTGTCAACTTTCAAATTCAGTCTCAAAATTCAAACAATCAAATTGCTCTTTAATATGTCGCGTGACAGATTACTGCAGCGCCTCAGTGTAAGCGGCAGATCAAGCGCACATGAACCGATCTTCTCTTCCTCTTTACCAGCTACAGAACGAAATATGAACATCA
Source organism: Mylopharyngodon piceus (assembly GCA_039654765.1). Taxonomy (NCBI): domain Eukaryota; kingdom Metazoa; phylum Chordata; class Actinopteri; order Cypriniformes; family Xenocyprididae; genus Mylopharyngodon; species Mylopharyngodon piceus. The sequence goes on from CM077449.1 coordinate 942,808, forward strand.
GAAGGTAGGCCTGTATTACAGTACAACTTACAGAAGAGCATTGTGTCTCATAGGACACTTCCCTCTGGATGTCGCGTTTTTACCTGTTGGTTAAAACATGAAGCCTATTGATCAGAATCCCGTGATCAAGCTGACAAAATAATAATAATAAAGCAATCATTTTGACATGAAATAAAATGTGATCATTTTGACTCAAGACTTTGCTTTAAACTGCACAAACTAGCCGAAAACCGTGCGATCATTTAGACACAAAACATAAAACTGACATGATTGCGAGTGACAGTAGTGTCATCGGTTCACCTGACTGTGGGGAAAACCTGCGATTTTAAACTGCTTTATGATAAACTTTAATATTTGTTAATGTATTTTAGCAAGCAGTTCTGTAAGAAGGAAAATCATGGTCTCTAAATTGATTCTTAAACAACGCACACGCTTGTCAACATGAGAAATAATCCATAACCACTTGCAATAGACCTAAAGGGTATAAAGTTGTATAAAGTTTAGTATAAGGTTAATTATTTCTGCAGTCTTACCATACTGGTATCCCAGATATCAACATGTGGTGGTTTAAATTCCCGTTTGAGGTCTCTGTGAAAGTTTTAAAGCAGTCTTCTGTGCCGGTTTCAGAGCGGTCACATCTGTAACGTTGTTTTTTCCTCATAAATGCGAACACAAAAAATAAAATAAAATGAATATTTTATGTTCTGTGGACCCTTCTTCATTCGGTGGGCAGTATTACTTTTGGTTCGCGCAGTGTAATTCACAGAATTCCTAAAAAATATGTTGACACCTAAAACTTCGTGACTTTTTTTGTCACGTCCGTAACGCTGTATATTTCCCTCATCTAAAATAAAAAACGATTGTATAGACTGACATTTTTCTAATGTCTGGACTCCTTTAATAAGGGACTATGAATATATAAACAGACAGTTGGTAATAAATGCATTCTCTGAGAATTTATATTTCAAGTTTTGACTGCAAATGTCACGTCCATAACGCTGGAATTGCCCTATATAGATCAATGAATCATCTAGTGACATTTAGCTACCAGTTTTAGCTACTTTCAATTGAAAGCAGTTGGCAAAAACCCTTTCAATTATATAATCTGACAAAGTGTTTTATTCATAGGCCTATAAGATATACATTATGTATGAAACAATGAAGTTTACTCTATTTTTCTCCCAGTTCACCGGCCACATACTTTTGTATGTATTTCGGGGAAAAATTCGTAAATCTGACAGCTCTGAATTGCGGTGCAAACTCATCACGCGATAAAACACATTCACTTCCACATATTTTATAATTGGAATATATCATAAAATTAATGATATAGTTAACAATTTTGTGAATATTTTGAATAAAAATGAAAACGAAATAAATGCGATGCCTACATATCTGTCAGCTCCAAGGAATTAATACGTTCTAAAATAATGTTATAAAATAACGGTCGCCTTAAACTCACGCTGATGGGGGCTCAGCTATAATATAGAGCCCCCAGAATATAGATAAAGTACAATATAGATTTAGTTTGCTGTTTGGATTATTTTTATAAGATCACATGAGTCCTAATAAATGCAATTTCTACTTCTGAAGTGCTTCTTTCATAAAGGCCACAGCTTTCTCACATAACACAGAGAAGCAGCCCATGCATAGAGTGAATTATCAATTCTCGAGCCATCGATATCAACCAATTCAGCACCGCCGCCATGGACAGCACCTGGTAACGTCGCACTTAAAAAGACATACCTTAAGCAACCTCCTAAGGTATAGTTCGGGGAACACGCCTAAAAAAGGAATATCTTCAGTTAAGGTGTACCTTTAGAGTCTTCGTAGCGCGCTAAGAGACAACGTTTTCGGGAAATCCAGCCTTGTTACATAGCCTTAAATATTGTCTTTGCGCAGCCTGCTCAAGAAAACTGAAAAAGTCAGTTTGACAGATAAATGTTGCTGGAACTCAAGTAGCTCAATATATCACGGTAGATGTGGAAAAACTGCTAACATGATTGTATGAATATTACATATTTATTGTCTGAAAGCACTTGTGATGACTGACAAACACATTGAGGTAATTTCTGTTTTTCTTCCAGCTATAAATCTGACGTGTCAATCAAATGATGATAACAGGAATTTTCATGTAATGAATATTAAAATAAACATCTCTTCTTGGGTAAAACCTGTGTATATTTTATTTATAAACTGTTCTTGAGTTCAGCACCTCTTTAAAAGTACAGTACAACAGGCCACTATGGGAATGAACCTGTGCTGTCTTTTTAATTTCATGTTTTTGTGATTATTTAATTTATATTTATATAATTGTCCCGTGTTAGATTCTCCTGGCAATAAATACAAAAGAAAAGAAAAGAAGTGAACAGAAGTTTATCATCCCAGGGATTGCACTGCTGAATGTGCAGCTTGTCATGTAATGCCGGGTTCAGACTACACAATATTTTTGTCGTTTAAGATAGTCACTGTGTGTTACATGTTTGGTTTATTTGTCCATGTTTAAAGTTTGTTTTTCATTAGTCACATGTCTTCCTTTGTTCAGTTTTTCCTGCCACTCTTTAGTTGTCATAGTTACAGATTGATTTGAGTTTCAGTTCAGGTGTGTCTTGTTAATTATCTTGTTAAGTTCCCTTTGTTTGCCATGTGAATATATACCCTGTGTTCTCCCTTAGTCTCTGTCGGTTCTCGTTGATTGTAATGTGGTTTTTCTCCTGCGTTTTTTCCTTGTTCCTGAGTGTTTGATGATTAAAGTCTGCCTTCTAGAATTCTCCCTCGTTGTGTGCATTTCTAAGGACCACGTTACGTAACACTGTGTCAGATTATACAATTTTGACTCCTAAAATCTTGTCGTGTCGTGGACAAGAAACACGTCAGACTACACATTGCTACCTGATCATTCATCGCTTGCCGTCTTTAATGACATGCATGCTGTCATCGAGAAGGCGGGACTATCGACCAGAGATGGGCACTCGAGTTAGTGACTCGGACTCGAGTCGCATTTTAATAGACTTGAAATGTCATTGTAGACCATTTGATTACATATGTCCGTGCATTGTGCGTAAACTCCGAAATGTCATACATTTCATCAATCTTTAAGTATATGCAGCTTTTCTCTCTCTTAATGTGTGTGTGGATGAGAGAGAAAGATAGAAAGAGAACTGTCTCTTTCTATCTAAGAGCTCAAATTGTTCAAATTGCTCAAGAAGTTAATGCTGGTTCTGATAGAAAGGTGTCAGAATACACAGTGCATCACAGTTTGTTGCGTATGGAGCTGCATAGCCACAGACCAGTCATGGAAGAAGGTGGCCTGGTCTGATGAATCACGTTTTCTTTTACATCATGTGGATGGCCGGGTGCGTGTGTGTCGCTTATAACTCAATAACTCAATTTCTATTCTAATTATTGTTGAGCTGAAGGTTTAGGATCACTTAAATGACTGCATTTATGTTATTTATATAATTTTCAATTAATTAAGAAGAATTACATTATTTATTTTAATTATTTAATCTAAAATACATGTTTACTACTTTTCCAAATATTCTATGTTGCTTAGAAATATATTGTGTTCAAAGGAAAAAAGTTGTTTTTTTAATTAGACATTTTAAAATAACACATTTTAGAGCTGTAATTGCAATACCATGATACCATGAAACCGTGATATTTTTGCTTAAGGTTATCATACCGTCAAAATCTCATACCGGCCCATGCCTATTCCCCTTCTGTTTTTTCAGAGTTTTTCCTTCTCCTGTATTTCTATCACATTCACAATGATGTAGCAGGAAGTTTCTCTGATGATCCAGAAAGCTCCAGCTTCACCACAACCATCATTCAGTCCAGTTTTACAGCTTGTTAAAATGGCTTACACACAATTTCTGAAACTATGGCTCATCATCTCTAAACTCTACACACAAAACACACACACAACATGCAAAACAACACACATCTCTGGCAAAAGCACTTCATTCAAAACTATTTTAACTCTTCTAAAAATGGTGTTTTTGTATAGTAACTCTACACACAAACCATCTAATGATTAGCCATGAAGACGCCAAACTACACACAGATGTGAAACATGTAAAACACCACTATCTTGTGTTTTTTGCTTGTTCAGTGTACGTGCACAAATACACTGTATATACAATATGTACGCACAATTGTTGAACAGTTGATGAACTTTACAGTTATTGAACTGAATCAACACTGAACTGACTTGAGCTGAATAATCTGTATAGTTTAAAGCACTGTAGAAATTTCAAATTAGGTACATTTACACATTAAACAGATACGCGTTTTTTCGAAACATAAGAGTTTTGATTGAACAAATAAGGCATCAGTGTTTTCACACATGACCGTTGGGTGTATGTAATCAGGAAATTATTGTGGCATTTAAATGGCAGTGTTTCCCAAATGAATCACAAGAGCTGTTAGTTCTGAGTGATGTGTCTGATGTAGAGAACTGTGTTTAGAGTTTTGCAAAAACTTTGTTTTACCATTGTGAACTGAGTGTAAAGCGGTGAATGGTTTCACTGAGAACCACTTTTAGTGTGTAAGCAATTTTAAAAAACTGTAATGCTGTGGAAAATATTTATAATCTAAGCATAATTAAGACAGAATGGTTCCTTTGACTTTCTAAGACTGATTTGAACAGTTGTTGTTTAAAGGGAAACTGTAAATCAAATTTTCACCAAAACTAAATGTCACTTCTGAATGAGTGAGAACTGTTAAATGATGTATGTACATTAAATTATGACCTTAAAAAGGGCCAACTTTACTGAAATCACTCAAAATAAATGACAAATATCTGTGATGGTCATTACTGAAACCGTCTGTTATTGTGGGAGGACTGAATTGTGCTGAATATTACTGATGTTAGATTTATTAAGTGTTATAATCATCCTGCTGTCCTGTGTGTTTGAGCATTTCAGAGAGACACAATAACCTCTTTTAGAAAACAAATTTACATCTTCAGGATGAAACTAAAGCCACATGCCAGTGGATTCAGATATTTCCTTGATCACACACGGATACTGATGTGGAATATATTTGGTTACTGAAAATGCAAGACACTGAAAATACTGAAATTCAATTGAGGTCCAAATAACATGATTTGCATGTCTGCATATCTGTGTTTCAGTGTCTCTGAGCTGCGGATCATAATCATACGGCTTCATATGTGAATGGATGAAACTCTCTCCTCTTGGACTGTGGACTTTCATCTCAAGACTGTAATAAGAAAATTCTTTAAAATTCTGTGGTAAAGAAAATTCAACACTTGCATCTTTATCAGGCTGTTTTTGGGAATTATGTCTCTGCAAAAGCAGAATTTGCTGTGGCTGATGATCGTCTGTTGTGCTTCACACCAGATAAGTATGTTGCTTTCACCGATAAATTGCATTTATCAACTTCAAAAGACAGTCTATAATGCCGATGAATATGTTGTTTGGTGAGCGAAAACAAATAAAAATTTTGAAAAACAAACAAAAAAAAAACAAAAACAAAAAAAACAATCACATTCAATGATTTAGCAAAAAAACATTATGACTGTAAATGTGTGCATCTAAATTTTGGCATCTAAAATAGAGTTTTATAACATTATGTCATACATCATCACGTTCAGTTTTAGATTCAGTTTCATTTTCATGGACTGGTGGATTTCATGGATTAGTTTTTTTCCCTTGGTTTCTAAGTATGTTCTTATTCGTTGTCATTATTAGCCAATTCAGAGGCTGCATCCTTCGAAGGTCACGAAGGTCAGACTGAGCGTTGTTAAGCTCTGACAGCTGCTGTTGACCAGCGTCAGTGACGTTTGAGCTGGACTTTTTATATTCAACTGCCTAAAAACAAAACAGGGTTCACAGCCTGTCTAAATATGTTCACCTTGGTGCATTTATCTACAAAAAAAAAAAAAAAAGTATAAATTATATAAAATCGCATCTTGGTGAGATATATGTCAACATTTGAACCACTTTATATATATTTTTTTATTTTTACATGTACATTAGATTATTTGAGTTAGTTGAAAAACAATACTTACATTTAAAAGTGTAATCCGGCAATTTCTCCCAAAAATCCTGTCGTCACCACCACACAATGAATTCTGGGGTAGGGTAAGACACGAAGGATCCATCTGTTGTATCCTTCATTGCCCGTGAAATGAAGGACGCATTTGAAGGAGCCTTCGAATTGGGACAGTCTTCGTCACGCCACGGTGACACAATCGGCCTTCGAAGGAAGCAGCCTCTGAATTGGGACGCAACTATTGTATCATTGATTCTTTTCACCTGTCCCTAGTTTAGTTCTCATTATCCTGTGTATTTATCTCAGTGTTACATTTATTCCATGTTTAACTTTGCTTGTTTCCTGCTTTTGATCTGTTTATTAAAGAATGCAGCTGCATTCAGATCTGCTTGCTTCGTCTCATCTTCCTTGTCTGACCTGAACGTTACAATCATTACATAATAGCTTTTTAATGTTATCTTTGTGCAGGTTGCTCAAAAATAATACTAGTTGGTGACAATTTGACAGATACATGTTTCGAGAACTCGAGTAAAACAGGTAGATGTGAAATATACACTGCTAACATGACTGTAGGAACACTGTATATTTATTATCTGAATGTTGTTGTGACGACTGACAGATCAAGATCCAAACTCATATTGATTTCTTATTTATTCCAGATATTAAACTGATATGTCCATCAGCTTGTGATACAGAAATAAAGAATGTTTGCACAATGAATGTCAAAATAAACACATCTTCTCTAGGTAAAAACATGCATTTTGTTTATTTTATATATTTTATTTTAACTGTTCTTGAGATCTAATCTCTTTAGAAAGTATTTTGTTTCAACAATTAAAAAATGTTCTCTCTGGTTTCCAGGACACTGCGAAACATGTGGCAAAAAACACAGTTTCAACATAACAAACTATGGGGGGAAATATGAAGTAAGAATGAATGAGACGGATGAAGACATAGAGCTGTGGTTTTTGCCAAATGAATCAAAATGTGTGCAAGTCACAAATCCAGGTACGTCTTGGCCTAAATTTAATAAAGTTTTAACACAAACACAACTCATTAGTACAAAGGCATTTTTAGTGTTTATGATTGATCATTGCTCAGTGATGATGATGTTACCACTGTTGGTCAATCAATGCAAACCAAAAACAGATCCTAACACACCTTAGACAAACTGTTTGAATTGAGTCTGTGTGTCTTGTAAGAACTGTAATGTGTATGAGTTTGGAAGAGCAGATTATAGTAAAATTACAGACTATTTTAGACTAGTAATATTTATTGAGTGTTGTAATAATTAACTTTCCTTCTGCTGGATTATAAGTATGCACTGTGACTTGCAACAGTAACACCACAACCCCCGTCCACACCTCCGCCTGCACCCGAAATGTAAACTCACAACCAGGTAAGCTTTTGTCAATAAGATTTTGTAAGATTTAATTTCAGTTTATCTCTTCAATTAGAGCGGGACAGTTGGTTATTTAACAGGACAGGTATAACTGGCCAGTATGGGAATGAGTATTTGCGATATCTGATATCTATATCTAATGTTTTTATATGGATTATTTCATTTCTATCATTTGAAAGTAGTAGTGAGAAGAAGTTTGACCTGTCTGAGATCACAGTGTGTCATTATGACGTGTCAGTTTGGTCTGTGCAGGTCTCATAAGTCAAACTCACACATTCAGACTGTTATCAAAGCAGTTTTCCTGACACTATTCAATGCAGAAATGTTTTTAACTCATACACTATGGTATGATTTGATAATCATGTTGAATTATGTGTTGTCATGTTCTCTTGAGGTTGTCTGAATTTCCCTTCTGTTGATCCAAAGAAGACATGTGAAAAAGCTAAATATGACAATGATATATGCAGCGGTAAGTAGAACTCATTATTCATTCATGACTGGACTGTGTCAATAATGAATACGTGTATGTGAACTATTAGGGGTGGGAATCTTTTGGAATCTCACGATTCGATTCATATCTATTCTTGGGGTCGTGATTTGATTCAAAATCAATTCCTGCCCTGCCCCCTAACTGAATACAAATATGTAGATTTCACATGCGTGAAACAACTTAATGAAACATGCACAGATCATAGAAAATGGCATGTCATTATTTAAAGCAGATTCTAATGATTAAAATGAGCCCAAAATCAACATAATCCATTCCACTGATCATGAGATATTCCTCGTGGAGGAACAATTCTAAAAATGCCTATTAGTCGGCGTAACAAAAAGGCAACCTTACAAAAGGCAAAATCAACATAATCTATTGTGTTGATCACAAGACATACTTGGCTAAAACATACTTGGCTAAAAACATGTCTCTCGTCTTTCCAGGATGCAATGTGTATCCAATGTTCCCAGAACAATCCATGTTCGTTTTCCAACGTGGAATAACACAAAATGGGTATCATTGTAATGCTTAGAAACTCAGCTTTTCAATGCATCTAACCATTTTGATAAACTCCTAACGACTGCTGAGAAGTACCTCTAAACCGGAGTTTACCGCCCGCCGGCACCATCTAGCTGCGAAAAAATGAATAATCATATTTTTCAAAACTACTGCCTTAATAAACATAAAATAGGTGCCATAGAAAAAAATTGTTTTCATAATTAACTAAAAACAAATATCTAGATTTCACATGCGTTTTTGCTCATAACTTAATGAAAAATGCATATCATAGAAAGGCATATCATTATTTACAGCAGATTCTCACGATTAAAATGAGCCCAAAATCAACATAATCCGTTGCACTGATCACGAGATATTCCTCGTGGAGGAACAATTCTAAAAATGCCTATTAGGCGGCGTAACACAAAGGCAACCTTGGTTCCAAATGCTGTAACTTTTGATTACTTTATGTCATCAACACAAAATTTGATCCAGATGCAGCTTACATGTAGGAGAGCTTCACCAAAAAAGTGAAATGATGTGAAAAATTATAATAAAAATATATACATTTTCTTTTATCAGCAGTTTCTCAGCATGAAAATGTCTAAATGTAATGTAATTTATATTTTCAAAAAATGTAAAAAGTTTTCTATCAAACGAAAACTACCTTCTGACTCTCCTTGCTATAGTTTTGGAGTTATGAATCTTTACTTTTGTGTATGTCGCTCAGAAAAAAAAACTCCGGTCTAAAAATGCCTTCAGGTCTTAAAGGGTTAAAATGTGATCAGTTTATGTGAGCGTCAAGTTGACAGATATTTAGAATCAAAGTAAGTGATTATCAGCTGGATCCGATCAGTGGACAATTGTTTGGGGTTAGAAATATAAAATAAAATATATACGCACTGTTGGATTCGCGATATTTTATTATAAAGTATTAATATACTTTAGCTTCAAATACAGGATATGTTCATTCACTTTTATAGGCAGGTACTTGAACGTGCTTTTTGTCTGTAAAAAGTACCTGTACACGGCGAGATCTCAAGAAAAGCTTGTAACTAAACATTATTTAAGACTGATATAGTAACTGCTGTTGTCAAGTAAGCTTCATTTCATAATGCTTCCTCCACTGCAAGCCTGTGCGCTCCTCTAATCTGTCCAGCTGCTGAACTGCTCTCCTGAGTGACTTTCACCTCTTTTGACCCAACAATATTAACATTAATTAATTTTTAGAAAATCGATTTTCAAAATTTGTGAATCGATTTAAATCGGCGGAAGATAGGATCGCGATTCATATGTGAATCGATTTTTTCCCCCACCCCTATGAACTTTGATGATCACCAGTGCTGGTCCTAGAAGCAAAACTTTTAAGGGGTCAGTGCATTAATAAAACCCCCCAAAATGACCCCCAACCCCTTACAGGGTTAGTTCATCCAAAAATGAAATTTCTGTCATTAAGTACTCATCCTCATGTCGTTCCACACCCGTAAGACCTTTATTTATCTTCGGAACACAAATTAAGATGTTTGATAATTAAGATAATTATACATCTTGGATTTCATCAAAAATATCTTAATTTGTGTTCTGAAGATGAACAAAGGTCTTACGGGTGTGGAATGACATGAGGGTGAGTGATTAATGACAATTTTCATTTATGAGTGAACTAACCCTTTAATCTGTTCTTTCAGAGCAGTTTCACGGTCAACAAACAACAGTGAGTTGAAACAGTACAATAAAAAGAAAATTACAAACAGTAGGACAAATAGAATAGAAAAAATAAATGAACTAAACAATTCAGCATACTAAAAATAATGGCCTACAACAGAAATTAAATAAAGTAATCAAATGTAAAAATAAAACACTGAATAGTCTTCACTGTATGAATTAAATATACATTGATTTTTATTACATTTATTAAAGCATATTTAACGCTTTTAACTCTTTTTCAGTATTAAGCAAGTCCGGCAGGAAACCGTATATTATGACAGTCACATTACATGATTTGACTGATTTGGATGTTACGTAGGAAGGGTGAGAGTGGACTGCTTTAAAAGACAGGAACGGAATGCTGCAACATGTTTTCATAATTGTTTGAAGCCAAAATCAAAACTGAAGGTAAATTTCTATTAATTACACAGCCTGGTAGGGGGCACCTGGTGGATCTAGAGACCCCTGGTGGTTAGGGAGGACCGGCACTGATGAACATGAATGCTGACTTTATAATACAATGCATGTATAGGTTTATAAATAAACAACAATATATTGGATCAATTTAATCTTTGAGATTCAAATCTACAGATATATAATCAAAATCCATCTCTTATTTGTGTTGAAGGGAAAGGAAACAAATATGTTCTGCATTTTAACAAGAGTGAATGGATGTGTGTCAACTGTTTTGATGAAAGATCAACTGCTGTCACACCACTGTCACAAACCACCACTAACAATCCAACTACAAGTTTCAGACCACCGTCACAAACCACCACTAACATTCGAACTACAAGTTTCACACCACCGTCACAAACCACCACTAACATTCGAACTACAAGTTTCACACCACCGTCACAAACCACCACTAACATTCGAACTACAAGTTTCACACCACCGTCACAAACCATCACTAACAATCCAACTACAAGTTTCAGACCACCGTCACAAACCACCACTAACATTCGAACTACAAGTTTCACACCACCGTCACAAACCACTACTAACAATCCAACTACAAGTTTCACACCACCGTCACAAACCATCACTAACAATTCAACTACAAGTTTCACATCACCGTCACAAACCATCACTAACAATCGAACCACCGGTAAACCACCGGTGACAATCCAACTACCAACTACCATTCTCCAAACAACTGAGATAATTTACAATCCAACTACAGATCATCTAAGAGACAAGGATGGATTTATTAATCCCTCAAAAGCATCGTAAGTGTGTGGTTACCAGTGACTTTTAAAATTATATCTCTATTACTGAATACAGAGTGATTAAATCAATTTTGCAGAGATGCCATGAACAATCTGAAGACTAAAATGGAAGAGATGGAAGAAAACAATAGAAGCAACACACAGATTGTCATTGGGGATGTTATCGGTCTTCTTCACATACAAGACGAGAACACAGAAACCAGAGACATGTGTTACTCTTCAGATCCGAACAGGATAGACGTAAGACTTGAGAAACATTAAAACATGGTATGATTCCTCATTTATTATGATAATTCTTTTTTTCACAGTTTGCTGACTGTCAAAGTGACCTGAAGAGAGACATTCTCTGGTCTGTAAAGATTTCCAGCGAGGCATTTAATAAATCAAGACTGGAAAACCATGGATGTGCGTTACTTGGAGTTCTACGTTTCAAAAACATGGGAAAGGTATTCACAATTAAAAAATTCCATGTTTGTAGATTTTAAGGAATGTTTATGGGATAATTCACCCAAATATTTTCTCATTACACAAATTTCTTTTCCATCATGACACAAATGTCTTGACCTCAGAAGAGCTGGACATTAGTACACTGTCATATTCACTACTATTATGATGCTTCTATGGTGTTTTTTTTTTTTTTTTTTTATCCTCTTTGCAACTATGATTTGGTGTTTGAAAAGAGTTAAAAATTCTACTTTTGTGTTCCAGTGAAAATATAACAACATAAGAGACATTTTTGGGTGAACTTTTCTTTTAAAAAAATGTTTCCTGATCTATTGTATTAACATGTTTATATTTGATGTGTTCTATTTCTTATTCAGGATGAAACTAAAAATTACTTTGTTTTGAACAATGAGGTTTATGGAATAACGATGGGCGCCAACATCTCCAACCTTACCAACAATATAGAAATGTTCTTTAAACAGAAAGATCTGGTGAGGAAGGTTTTGTTGTGAAACGTGTTTTGTTATAATAATCAGACACTGTGAAAGCAAAAAAAACAAAAAACAAAAAAAAAACATGTTCTTACAGGTCGGTGAGGCGTCCTGCAGTTCTTGGGATGGCAAAGGTAAATTTATTTATGGCTGTTTTGATCGTTTCCCATCAACAAACCCAATTTATTTTATATACTTAATTTCATTCCTCACGCTCTTTTCATCAAAGGAAATCTTAGATGGACGACGTCCGGCTGTGAGACAGAAAAAGTCGACAATAACACCATAAAGTGCTCGTGTTCACATCTGACGTTCTTTGCAGTGCTGATGGTGAGAAGCTTCTCAGAGTTTCATTTAAAGACCACATGAAATCAATATCAGAGTCTTTTAGTCCATGTCTTTATGCTAGTGAACTTGTACAAGATGACTAAAGCAGTCATACCAGGGCTTAACGCTAAGGATTTTTTCTACTGGCCTGATTGGGCCAGTGGTTCAAATTTTTACTTGCCTTGCCAAGATTTTCACTGGCCCCACAACAAAAAATTAATAAAGTAAAAGATAAGAAAATGGGCCTATAAAATAAGCCCAGTTATTGTTTTTGTTGTCTTTGTTACATGTAACCTTAATAAATAGGGTTATGACACCAAAAGCTACTAGATTAACTGACTTAAATTTTAAATATTATTTGACAAATAAACAGTAAGTAATAAAATAGTAACAAATACTCAAATTACGAGTAATAGCACAAATAAATACAACAGAACAAACATATAAATGATATACACAGTGCTTTTCAAGTTTTTCATGTAGGTTTAAACAGGAGATTTTCAGGTACAGAAATTGTAATCTAATGTATAACTATTTAGTTATAGATTAAACTTTATTAAAGTTAATCAGTCAAGAGCATTTACAGATGCATAAATAATGTTTTGAAATGTTGAAAATATAAAACGTTGAATAGCCTACTGTTATTTGAAATTATTTAGAAAAATGAAGACACTTTAAATGTGAAATTAAACCCGCCAGTAGGTGGCAGCAAGTCCCTGTTAATGAGCGAGTCATTGAGATTCAACCGATTCATTCAAACGGCTGATTCATTCAGGAAGTGTTGCTCAGAGACACAAAACAATTCTGTGGACTTTGGAACTATTTTCATTGGCAAAATAGAGCGAAACAGGCGAAATGTAAGTCACTTGATATTAAGTTCTTGTTTATTAAACTGTGCGCTGTATAAAATCAATATCACATTTGTAATCGTGCTGATATTTGGAGAAAAACGGCGTTCTGTGTAATATTGGTTAACTATATTAAATTCTATAAATATAAAAGATATACAGAGTCATTTTTGCTCCTTATCTTGAATTCTGGGTCATTCTAAAGGCATTTTAGGAGACTAGACTAAATCACGCAGTGAATGCGTACACTCGAAATATGCACGTGCACTAGTCTAACCTTTTCTTTTTGTTTTTTTTTTTGTAAAGTGAGGGACATACTCGATCATTTCAGATCGTTAAATCAACAATTATGATATCATAGACGATATATATCGCACACCCTACAGCACTGGCCTGACTGGGCAAGTGACCGTTCCGTCTACTGTCCCGAGCATCGTTCACACTGGCCCCGGGCCATCAGGCAGTCCTTATTGTCGAGCCCTGCATACAAATATATGCATAATTTTGACAACGCATTATCTAACTAAAGAGATAGATAATGCTTTGTTAACAACTTACTAACCATAAATAGTTCTCACTTTACATTAGGTTACAGAATATCAGAAAATGTCACTAACTGAGTGCTTTGAAACAACTTTAATTGGACATTAATAGCATTCATTTTCAGTGATCCTTAAAATGTTTACAAATGCATTAAGTGTGCGCACACGCACACACGTACACACACACACTTTAGGTTTCCATGTTTTATGGCAGGGGTGTCAAATCCAAACTCAACAAGGGTCATGCCAAGGGTTGTGAATAAAATCAGGGGCTGGACATATATTAAGAGGATTTTTTTTCATTTATTGAAGAAATATAAGTGTATTATTAACTATATATATATATATATATATATATATAAACCTCACAAAATTAAACCACATTTATCCAAACAATGAGGTTTTAATTTTAAATGTTTTAATTTTAATTTTGAGTTGTAACACTTTTGGAACACATTTCTGTCACAGCAGAAATAAGGTCTCTGACCAGCATAACTACATAAAACAGTACTTTAAAAACAGCAATTTCGATTTCAGAAAATAATTTTGATAAAGCAAAATAGTCAACAAATTATAGATATAAATACCACATGGTATATAGACAACAAATGGTATCTGATATTGTATTATTTGGCTTATTTTGGAAGCTCTTACTTAGAAAAGACAACTTTTAACTTGAAAGTACACAATGTACACTGCCAGTTAAACAGAACAGTAGGCCTACTTAAAAAAACAGCACATGGATTTTAGGAAAAACTGTTTGATAACATTCAACAAATGGTATATAGATAACAAATATCTTAAATTGTATTATTTGGCTTATTTTAGTAGCTCTTACTTTTAAAAGACAACTTGAACTTTAAAGGACTCATGCACCGGGCTAATGCCAAACCTAAGAAAATTAGGATTTTTTTAAACTCTTACCAGACACTCTGCACTTTTCTTTTAGCCATTGTGCTAGCCACATTTAAAGTCAGATAGCATTTACATTGTTTACAGTTATTGTCGTATTCTCTGATAAAATTAGCGAGTTGAGTGAAGCACGACAGCACCACCTGCGTCTCAATGTTGTAATGTCACAGATGTTTATTTAAAGCTGCGGTATCTTTTTTGTTCAAAATGTATTAAAATTATATAATGAGCGAGTACATCATGAATCCATTTTTCCAAACAGTGTTTTTGTCTTATCCTGAATCACTACGGTACACCTATAATAAGTGTTTATATTTGGACTATTTTAGACTGTTCATGTCGCACCGCTGCGGATTAACACAGTACCTGCGTGACTCTTCATAGACATAAACAGAGAGAAGTAGCTCCGACTACAATGTTCCTCCGCAAGACGCATGAAGTTTGTTAACCGCTAGAGTGCCAAACCTTACGGACAGCAGCTTTAAACAGCGCACGGGCCACATTAAAATGATTACTAGAATTTGTTTACGGGCCTGATTAAAAGTCGTGGCGGGCCGTGTTTGGCCCGCAGGCCTTGTATTTGACACGTGTTTTATGGGGACTTTCCAGAGAAATAATGATTTTTATACTGTACAAACTATATATTCTGTCCCCTAAGCCTACCACTAACTGATGTATTTTAACAACATGATCTAATGAGTATTTGTATATATTTCATATTGACAGCATTGTGTTATTTTTATTATTTTTTAAGTTATGTTTAGCTTTGGATATAAGCTTAATGTATTTGTAAACATTTTAAGGAACTCTTAATACTAATTAATGTCCAATAAAGGTTGGTTTAAAGCGCTAAATAATGAACTTTCTGATATTCCGTGACCTAATCTAAAGTGAGAACTATTTATGGTCAATAAGTTGTTAAAGCATTATCTAACTCTTTTTATATGAGCTAATTAAACAATAATAATAGTGTTAATTACACTGACAATGAATGAAGAACTCACTGTTTGTATATAGTCTATTAATGTATTAACTACAGTTTATAAACTTAATTAACTATAAACTAACAGTTTTCAAATGATTTGTAAATACTTTATTACCGTATACTTATTATAAAGTGTTACCAAAATGTAAAGATGATTCTTGCTAACAAACAAAATTATTTTTTTTTTAAAGGGTTGTTTCTGTTGTGTTTCTCTGATCTCTCAGTCTCCTCCAGGTGAAAATGGAAACATCACAGCACAGTATGTGGATTCATTGAGCTTCATCACTTCTATCGGCTGCGGCATCTCCATGTTTTTTCTGTCCGTCGCTCTGTTCATGCATTTCCTCTTACGGTAGAGTATCTTAAAATATAACATATAGTTACTGTAAGTATTAACATTCAAAGTTCTTTGACCAGTTGCTTTTGTTCCTCTTTTGGATTAAAGCCTCTGCTAAATGCGTGTTACAAATACAGGTTGTTTTTATATTTGAACAGGAAAGCCAAATCAAATCAGGCCACGAAGATCTTGATGAACATGTTTGTGGCTTTGTTTCTCCTGGATTTATCCTTTTTGTCAAACGAGAGCGTCGCCAACACAGAAGTCAAGGCTGCGTGTGTCTTCATAGCGCTGCTCATGCATTACTCCATGCTGACTACATTCACCTGGTTCTTCATTCAAGCTCTTCATATGTACTTATGGCTCATCAGACAGAACGTCACCATCACAAACTACATGAGGAAGATCACCGTGTTCGGCTGGAGTGAGTTATATGAACAAAACACCTGTTATAATGTAGTCTTAAGAAAATATGTACGCACAAATCTTTTATGGTGTTTTACTTGTTAACTTGTTTTTTTATAGTGTTTTTCTTGAGCTGTTCCATTAGATAAGGGCATCTGAACACTCAATTTTATTTAGTTTTTATTAATATTTTATATACATTAATATTTTAAAATGTAAAGTTTTAGTAATTTGTTCAGCAAGTTTTAGTATTTTTACATAAAGGTTTTGTCGTTTTTATTAGTTTTAGTTATTTTAGTACATTAAGTTAAAATAATTTTCTTTTTTATATACTTTATTTTCAGTTAAAATTTATTTATTTTCAATAACAATTTATGGTTTTGGTTAATGTCTCAGGTTATGCATGTAACCCTGTTGCCTGAGAAGGGAACGAGATGCTGCGTCATGGTATTGACACTATGGCAATGCTTCTGTGGGTGTATACACACGTCAATTGAATTGGCTGAGCATATGATGTGATGACTTGGCACTGTCAAGAACTGCTTGAACTGCAAAGGCTGAGGATCCAAACACAGTAGTTTGTTAAGGGTAATCCAAAATCTCTCATTAATTGAGATCTCTGATGGATATCAAGGGCACTCCAGCTGGTAATACTGACAAGCACAGCACGTCACAGAGACCATAAATAGACGCCTGATATAGACGTTATCAGATTCTAATTGTTTGAAGGACACGCACAGGCATGACCAAGGCATGGCACAATCACAAACTAATCCTCGGATTAAATTTGTGACACAATCAGTTTGAGTGTTAACATCCTGAACCTGTTTGTCCACAGAGTAGGTTTCAGACCATGCAGATCTAAAACTGGACTATAAAGTAGTGGCTGTAAAAACCTGCCTCTCTCTCGGAAAGAGGTATATTTTCTATGACCCTTTTGTTTCATAATGAACCAAAAATATTTTAAAACTTCTCATAATGACATAAAATGTCTCTAACATTGTTTTGCGGCATTGCTTTGGCAAAGTATCTGTCAAACGAACTAAAATCGAAAGCGTGAAAAGGCTTTGCGCCCTTATCAAATCACATAAGACTGTGAAAGCATATAGTCTGTTTCAAATTGAAGTTTGCACTTTGTTCACACGATCAGCTGCCTGTGGTGTTTTTCTGCGTCTCAGAACGGCTTCGTTTGAATGCAGTGATCTCCATCTCTGTATGTGCTGTGAGTTTAGCGTGCATTTGGGAATGTAGCTGGCACCAGATGCAGTTTATTTTCACATCTGCATAATTTCAAACATTTTGTGAGCAGATGATTACATCATTTCACTACTTGTAAACCTGTGTAAGCCAACTAGATTTCGGCTAAGCCCTGAATGTTTACAATGTCTGGCTCCACGCCTACTGCCATAACGGGGATAATTTTTCTGATAGAATCGACCTGTGTGATAGAATTGACCCTGAATCAAAGGACTAGCAGGGAACAACAAAAAAAGCCCTAAAGAGAGATCGCCCATGAGCAAATGGGGCAGATAAACCACCGGTTATCTCTGCTACCCGAATCACCAATGGTCATCACACCATATGCTCAGCCAAATGAACTGGCGTGTGTAAATTCAGACACCGGTTCACTCAGAAGAGTTTCAATAGTGTAAACGCCATGAGGCAGCATCAAAGATCCTATTCAAAAGTGAACTATAATAACCCTGTTCTCGTGTGTTTTCAGCATTTTCAGCTCCAATAATCATAGCTGTAGTTTCATTTGGAGGATATAAAGCAGTTATCATAAACACAACATCTGGAAAAAACACACAAATGTAAGTTGTTCTGATGTCACAAATGCATGAATTATTGAGGCTTTTAACAATTTTCAACATTGTCTGTTCTCCTCTAATTATAGGTGCTGGATTACAGATCCTTTAATTCACTACATAGTGAACATTGGCTGCTACGCTTTAGTTTTCATCTTCACGGCAGGAATCTTCATCATGATCGTCACTAAGATTGTCCAAGCCCGACACATAAGAGCGCCTGACGGCAAGAGAAAGACGTTCAGAAAGCAGCTCATGATGGTGTTGAGTTTGTTCCTGCTCTTCGGCCTGACGTGGGCTGTGGCGTTCTTCAGTTATGGACCGATGCTCATTCCCTCATATTACATCTTCACTGTGTTGAACTCGTTTCAGGGTGAGAAACAATTAGGGATGCATTCCCCACACTCTTGCAGACTCATTCGCAAGCACAGCTGTCAATCATGACATTACAACCCATTTTTATAGCATCAAACAACTAACTTAAACCAAACTTATTGGGAAAATGAACACTTGAACATACGTCTGCGTAACTTCCTAAAATGACAGAAACCATCTTTAGAGAACAATTATTTGAAGTGTAATTGGATTTTTTAGTAAGACTCGCATCCCATTTGATTACATGGAGAGTGTGGGGTTTAAGACCTATACTGCAGCCAGCCACCAAGGAGCGATCGAAATGCTTTGGCTTCACTTTCAAACTCTGTATTGGAGCCTTTCATATTATGATAGTTTTGCACACCGTCGTATCCATCTTCTTGTCCCATTAAAAATCTGTGCAATAAATTTTTTTTCAAAGCAGCTTTACAGTGATAACAGGAAATTAGGGGGGCGAACCCTCTTTTAGTAGTGTCTAATCATACTTCCTCTGGATTTTATAAAATGTGTAAAATAAAGTAAAAAAAATATATATATACAATTAAAAATTAAAATAAAATTAAAAGTTTAAAATCTAGTTAAGGTTGGCTAAACGTATACCTCACATAGTTTTTTATTAAATTACATTATGTTTGTCCCAAATCATTGTTACAGCACAAGTAAAGTCTATGCTAGTCTATGGAATACAATAATACAGATCAACATTTCCCTTTCTCGTTGTGCTATTTTTCCAACACCAAACTTCAAATAAAGTCACCACAGTATCTATTCTTGAAGTGAACTTTTGGCTCTATGGTGATAAACTTGAGCATGCGAATACAGAATGACACGTATGGTGTAGCGCATTCAGCAGCCTCTATATTTTACTGCACTTTACGACCAGTGTATTTTACTCTCAGTAAGAAGTTTAAGATGCAGTGGAAAAACAAAATCACAGAAAAAATATTGAGTGATATTTTGATTTTTGGGGGGGCTAAAGCCTCTGTAAAATAGATCTAGCAGTGTACCTGGTATTTAGTGGATTGTGTTTAACATAAAAGATTGATCATCAGTTTCACACACAGAGGTATAGATATACTACACTGATCAAGAAAAACCAGCACTGGTATCAGATCGAGATCAGTATCGGCCGATATTCAGTATTTTGGGTATCGGAATCAGATCGGCTTTGAAAAAATGTTATCAGAGCATCCCTAGAAACAATCACAGTCCTACATGAACGATCGTGTGTGTTATGCAAACAACTTTAATTATATATGAAATGTATTTGAATTAGATTAAATATGTATATCTTTTTTCCCAGGGTTTTTCCTCTTCCTGTATTACTACCACATTCACAATGATTTTGGGGGATATTTCTCTGATGATCCAGAAAGCTCCAGCTCCACCACAACCATCATTCAATCCAGAATTCATGCTGTGGAAAATATTTATAATTAGCAGAATTAAGACAGAATGCTTCTTTGACTTTCTAAGACTGATTTGTACAGTCGTTGTTTAAGGGAAATCTGTGATTTTCACCAAAATCAGACCCATAAACAACAGTCACTTCTGAATGAGTGAGAACTGTTTAAAATGATGTACATAAAATTATGATCCTAAAAAGGGCCAACTTTACTAAAATCACTGAAAATAAAAGACAAATATCTGTGATGATCATAACTGAAACCGTCTGTTATTGTGGGAGGATTGAATTGTGCTGAATATTAGTGATGTTAGATTTATTGAGCATTATAATCCACGTTTGAACGTGTGTGTCAGTGGCACAAACTATACTGAACCTCTTTCTCTTTTGGAAAACAAATTTGCATCTTCAGGATGAAACTAAACGCCTGTGGATTCAGATATTTGCTTGATCACACACATGAATGTGGAACATATTTGGTTACTAAAAAATGTAAGACATGAAAACAGAATCAGATAATGACTTCTGCATTATTTAACATGACTTTAATGTGTTGTATCTCTGAGAGCCTCTCATGTGAAGCTAATAAAATTATCTTATAGTGGCTCCAAAAACATTTATTCAAATTAGTCAAACTTGTAAATATGTGAATATCATTCATTAGACAGCAATATATGATATCACCACAAGTGCCATTTATTGTAAATAAAGACAAACTTTACAAACAACATATCAGATTATATTGTATATTCTATTAAGTGTGTTAAAACTTGGCATTGTTGCAAAATAACTTGTCAACTATTGCAAAAAATATTGTGTAAAAATCAATAATAAAGGTTATGTGTTCATTGGCATCTTGTTGCTATTATTAAATATAATTACTTATTTGCTATACTCACATTGTTCTCTGTGAACAATGGTGACTTGATAAACTGGACCTGAATGTAAATGAACACTGAAATTCACAGTTAAAGCACAAATAAACATGATTTGCAGGTTTGCAAATGAAGCGTATGTCATTGTTCCAGTGTCTCTGAGCTGTGAATCATAATCAAACGGCTTCATATCTGAATGGATGAATCTCTCTCTCTCTCCTCTTGGACTGACTTTCAAGTCAAGATTGTAATAAGAAAATGATTTAAGATTTATTTCTAATATCTGTAGAAAAGAAAATTAAACTCTTGTGTCTCTATCAGACTGTTTTTGGGAATTATGTCTCGACAAAATCAGAATTTTCTGTGGCTGATGATCGTCTGTTGTGCTTCACACCAGATAAGTATGTTGCTTTAAAAAAAAAAAAAAAAAATTATTTATAAACATTATAAAATAAAAAAATAAAAAAATTCAAAATATAAATATTCCAAATACTCTATGATTTGGTTTAAAACAACATTATGACTATAAATGTGTGAATCTAATATAGAGTTTTACATCAGCAAGTCATACTACATCATTAGATAATAGCTTTTAAATATTGTCTTCATTTGTGCAGACTGCTCAAAAAAAAAAAAAATAATAATAATAATAAATAATAATAATAGGTGACGATTTGACAGCTGCATGCTTATGGGAATCGAGTAACATAGGTAGATGTGAAATATACACTGCTAACATGACTGTAGGAATACTGTATATTTATTATACAGTATTTATTGGGTATCTTGGAGAGGTGAGGTGTCTAAGTCACACATCTATCTACTGGAGTGCCTCAGGGCTCAGTGCTTGGGCCGCTTCTCTTCTCCATCTACATGTCATCAACTAGGATCTGTCATTCAGAAACATGGTTTTTCCTATCACTGTTATGCTGATGACACACAACTCTACCTCTCATTCCAGCCAGATGATCTGACGGTAGCTGCTCGCATCGCAGCCTGCCTGACAGACATTTCTGCCTGGATGAAGGACCACCACCTTCAACTCAACCTTGCAAAAACGGAGCTGCTTGTGGTGGGTGCCAACCCAAAACTTCATCATAACCTTTCCATTCAACTTGGTTCGTCAACCATAACTCCTTCCAGGACAGCCAGGAACCTTGGAGTGGTGATGGATGATTGTTTAGGCTTCACAGATCATATCGCTACAACGGCCCGGTCCTGCAGATTTGCCTTGTACAACATTAGGAAGATCAGACCCTTCCTATCGGAGCATTCCACTCAAATTCTTGTCCAAGCTCTTGTTCTATCCAGACTGGACTTTTGTAATGCTCTCTTGGCAGGCCTTCCAGCATGTGCTGTCAAACATCTGCAACTGATCCAGAATGCTGCAGCAAGACTGGTCTTTAACGAGTCGAAGAGAGCGTGCATCACACCTCTCTTCATCAGTTTGCATTGGCTGCCAGTAGCTGCTCACATCCAATTCAAGGTTCTGATGTTTGCCTACAGAACAACCACTGGCTCCCCTATACCTAGACTCACTACTTCAGACTTATGCACCCTCCAGAAGCTTGCGTTCTGCAAGTGAACGGCGCCTTGTGGTGCCATCGCAAAGGGGCACAAGATCACTCTCGCTGACCTTCTCCTGGTCTGTTCCCTGCTGGTGGAATGAGCTGCCACGCTCTATCCGAGCAGCTGAGTCTTTAGCCATTTTCAAAAAACTGCTAAAGACATATCTTTTTCATCAGCACTTGACCTAGTAATATTAGCACTTACTCTTTATTGATATTTTTACTTTTTGTCTTTTGATTTCTCTTTCTCCATCTATTTGTATTTTTAAAAAAAAAACCTGCTACGAACACTTTGCTGGTGAAACTGGGACTTGACACAGCATTTGCATACTGTTGCACTCATGTTGATTTGAATGCTTCTACTATTCTCATTTGTAAGTCGCTTTGGAGAAAAGCGTCTGCTAAATGACTAAATGTAAATGTATTATCTGAATGTTCTTGTGACAACTGACAGATCAAGTTCCAAACTCGAGTTCTTTTTATTCCAGATATTAAACTGACATGTCCATCAGCTTGTGGTACAGTGATAAACAATTTTTGCACAGTGAATGTCAGAATAAACACATCTTTTCTAGGTAAAAACGTGTATATTTGTGTATGTTCTCGAGTTCAAAAATCTTCAGAAAGTATTTCAATAATTATCAAATATTCTCTCTGGTTTTCAGGAAAGCATCTGGAAAAACACGCAGTTTCAGCATAACAAATCATGGAGGGAAATACGAAGTAAGAATGAATGAGACGTGTAAAGACAAGCTAGAGCTGTGGTTTTTGCCAAATGCATTAAAATGTCTGCTATCAGCTTCAAAACCAGGTGCGTCTTGTCCTAAATTTAATGAAATTTTAACACACAAATCATAAGTACAAATGTATTTTCCACAAATCAGTGTTGTCAGTGATGATGATGTTACCACTGTTGAACAATCAATGCAAACCAAAAACTGATCCTAACACAGACTTAATTCAAACAGTTTGTCTTAGGTGTGTCAATTGTCTTCTAAGCACTATAATGTGTTTGAGTTTGGAAGAGCAGTTTATGGTAAAACCGCAGACTATTTTAGACTAGTTATATTTAGTGATTGTTGTAATTATTAACTTTCCTTCTGCTGGATTATTAGTAGACCCTGTGACTTGCAAGTGTAACAAAGCCGACTGCACCAAAATCTTCACCCCCGTCTGCACCTCAAATGGAAACTCGAACACAGGTAAGATTTTATCCACTTAAAAAGTGTTTTTTTAATTTCAGTGTATGTCTTCAGTTTGGGCAGGACAGTGGTCTAACAAGACCGGTTTAACAGGGCAGTGGGAATGAGCCTGTGCTGATATATATAGTATTTAAACCTGTCTTGTTAGACCACTGTCCTGCCCAATCTAGTGCTTTTATGTGCATTATTTCATTTATATAATTTTCCTGTATTGGATTTGTCTATTGAAAGCAGGTGTCTATCAGCGGATCCCTAATATATCCGCTGATAGACGCCTGCTTTCAATAGACCAGTGGTTCTCAAACTGGGGTACGCGACGTGACAGAGGGGGTACGCGAACAAAATTCTGAGTTTTTTCGTTCATGTAATTCTTCCCCATTCTAAAATAACATTAAAACTGAGCATTTATTTCATGGCACAATGCCGAAAATACATGACATCCAATCAAAATACCACATATTTTGTGGTCAAACTGACTAAATCCATTTCCATATAAGCAGTGTGCATATGGGAGCTTATAGGTTATGTCAGAGTCTGCTGCCTTAACAGATCACGCTATACTGTATTTAAATGAATCACGCAACACGATTTACTAATTTTTGCGCTCGTCAATTTACTGGTATTATTTACCGCCCAAAAAAAGCATGTATTAACCGATTTTGCAACATAACTGCAATTGTTGCTACTAGGAGGAGATACCACAGAGAACAGAGAGCGTGTGGTAGAAGGGAGAAAATATTGTCCACTTGTATTAATTTCTTTGGAATGCCAGAGGAAGACGTTATCCGTATATTACATGTAACAAGTTGCGCCTGTGTTGGCCCACACCTGATGAGCATCAGCTCTGCTTATTTGTGACCCAACGCTAATTTGCACTGCTCTTGGTAGATTGCGTTGGTCATTATGTAAATGATTTGACTACGTCTGTGTTCTTTAATTTGCACGTCAGCAGTAGATCACACGCAAATCTTGCCATGCCCATCTGCGCATTTGTGGAATTGTGCTCTCACGCTAATCACTTCTAATGAGCTTTATCACTTCTATTGGCTGCGGCATTTCCATGTTTTTTCTGTCCGTCACTCTGTTCATGCATCTCCTGTTATGGTAGAGTATCTTGAAGTTTAACATATAGTTAGTGCTGTTAGTACTTCAGGTATTAATGTTTAAAGTTCTTTGTTCCTCTGTTTTTATATTTGAACAGGAAAGCCAAATCAAATCAGGCCACGAAGATCTTGATCAACATGTTTGTGGCTTTGTTTCTCCTGAATTTATCCTTTTTGTCAAACGAGAGCGTCGCCAACACAGAAGTCAAGGCTGCGTGTGTCTTCATAGCGCTGCTCATGCATTACTCCATGCTGACTACATTCACCTGGTTCTTCATTCAAGCTCTTCATATGTACTTATGGCTCATCAGACAGAACGTCACCATCACAAACTACGTGAGGAAGATCACCGTGTTCGGCTGGAGTGAGTTACATGAACAAAACACCTGTTGTACGGTTGCCTTAAGAAATAAAACTTTTTTAAACATAAACCAAGTTAGACTGTAAACTAAAGTTCACCCAAAAATATATTGCGCACAAGTCTTATGAACTACTTTCATGACACTTTTATGATGTTTTTGACATTTACTTGAGCAGTGTCATGGTTATGTTCTGTTTTACCTGTTTCTGTTTGCCTGTTTGACCTAGTTTCCCAGTGTTTAATTAATTGATCCTGTTCACCTGTTGTCTTGTTAATTTACTCATTAGCTTCCTTGTTTGCGCTGTGTATTTAAGCCCTCAGTCTTAGTTAGTTCTTTGCTTCTATTACGGAACATTAAAGGTTCCTAATTTTGTTTACATGCATCCAAGGTCAAAAAACACTGCAGCATCAGCTCTTTTCTCACAGTGTCTGAAACGGTTCGATCAAGGATTCGGTCTCTCTAGACCCCGCCTTTCTGAGAGCTGCTCTACTCTGATTGGCCAGATGGCCCAGTCTGGTTTGATTGGTTGGAAGCCAAACTTTAATTATCATATCTAAATTTCAGCTCTTCCTCAGCACTTGATTCACAGTGATACGAACAGTAACGATGGTGTCGGTTTTACCGTATCAATCTCATCAAAGTGGATTTGCTTTGGCAGCAGAAAACAACGTCTTCTCGACATGAACAACACGAACCAAACTCTTCCAGTCTCAGATACAACTACAGTGATTGAGGGCGGGGCAAACCAGATGCTGTTCAGCCAATGAAGACCATAGGCTGGCATTATGCAAATTAGTTACAAGCCTACGTAGGTTTGAGCAGGAAGTGAGACTGGAATAACTGACAACTCTTTTCAGGCAGTTCAGAATCGCTTCTTTCTTTTAGGAGAAAATAACCCCATTTAACTGCAGTTTAATGTTTAAAACTTTGCAGACCTTATGCATACACAAACAGCTCTTTTACACAATGTCACATAGGTTTGGGTTGTGTTCATGTCTTTTATTTTGAAATTCTCTTAGTCTCTTCACCATTGTCTTCGTCTGCTCCATGTAAGCTACATTACAGAATACATGACCGCCAAAAATGAAACCAGCAGTCACCCTACTTCACCTCCATCAAAGTAATCATCCTACAAAGAGATTATGTTGAAGAGCAATTTCCCAGGGACTCTGGCTCAATATATAGACTATGCCTTACTGCTGAGTGGTTCCTCGGAGCCTCTTCATGTCATGGCTGCCACACCAGAGCTACTGCTCCACATCTCATGGTCTCAGCCACCGTGCCATGGTCCATGCCCACCACAGCTCCACATCTCATGGTCTCAGCCACTGCGCCACGGTCCAGGCCCACCACTTATCCACGCCTCATGGTCTCAGTTACTGCTCCATGTCTCATGGTCTCAGCCACTGCTCCACGGTCTAGGGCAGGCCCACCACTGCTCCATGTCTCATGGTCTCAGCCACTGCGCCACGGTCCAGGCCCACCACTTATCCACGCCTCATGGTCTCAGTTACTGCTCCATGTCTCATGGTCTCAGCCACTGCTCCATGGTCTAGGGCAGGCCCACCACTGCTCCATGTCTCATGGTCTCAGCCACTGCTCCATGGTCTAGGGCAGGCCCACCACTTATCCACGCCTCATGGTCTCAGTTACTGCTCCATGTCTCATGGTCTCAGCCACTGCTCCATGGTCTAGGGCAGGCCCACCACTGCTCCATGTCTCATGGTCTCAGCCACTGCTCCACGGTCCAGGCCCACCACTGGGCCTCATCGTCTCAGCCACTGCACATAGTTTTGGCTGTTACAGCACGTGGGTAGAAACTATTCAAGAATCTGGAGGTGCATGTCCTAAGAGATCGATAACGTCTTCCAGATGGCAGCAGAGTGAAGAGATGATTGCCAGGGTGAAAGGGATCCTTTATTATATTTCTGGCACGCCGTAGGCATCTGGTTCTGTAAACATCCTCAAGTGAAGGGAGCTGTAACTGGGCCGAGTTGATGACTCTCTGCAGAGCTTTTCTCTCTGCCACAGTACATCCAGCATACCACACCAAGATGGCATAAGTTAGTACACTTTCAGCAGAGCAATGGTAGAAGGACACAAGCAGCTGCTGGGACAGTTTGTTCTTCCTCAGTGTCCTTAGGAAATACAGCCGCTGCTTTGCCTTCTTCAACAGGGAAAACGTGTTGACAGTCCATGTGAGTTCCTGGGAAATAAATGTGCCAAGAAATTTATAGGTGGTCACCCTCTCCACCATTTCTCCCCTGATAAACAGGGGGGCAGGTTCCTCCTCTTGTTTCCGGAAATTAATAATGAGCTCCTTTGTCTTGGAGGTATTGAGTAACAGGTTGTTGTTGATACACCATTCTATGAGTTCAGGAACCTCCTCCCTATAGGCAGCCTCATCACCATTCAATATCAGCCCCACCACAGTGGTATCATCAGCAAACTTTATCGGTGCATTTGAGTTGATGTGCATAGCATGAATAAAGGAGAGGACTCAGCACGCAACCTTGTGGAGCAACCTTGTCTGACAGTCTGTGTTCGTTTTGTTAAAAAATCTTTGATCCATATACATATATGGTCATTGACACCCAAGTCGAACAGTTTGGATGCCATTCTAGATAGGATAATTGTGTTGAACGCAGAACTAAAGTCCACAAACAATATCCTTACGTATGTACTCCAGATGGTTCAGTGCAGTGTAGAGAGCAGTGCTGATAGCATCATCTGTAGACCTGTTTGATCTGTAAGCAAATTGATGCTGATCCAGTGCAGGTGAGCGTGTCGATTTGATGTGTCCCAGCACTATCCTATCAAAACACTTCATCACAGTGGAGGTAAGAACATTACATTAGGTTTAGTAGAATGCTTCTATTTTTCCAACAGATTTCAGCAAATTATTTAATTTCAATTTATTTTATTAATTTTATTGCATATATTTTTATAAATATATAATTAATTATAAGGGTTTAAAATGGGAGTTTAGTTACAGTTTAAAAGTCACGCAAACGACGTGAAATGTATTTGAGGAGGCAGAATTAGCAGAAATAATTTTCTCTGATTTTTTTCCAGGGTTTTTCCTCTTCCTGTATTACTACCACATTCACAAAGACTTAGAAGGTCATTTCTCTGATGATCCAGAAAGGTCCGGCTCCACCACAACCATCGTTCAATCCAGAAATAATGCCGTTGAAAATGTTTATAACGAGCATAATTAAGACAGAAACCCATGTTGTCTCTTAGACAGCTGATAAGTCAACAGTAGAGTGTCAGAATACTAGTCATGTTTAATATGCTGTACAGTTTAATATGTGTATTCAATAATAATCTGTGTCTAATATGCTGTATGGTGAGGGGATATAACTCATAATGGAATCATAAATAGGATCATAAGCTTAAGACATTTTAAACAAAAATCACAGAAAGGTATTTCACAAGTCATATTTTTCCTTGTATTGTAAGTTCAGGGTAACTGTAACCCTAGTTATGACATATATATTTTTGACTGACTTTTGAATGTTTAAAGGTGCCATAGAATGACCATTTCGCAAGATATAATATAAGTCTAAGGTGTCCCCAGAATGTGTCTGTGAAGTTTCAGCTCAAAATACCCCATAGATTTTTTATTATACCATGTTTTAACTGCCTATTTTGAGGTGGGAGGAAAAAAGCGCTGATTTGGTGTGTGTACACCTTTAAATGCAAATGAGCTTGTGTTCCCCGCCCCAAGCTCGCGACTCCAATACATTGTATAAATAATACAGAAGTTCACACAGCAAATATAACTCTCAAAATGGACCATTACAAACTGTTCGTGATGCAGCATATCAGATCAAGTAGGTATGGCATGGATTTTGTGGATGTTTGCTATCATTTGATTCTGAATGAGTTTGATAGTGTGCTGCACGGCTAACGTGGCTAAAGCTACACACTGTTGGAAAGACTCAATAAGAATGAAGATGCGTTTATGAATTATACAGACTGCAAGCGTTTTCGGGTTAAAAATTAAAATAACGACATGGCTCTGGTCTCCGTGAATACAATAAGAAACAATGGTAACTTTAACCACATTTAATAGTACATTAGCAACATGCTAATGAAACATTTGAAAGACAATTTACAAAAATCACTAAATATATCATGGATCATGAACAGTTATTATCGATCCATCTGCCATTTTGGCTATTGTCCTTGCTTGCTTGCTTCACAATACCTGCAGAACTTCTAATGATTCGGCTGTGCAGGTCCAGACATTAATACTGCCTTGCCTAGAACAGGGGCTGGTATATGCATATTTTGGGGGGCGTAAATAATAATGATCCCGATTGTTACGTAACTGAGGGTAAATCTTACCAGAGAGTTGGTTGTTGCAAAATAACAGATGAGAAAAGGGTATAAGAATTGCGCCCTGGCCAGAGACGAACTCAGATGTCCTGCAGCTTTGTTGCTTTGTTCAATAAACTCTTATTTTGACTTCTGTAACTCTGCCTCTTGAGCTTCATTTGCAAGGAAGAGATGATTTTTCTCCACAACATTCACAATGACTAATAAACTTCCTCTATCCAGTTAAATGAGTTGAGCGTTTCACCTATTGATTTCAAATTTATTGGCTTTAAAGTTGTGGATGGTTTTTATGTTCACTGAAGAATGCAAATAACTCCCTAACCCTTTCTATTCACCAAGAAATCCTGATTGCATCATAGTTTCCACAAAAATTTGAAGCAGCACAACTTTCAACAGTGATAATAATCAGAAATGTTTCTTGAGCAGCAAATCATCATATTAGAATGATTTCTGAAGGATCATGTGACACTGAAGACTGGAGTAATGATGCTGAAAATTCAGCTTTGATCACAGCAATAAACATTTACATTTAACAAAATATTGTAACCCAGGTCACTAATATTTATAGATAGTATTATTTTATTCATATCGCTGTAAAACTAATAGACTGAAAGGAACAAAGCAAAATTTATTTATATTATTATAAATAATTAAAGGTGGGGTATCCCTTTTTCAACAACGCTGTTGAACACTGTTGATATTTGAAATCAACCCAAACAAACCCATCCCTCTCTTCATTGCTCTGCCTCCAAAACTCATTCTCCAATCCTAACCACCCTGCTCCGAGTCGGTCTCAAATCCCAGCCGGATCGCTGCTGGCAGGCGAGGCGAGTGCACTACTAATGACGCTAAACACCTCATTCTCTAGCGGTCGTCAGTGTGCAGTGGTTTAACGGCACAACTCTCACTATCTGGCCACTGTTACACACGCAATGCGAGAGTGGGTGTCTGTGTATCACAATTGACGTGCAACAAAATGCTTCACGAAAAATAAAGCACAGTTGATGAACGAACGACAAGGAAGCACAAGAACTGAACGTACACTACACAAGAGTATCAAGTGTTCGTTGATAGTCGCAAACAGCACAGCAGCTCCAGACAATCATGACACTCAAACCCCGTTTTACTCACATGACAAGCGGGTTCAAAGCAGCCACCGTGTCTGTTTTCAGGCCTTCCCACTTAGCTCTCTCCAAAGCTGGAAAGCTTTTCTAATATTATCGCAGGTCGTAAAGTGCTTCTTTTGAGCTCTTTTGTATTGTGTCTCATTATTTCTCTTTCTGCGTTTTTTTTTTTTTTTTTTAAATCTCCCTCTTGCTCGTTTTGTCTCCACGACCGTCATACGCCCTTCTAATGCTGATTGGTTAGACGTTTGCTGTTGGTATCGGCCCGACTAACTTCCAAACAGTGTAGTTGAAAAAATGGATACCCCACCTTTAACACACTGGAAAAGTTTCTTAAGTGATTTTTAACTAGATAGGTGAAAGCTTAGTCCTGCCCCCTACCGAAAAATGCTCAAGAAGAGACGAGCGTATAAGCAGGAAGAAGAGAGAAAAACACGATCAAGAGAAAGTACAGCTGATCTGATTTATCTAGAAAAAAAAAAAAAAAAAAACTTAATGATTTAGTGATGGATTGTTAACAGATATATTTACTCTTATAAATTCACCGGTTTGAGAATGACAGTTAAAAAACAGTGTTGAATGAGACGTCACGGAAAGCCGATGAAATAGAGCCTAATCAATATTTCTTTGGAGGAAGACTTATTTCTTTTTCTCTTTTATACATTTCTCCTTTGTGAGTACAAAATTCTTGACAAGAAATGTATTTAGTTCATTTAAATGTTGGATGTTATTATTGGAAGAGTAATGTGGAAAAGGAATTTGAAAGTGATGAGTAATGTAAAAATGTGTTGAAAAATGCTTTGTGTTTTAATGCGATCTGTGAGTGTATATAGTCATGCTTAAATGTTTAAAAAATATTAAATAAAAATATTAAAAAATATTATAGCTTTGCTAACACTGTGAATGGACTCTAGTGTACTAATCGAGTACATGGTGACAGGCATGTAAATGTTTGTCTATGTGCAAATGATTGAAACATACATATTAGTTATTTGAATGAGTTAGTGATGATTGTTTTGGCTTTGTTCTTGCAAGTCCGGGGTTTTTTTTGTGTGTGTGTTTGTTTCGTTTTTCTCTTCTTTGAATGTCTGGAAAATTGCTGCTGTGATCCTGAATCTTGTCCTGGCTGTGGATTCTTATCCCTGGATTAGACTGGCAAGCCATCCCATCATTTCATACCTGGAAACAGAGTAAAATTAAATTTTTCTGATCGGGTAGAACAGAACTTCACAAATTTTTTTTTTCTTTTCTTCAAGTTTACCTGGATTACCCTGGTTTCATAGTTTAAAATGTCCTCCTCATTATATTTAATCAAGCTCCAAAAATGGCTCTTTATGCTATTGTGGGATTTGTGACATGACAAATCTTGTTCTTCCCCCTCGATTTAAATCGCTTTCCGGGGTAACTTGGAGGAATTGAAATCCCTGAGCCCCCGAGAATAGTCAACATCCTTCTCCCCTCTGGCAACGGCACTGTGTATGTACATAAAATTATGATCCTAAAAAGGGCCAACTTTACTAAAATCACTCTAAACAAATGTCAAATATCTGTGATGATCATAATTATAAACCGTCTGTAATTGTGGTAGAATTAAATTGTGTAAAATATTAGTAATGTGAGTTTATTGAGCGTTATAGTCAGTGTTTGAGCATATGTGTGTCAGTGACACAAACTATACTGAACCTCTTTTAGAAAACAAATTTGCATCTTCAGGATGAAACTAAATATATAGATATTTGCTTGATCACGCACACGGATGTGAAACATATTTAGTTACTGAAAATGCAAAACACAAAAACATGGTGTCAAAATCAGATAATGACTTCTGCATTATTTAACATGACTAATGTGTTTTATCTCTGAGAGCCTCTCGTGTGATTGTAATGAAGCTGATAAAATGTCTTAATTATGATGGACTTTCAGTGGCTCCAAAAACATTCAAATTAGTCAAACTTGTAAATATGTGAATATCATTGATTAGGTGCAAAATATCACAGAAAGTGCCATTTATTGAAAGGAAAGAAAGACAAACTTTATAAACAACATATCAGATTTAGTTTTTTCTATAAATAGCTTTAAAACCTGACATTTTCTGTATGGGAATTTAATCTGTAAATATTGTCTAATAACCACTAATAAAGGTTATGCTTTCAATGCAATCTTGTCGCTACTATTATTAAATATAATTGTACACTTACATTGTTCTATGTGAACGAAAGTGACTTGATAAACTGGACCTGAATACTGAAATTCACAGTTAAAGCCCAAATAAACATTTTCATGTATGCAAATGAACCGTACATCATTGTTCCAGTGTCTCTGAGCAGATCATAATCGTACAGCTTCATATGTGAACGGATGAAACTCTCTCTCTCCTCTTGGACTGTGGACTTTTCATCTCAAGAATGTAATAAGAAAATGCTTTAAAATTCAAGATTTATTTTCAATACCTGTAGAAAAGAAAATTCAACACTTGCATCTTTATCAGGCTGTCTTTGGGAATTATGTCTCGACAAAATCAGAATTTGCTGTGGCTGATGATCGTCTGTTGTGCTTCACACCAGATAAGTATGTTGCTTTAAAAAAAAAAAATGGATTTATCAACATTAGAAAAAAAATCTAAATGTAAATAAAAACCAAATCACATTCTATGGTTTTAAAACAACATTATGACTGTAAATGTGTGAATATAAATTTTGGCATCTAAAATATATCATTTATATCATTGTCATACATTACATAATAGCTTTTTAATGCTGTCTTTGTGCAGGCTGCTCAAAAATAATACTAGTTGGTGACAAATTGACAGATGCATGTAACACAGGTAGATGTGAAATATACACTGCTAACATGACTGTAGGAACACTGTATATTTATTATCTGAATGTTGTTGTGACGACTGACAGATCAAGATCCAAACTCATATTGATTTCTTATTTATTCCAGATATTAAACTGATATGTCCATCAGCTTGTGATACAAAAATAAAGAATGTTTGCACAATGAATGTCAAAATAAACACATCTTCATCTCTAGGTAAAACATGTATATTTTATCTATTAACTGATCTTGAGTTCAAAACTCTTTAGATAGTATTTTTTTCAATAATTATCAAATATTCTCTCTGGTTTTCAGGACAGTGCAAAACATTATCTGGCAAAACACGCAATTTCAGCATAACAAATGATAAGGGGAAATATGAAGTAAGAATGAATGAGACGTGTACAGAAATAGAGCTGTGGTTTTTGCCAGATGGATTGAACTGTCCGCTATCACAAGTCAAAAAGCCAGGTGCGTCTTGTCCTAAATTAAATGAAATTTTAACACAAATCATATGTACAAAATGTATTTTTCACAAATCAGTGTTGTCATGATTGATCATTGCTGTCTTTGATGATGATGTTACCACTGTTGGTCAATTGATGCAAAGCAAAAACAGATCCTAACACACTTAAGACAAGCACTATAGCGTGTCCAGGCACTGTGTGTTTGAGTTTGGAAGAGCAGGTTATAGTAAAACCACAGACTATTTTTAATTTTAATTATTTTATAATTAAATTTCCTTTTGCTGGGTTATTAGTAGACACTGTGACTTGCACCTGTAACAACCCAGTCTGCACCTCTATCTGCACCCAAAAAGGAAAACCAAACACAGGTAAGATTTTGTCCACTTTTAAAATGTTTTTTAATCTCAGTTTATGTCTTCAGTTTGGGCAGGACAGTGGTTATTTAACAAGACAGGGGGAATGAGCCTGTGATGATATATACTTTATCTAATGCTTTTATGTGCATTATTTCATTTATATTTATATCATTTTCCTGTATTGTATTCTCCTGGCAATAAATATGAAAGAAAAGAAGTGAGCAGGTTAACCTGTCCCACGCTACTGTAATGTGAGGCAAAGCCAGAAACTAGGGAGAGTAGGATCTAATTAATTGCAGACAATTTAATAAAGTAACAATAATGACAACAAAAACACAAAACAACTTAAATAAAAAGCAGAAAACTGAACTGAGTACACCAACACGCACCATCCACAACGGAACAAGATCTGCCACTGAACATGGGAAACACAAGAGCTTAGTTTAATACACAAGGGATAACACCGTGTGTACACCAGCTGGAAACTGCATTCTGCCAGCGACCTTGCATGTCACTGCATGTCACTCACTAGTGGGCGTTCCCACCACTGGTTTCCTTAGTAATGTTTACGAATGACAGTTACGGATGTTATTCCATGTTGCAGACACCGAATCAGTTTTCTTGCTGCTAAAAACAAATTCCATTTAGGAGGGAAAAGACTAAATATAAATGGAATCAGTACATAAAATGTTTCAAGATTTAAAGAGATTAAAGATGAATGAGAAACAGCGAGTGCTTTTTGCCATTGTCGCTATTTATCTGCGGCGAAAGCGCAAGCGCCTATCTATCTGGGTTCAAGAAACCATTCAGGATCGGAGACGGCACAGCGAGCACCAGCGTATGTACACAGAGACATTATAAATTATTGGAAAGTTGCTGACTGCTAAAATAACTTCTCCATCTTGCTGCCAACACTCCATGATGTAGTGAAGGATCGCATGCACAAAGTTAAACATCTCAACTTTGTTGCGTCACTTGACACGCCTGCTAGAGCTGCATGATACATCGTTTTAGCAACGATATCGCGATGTGCGCATCCACAATGGCCCCCGAAGCACACAAATAGCTTCTCCGACTGCTGGAACTGGCTAGAGCGCTCAATGTACACCCTAACTAGAGTGCGTGTGGCACCTGCTCATCCTCAGTGGAAGGGAGAGCAGAGAGAATTCCTAATCAACAAGAAAACTACAAAGGGACTACAAACATGGCACAGGAAACAAAAACAGAACAGGGCAAAACGCAAACTAAAAGACCAGATAAATAAAGCACAGAGAACAGACAGAATATGACAGGTACCGTGATCACGATGTCATTATGACGTGTCAGTTTGGTCTGTGCAGATCTCAAACTCACATACAGACTGTTATCAAAGCAGTTTTCCCGACACTACTCCCATCTGCTATTTGTCGGACAAACAGGTGTCTCTACTATACTAATCTACCATCTCTGGTCAAACATGTAAATTATATTAGGCTACACTACACAATCTCTCTATTGTGTTTTATTCCTCTGTTGTTCTTTTATTACTTTCCTGACTGTCTCTCATGACTATTCAATGCAAAAGTTTTATTGCTTTTACCTCTACAGTATGACTTGATAATTATGTTGAATTATGTGTTCTCTTGAGGTTGTACAAAAATCCCTTCTGTTGATCTAAGGGAGACGTGTAAAAAAGCTACATATAACAATACCTGCAGCGGTAAGTCTGTCTTAAGATTTATAAGATACTTTTTCATTAGTTGTTTTAGGTGCTGTATGTCATACCTCAAACTCAGCAGAATATTAAGTGAAATTATTACACTATAAGCCTAGTTATCCATCCAGCCTACATGCTATTGCTTACATGAAACAACCCTTAGGATTTATTTTCTCAACCAAACATGAATATATCAAAATATATTTGAAATGATTTTAGATAATTAAAATTCCAACTAAAATCAAGATAATAGTACAACATCTAAACTGACAGCATATTTGTTATCTTATATTTTGTCAAATATAAGAAAGTTAATCAATTTTCATTCTGCACTTAAGTAATATTACCATGTTCTCCAGCTCTACACTTTAAATTATTATTTTCCTGCATGTTCTCACCTACTGTACGCAGATAATCTCACATTATTTCTCTTTTCCTTGACCATAAACCAAATAAATAGAAAGGTGTACCTATTCTTCTGAGTCATCTTTATTGAAGGACTCATTCATTAAAGGTCATGTAAGATTTCTTTTTTTATGTTAAAATATATTCTCTTAAGCCAGTTTGTTGTTCATTGGCTACTATTAGTTTTCCATTCATGGGTTTATCTTACCTCTGTGAAGATGGCACACTCACAAAATGAAATAATCCCCAAAACCATGCTATACATTTATGCTGGTTTGTTGTTTGAGATATTCAACATTATTTTATTGGTTATGTCACTCTCCACATCATGTCGTTCAAATCGTGCCATTCATTTGTGCTCAGTTTGTGCCGTTAAAACAAACACTATTTTCCTTCCGCAGACATAAATATATTTCAGGAGCTGTGACATCACTCTCTATCCCATTTCGTCTAAATCACACAAAACCGGTATTGTTTATTTGTGCTTGATTTGTGCCGTTAAAATTAACACTTAGCAATATTTCCCCTCCTTAATCCCAAAGTATAATTGTTTTTTTTTTTATGTGTACGGTAGCGTATGCATACAGTCGAATGCTAGCCTTTCAAAGTATACAGTCCATTTGATAGTGTGTGCGAACGCAGGCGGTTGACACATGCGCTCTAGAAAGTTTCATCTTTGCCCAATTTGGCAATGCAGGCGTCTGTTGTTTTTGCAGTCTCTGGTATTTTGTTGTGGTTCCATCTCTTTAGTTTCATTTTCTGCCATGAAACAGCGGCCCAGTTTTAGCTGTTAGAAGAAACCCTGGGTGTAGCTAAAATCATTTAGAAACAGATCTCACTCCTCACGCGATGTGGTCATTACCAGTGCTGTTCCTTTGTTCTCGATTTGTTTCACGAGTTCACATGTACATATAATTCAAGAATAAAAGTTATGC
Organism: Mylopharyngodon piceus; assembly: GCA_039654765.1. Lineage (NCBI taxonomy): Eukaryota > Metazoa > Chordata > Actinopteri > Cypriniformes > Xenocyprididae > Mylopharyngodon > Mylopharyngodon piceus. The sequence goes on from CM077449.1 coordinate 980,297, forward strand.
TTATTTGGCGTGCTGTCCAGAGGGAGGGCTCCGAGCTCGGAATATTGGCCCAAACCCAGAGTACTCCCCCTGGTGTGGTCAGTGGCGGTTCTACATTGAATTACACCCTGGGCGAGACCCCCTTTGAGCGCAATTCTGCACAAACAGTTATATTTTATTATAACAACATAAGTGAAAGAGAAAATTATATTTCTCAATTGCACAAATCCTTTATTAGAACATTTGAAAAACACACTTAAGAGAATCTCTGGCGGAACAATGATGCAAGCAAGCCACTCTTCATCCACTTCAAATCTCGTTCGTTTGCGCTCACTCTGTGCAGGTTTTTGACTGTCATTGTTTTTCTGGATATGGAAGTTTTTATTGCCAACATTAATCATGGACTAATAAAATAACAGCATAAAACCAGCACAGGCTCAGTGCAAGAACAAACGGCTGAGACAAGAATTTGGACGAGATGGATGAAGGCCAGCTTGCGTAGCATCACTGTTCACTGCAACAGCACAAACTGGCAAAAATCAAGCACAAAGGAATGGCACCAGTAACAATTTAGACCACACGAGATGAGGAGTTCTGTAACTGTTTTTTGTTTGTTTTCCTTAAATTTAAGAGTAATTTATTTTAATTAGCTTTTTTTTTGTTTGTTTTTTGAACAGCACAAATTGAGCACCATTTGGAAGTATTTAGACGACACAGCTCCCAAATTATTTTTCGTTATTTCTAAGGAGGAGAAATAGAGACTGTGTTAATTTTAATGGCATAAACAAGCACAAATCGAGCGATACCGGTTTTGTGCAATTTAGATGAAATGGGGTGGAGAATGATGTCACACAAACGAACAAAAAATATATGTTAAATATCTCAAGCACCAAACGTTCAGCACAAACGAATGGCATAGTTCAGGGGATTACTTCATTTTATGGGGTGCCAACTTCACAGAGGTGTTTAACTTCCTCAAAAGTGTAAACATCTAAGCATTGAGAGCAGTCCGCTCAGATCCGTCAATCTTTTTCCAGCTTAACCAATAGTGAGAGCTTGGGGCGTGGCTACTGTAGCAGGCAGGGTCAGAGAGTGTTTAGCTGCTGTGGGACCATGACTGACATGTTATATGAGAAAAGAAATTCAGCTTCCTTTAAAGAAACCTTTAAAGTTTAAACAGGTCATGAACACGTCAAAGTGAAAGGGGCATTGTGATGAAACGCACTACAATTGACACTTCAAAACAACGTCATCATTGTGCCCTTTCAGAAAGATAAATGCACCAGTTTATAATGTTTCCTTTGATGTGTCCACTGTAGACAGACTTGTTGCGCCATGTCAAAAAATGTGCCCAGTGCGGAACGTTGGATGGGTTTATTATAACCGAGACACTCGCATTTGCTCTAGAGCAGGGGTGTCCAATCCCACACCTGTCCTGCAGAGTTTAGCTCCAATTCCAATTAAACTCACCTGAACAAGTTAATCAACCTGAGCCAATTAATCTTACTAGGCATACTAGATCCACATCCATCCATCATAAACATACTCCACATGGCTCCAGGAGGTTAATAAAGGCCTTCTGAAGTGAAGCGATGTGTTTGTAAAATATATAACCAAACTTTGGATTTTGTTAGGACATTATAGTGTGTCATGTTTAGCACTCCCTTGAACATGGCTGAGAAAGACTGAGCACTCCGAAATGGCTCATGCAACTGTATTATGCAATGTTAAGTTCCATAAATGGTCCATAAAATTATTAATGTAAATAATGATCAAAATTTATATTTCATTAGGGCATTAAGCCCCCATGTTATATCCAGACAGCTGCCTGCCACAACCCCGCTCTCTGTCAAGAGTCAGACAGGCATAGTGGGTGTGGCCAAATTATTGCGCCAAACAAGACTGACCAATAGAAACAGGTCTTTCATGGAGGCGCTGAGATACCGCCCACTGAAGTGCAGCTTCACTTGAATTCAAAACGAGTCACAATGACATCACAATGACATCAGAACAGAGGGCAAATTTGTGCGTGCGTAATGAAAACTGTACAAAGAAAAAAAACATTTACTCGCACTGCAAAGAGTTTGTTATCAATTACTTTTATTTTTGTAATTAAAACAGCTTTAATTACAATCTTTTATTTTTTAATTAAAAAATTATTTTTGCTGTCAAACAGTAAGTTTAATTGAATAAAAAAAGACACAAAAGTAATTCCATAGAATTACACAAATACAGCATATTCAATAAAAGGTCCAACATATTAGGAATACTATTCTATTACTATTTCTATGTTTATAAATAAGCACCACAATATATTAGATCACTTAATTGTTTGACATTCAGTTGCACAAATATATTAATAAAATCCCCTCTTTGTTTCTGTGTGCTGAAGTGAGTGAAGCAAGCAAATACCTTCTGCGTTCAATCGGGAATGAATGGAAGTGTGTGATCTGCGATAAGACACCTACTGCTTGTAATCCAACAAACAAAACTGCCTGTCTAAAACTACCCGAGACAACTTACAAACTAACCTCAGGAGGTCTAAAAGACAAGGATGGATTCATTAATCCCTCAAATGCATCGTAAGTGTGTGGTTACCAGTGACTTTTAAAATTAAAACTCTATTACAGAATACAGAGTGATTAAGCCTGTTTTGCAGTGTTGCCTTGGACAATCTGAAGTCCCTGGTGGAGCGGATGAAAAAAGACAATAAAAGCAGTGCAGGAATTGTGATGGGGGATGTTATTGGTATTCTCCAAATGCAAGCTGCGAACACAGAAACTGAAAACTTATGCTACTCTACAGATCAGAACATGATAAATGTAAGGCCTGAGAACCATTAAAACATGCCCATCTGGGTAGGAATTTTTATTTATCAATGATAATTCTTCTTTTCACAGATTCTTGACTGTCAAAGTGACCTAAACACAGACTTTCCCTGGTCTCTAATAATTTCCAGCGAGGCCATTGATAAATCACGACAGGAAAACAATGGAAGTGCATTTGCTGGAGTTTTACGGTTCAAAAATATGGGGGAAAGGGTAATGTTGTTTAAAAAAAAAAAAATGTTTTTGGGTGAACTATTCCTTTAACAAATGTTTCTTGATCTATAAGTAACAATTTAAAATAAGTTTCATTGGTTAACATTAGTTAACTACATTAGTTAACATGAACTAATAAGAAACTGAATTTCTACAGCATTTATTAATCTTTAATGTTAACGTCAACATTTATTAATACATTATTAAAATCAAGAGTTGTATTTATTAACATTAGTTAATGCTCTGTGAAATAACATGAACAAACAATGAACTGCTGTTTTTTTGTATTAACTGACGTAAACAAAGATTAACAAATACAGTAACAGATGTATTGCTCATTGTTAGTTCATGTTTGTTAATACAATAATGTTAACAGATGAACATTATTGTAAAGCGATCTTATCCACACATGTTTATATTTGATTAATGATTGCTCTTTTATTCTTGTATGTTTTCTTATTTAGAATGAAACTAAAAATTACACTGTTTTGAACAATGAGGTTTATGGAATAATGATGAGGGCCAACATCTCCAACCTTACCAACAATATAGAAATATTCTTTAATCAGAAAGATCTGGTAATGAAGGCTTTGTTGCGAAACTTATTTTGTTATAATAATCAGACACTGTGAAAGCAGAATAAAAATCAAACATGTTCTTACAGGTCGGTGAGGCGTCCTGCAGTTCTTGGGATGGCAAAGGTAAATTAACTTATGGATGTATTGGTTAGTTTCATTTCTGAAAACGGTTGTGGTGCGCTGCGTGCTGCTTTAATAGTAGGACATTGTGATTTCCACGATACAGAAAACACGGATGGAATTACAGAATCCAATCATAAAAATGGGATTGACTGTATAAAGCGGAATGTTACAGAATTTGGCAAATTTCGGATGAATAAATCAAAATTGGGGTTCCACAATGAACAAAATCCTGATATAAATGAGCGTCTGTGAATATTAAACCTTAAAAATCTGCTATTTCAATATGAAGTCTGTGTGAATGAGCGCCACAGTACACGCAATACTACACACATACTGAAGCAGGTGTGACGCTCAAGGTGTTTTCAACGTCTGCCGTCTCACTTCATGACGATATGAACACATGAACTTCATCTCCAGAACTGCTCTGAGAGTCACTTCACCATTTCATTTGATAAAACTATCATCAGATACACACAAAAACTCAAAGGCCTTCACAACAACCTGCCAAAATAGAAGTTCAGTTTAATTGAAAAAGTTATATCAGAAATATATTACTATTGTATACTAAAATGTACTTCTCAGAGTAATAATAATATTATTAATACATAATAATAATAATAATAATAATAATACAATTTAAAATGTTTAAAATATTTAATTTTTTTATACAATTAACCTCTGGTGCAGCCCTTTGTTTGATTAAAAAAAATATACAAAAAATAATAATGTTTTGTTGTAAAAAAAAAAATTAATGAGAAAATGTTTTGAAAAGATTCATTAAATTGTTAAAGGTTTATGAACTAATTTGATTATCAATATTTTTGACTATACATTTTTATAAAATCATAAAATCACAGAATCCATAACAATTAAAAAACTATCTTGCACATCCCCATCACCAGGTAGAAATTCATGCAAAGGTTATAAAGGTTAGGTGTTTATGTTTCTAAAGAAAAATAGCCTATATTACTTTTGTAAAAACTGTAAAATGCTATGTGCTGAATTGTTGATGTTATGGTTCTGTTTGACAGCAAGTAATAAAAATAAAAAGGCTATGTATGTAACGCTGAGTGCTCCAGAGACAATAAAGAGTAGGTTCCAAATGCAGTATTGGTAGTTTATTAAAATAGCTAACAAAATTAATCCAAACAAAATCCAAACCAAGTAAATCAAGACAAAGGCTGGCTTAACAGAACTGGAAACCACACGCGATACACGTGGACAACACCAGACAAGAAACATGAGCAACACTGGGGTTTAAATACTTGCAGGTTAACAAGTACAGGACAGGTGATGGTAATTAATTGTCATGAAAACAAATGAGGGTAACTATGGAAACAAACAAGGTACAAAGCAAACAGGAACTAAACACAGTAAGTGAACAGAGACACAATAGGAACAGAAAACACTTCAACTTAAAAGTCCTTAAACACAAGACAGCGGAACACAAGACATGAATCATGAGTATTGTGCATTGTTTTTCCTTAACATTTTTGATTAAAAAACAATAGTTAATGGAATTGTAACTGGAATCATTAGGCAGAATTGAACCGGAAAATTTATTATGATTCCCAACCCTACCCATACACAACCAATTTATTTTATATATTTAAACTCTCACTGTCTTTTCTTCAAAGGAAATCTTACATGGACGACGTCCGGCTGTGAGACAGAAAAAGTCGACAGTAACACCATAAAGTGCTCGTGTTCACATCTGACGTTCTTTGCAGTGCTGATGGTGAGAAGCTTCTCAGAGTTTCATTCAAAGACCCCATGAAATCAATATCAGAGTCTTTTAGTTAGGGCTGGGACGATACATCGATTCTCGATCGATACAATGAATCTTGATCGATCCTGATATTTTCTCTCTCGAATCAATTCTGAGCTTAGTTTTAACAGCAGATGGCGCTCTAGGTTAGTTTTTAACCACACACTCTCAAATGCTCACGAAGAAGACTGCCGGACAGCGCTCGTGCGTTCAGCTGAGTCATATAAGTGGTTAAATACCTCGGCTCAGAATGCTTTTATGATGAGAGATTTGTAATTCGCTTCAACCTTTTCAAACTTTATGAATGATTGTTTTAGGTTTATGTGGTGTGTGTAAAGGAACTGGAAGCAGGCAGTGTACGAGTGTTTCTAAAGCATGTATAGTAGTGCCATCTGCTGTTTAAAAACTAAGCTCAGAATCGATTCGAGAGAGAATCGTGATACATCGGAAAATATCAGAATCTCTCCAGATTCTTCGTATCATGAATCGAGATTCACTGTATTGTCTCAGCCCTACTATTAGTCCACGTCTTTATGCTAGTGAACTTGTACAAGATGATTAAAGAAAATAGGGCTGCAACAACTAATCGATAAAATCGATAATAATCGATAATGAAAATCATCGACAGCGATTCTCATGATCAATTAGTTGGGTCTGCCCACCGTGCATCGAATCTTCCGCCAGTCGCGTCAAATTACAGCACTGAATAACGCATTTATGTGAACAAAATGCATTTAAACATGAGAATTCTTTATTTTAAGCTTCTTTATTTTAATGCATTAGCGTAATGGCTTGCCCTGTCAGGTGCTTTACAGATGCATGTGCGTCCTCGGCGCAAAACATTCATTCTACAGCTATATCCTTATCTGTAAATGTTACAAATTCACGTGAGCATTTCTATTTGGCATAAAGGTTCGTCCTGACCGTCTGCGTTAAACTTCAAACTTTACGTTACTGAATGAGCGCCGGAGCGCGCACCCACGTCCGACAGACATGTCACGGTAGAGAGGGAGACTATTAATATTCAGTGCAAAAATATTTATTTTGCTGAAATACTGTATCTGTTGTTGAAAGTTAAATTTAGGTTTAAAAGTCAACATGTCATCCAAGTATTTTATGAGAGTAGTAACTGTAAAGTGATAGCATTTAACTGAATATAAATGTAAGACCTTTCTTACATTTACAGGATAAAGAAATGACAGTAAAAGGTGATTGTGTTCAGAGTGAACGTGTGTTCCTGCAGAACATTTCTCTTATCAGTTAACACTGAGTTTGTGTTTTTGTTTTTCTTTATTATTATCTTAATTTTTTATTGTAGAGATTTAAACTATATTCACCATATACAATGCTTAAATTTATTAGACCACCGCCATCCAATGTAAGGTTTGTGCCACAGCTCCCCTAAACTAACAGTACTGGTGATTACCAAAATCATTTTTCATGTTTCTGTAATGGTTAATCCACCAGTATGTGTAACTCTTTAGTCACAGCAGTATTTCTAATGCTAAAAATGAAAAAAAAAAATATAAACATAAAAACAATGCAAGCTGTTATCAAAGCCAAAGGAGGCCATAAAAAATATTTTTTTTGACAAGTTTTTTGGACATTATGTGTGAATAATGACCATTTAGTCGTTTCAGTTTGTAATATTTTTATTTTTAAACAAGTTTTTGATAGATTCCTAAAATATTTGTGACAGGTAGTCTAATAAATTAAGCACTGCATGTTTTCATAGCATTCTACTGGCACGTTTGTTTGAATCACATTGGGCAGGATGTGCAATAGAAAAGAAAATTAGGTTCCCTTTCAGTCGGTCACGTCGACGTACGTCAGTAGTGACCGACGAATTGGGATATCGCCAGAGAGCCCTATCAGCTTCGAGTGAACTAAAACAAGCCAATGGAATTGGCGTGCGATATTTGCATAATGCGCACCGCCCCCCAGGTGGGTATAAATACGGAAGCGGATGCAATCGCACTTTCGCTTCGGAGCCAACCTGTGTGTTCCTGCTATTAGACTGAGAGTGACTTCTCAAGCCTTTGAAGAGCTTTTCTTCTACAGTGCTGGTGTTAAGGCACCTTACAGGCGAGGCCGCGAGCTTTCCCAGAGTGAGCTTTTTGAGCTATTTATACAGCTCTCAACTGCTGTTTTCACAGCATTATTTGCCCCGTTTGGTTTGCGATTTGGGCCGGTTCCTCTGTGCGTGTGACTCAGGGAGTGGTGTACCTGCAGTCACATCACGGCTGTTCCCTGTGTGCTTCAGCACAAAGAACAAGAGCTGTCTCTTTCCCTCTTCTAAAAGAGCTTCACAGACGGACACTGCGTCTTTTTCAAGACGTCATTCCGTTTGTGCGTTTCTGGAGGCGGTCGTTTCCTATCCTCACTGACGGCCACAATCACTTTCTCTCATGTCTGCTGTGCTGAGACTGTGTTTGTGGGTGGTTCATGTTCTCTCATGAGAGCATGCCCACGTCGGTGCGTTGTTCGTCTTGCCTTTCTCGTAAGGGCTTGAGCGCTCAGCGCGCCGTGTGCCGTCGAGCTGCCGGCTGACAGCACGGATTGCCATGGCAACCCAGCGCGTTGTTCGGCACTCTAGATGCGTGGTCGAGACTCGAGTGCCTCAAATGAGTTTCTAAATAGTTTCTTTTTCTGAATCAGAAAAGTGTTACTTTGGTGAATAAGCCAGGGTGACCAGAGGATCACAGTGGGGCAATACACACTGAGCCAATCTCCGTGGGCCCCCCACTCCTCTAGCGCATCGCAAACATGTTGTGACTGTGTTCGTGGGTGGTTTATGTTTAGTAACAACATGGCCACGTCGGCGCTCAGCGCGTCATGTGTCGTCCAGTTAGACGGCCACGTTCACTGTCCCACATGGCTAGTAGCTTCTGGGTGGATTGCTGGTCCTTCTCATGGGGGACCTGGCGTTTCAGTCAGGGCTCCAGCAGAGGATCAGATGTCGACTGCTACATTGGAGAGAGGGTTGTTGGGCTCTGGAAATGAAGATGAGGCTGAGCAACCCACGGTTGTGATGTGTGCTCATGCCAAATCAGATTCAGTTTTGACGACCATGCATTCCCGGGCCCCTGGGGTCGTAGTGCGACGCGTACTCGCCTTGCCCCGCCCCGCCCCCTGTCTTTAGCCCGGACGTGCATGAAAAACTTGGCAGTATGGAAGCCTTTTGGTGCCAAATATGGAACGCCAAAAGGGCCATAATCTGCATTAAAAGTTTTCCCACTCTCACTACCCTCTATGGTGGGGTGGCAGTGCTACAGGCACACCACCTCTGCCCTGCATGTGTCTTAGCCCCCGGCAAGTCTGTGGAAGGCCAAAGCACTCATTGCATTGGGTAGTTCTGAGTCGGGGTTGAGCTACGCATGATGCAAGTCATAGCGCAGGCCCCTGGCCAGACAATTTCCACCATGGTGGTCCAGAAACACCCCGGCTAGCCTTGCACAGGTGTGAGTTGTTGTCAAAGTGCGCTTTCTTGATGCTTTCATCTCACAAGCTGGCCTAAAACCCAGCCCGCTCAGTCCGCAGCCAAGCCAGTTGGCTAGCGAGAAGCGGTCCTGGAACGGGCGACCTGGAGCAGAGGTAGACAGTTCTTCGGGAGACGATGCCCGCATCGCTCCCTCCCCCGGAGGAGGGCTGGGTGGAGAGTTTTGGTTCCGTTATGTTCCACCGCTGGCTCTCCGGAGTCCAGCGGTACCCACGAATTAAAACTGTTTTCCAATCCTCCAGGTCCCAAGAGGGCACGGCTGGCAATGCGCGAGGCCCTGCCTCGCCACTCTCAGCCCCCTTTCACTTCGCCAGCAGGTCCCAGTGTGTTGGTCGAGGCCGCCTCCCATGTGCCGTCTCCCATACACACTGCCACCTCGCAGAGTCTGACCCCACTTCGGGCCACTATGCCGTCCAAGTTGGGTCCCAGCACTCTGCCTCGCTGCCCCACACCCGGTACGTCTATGGTGCCTTTGGTCCCGCTGGCTCGGTGTCTGGAAGCCTGGCTAGTGTTTCCCAGCCCGTCCCGCTGGCTCATTCGTACCATCAGACTCGGCAATGCGATTCAGTTCGCCCAGCGTCCCCCGGTGTTCAGGGGTGTCCATTACACTCGCGTGTCCCTGGACAATGCACCTGTTCTCCGGGCGGAGATTGCTGTCCTCCTGGCGAAGGATGCAATCGAGCCGGTCCCTCCAGCCAATATGGAGTCGGGGGTTTACAGCCCCTACTTCATTGTACCCAAGAAGGGCGGTGGGCTACGGCCAATCCTGGATCAGCGTGTCCTGAATCGGTCCCTTTCAGGCTGCCGTTCAAGATGCTTACGCAGAAACGCATTTTCGAATGCATCCGTCCCCAGGATTGGTTTGCAGAGATCGACCTGAAGGACACATACTTTCATGTCTCGGTTCTACCTCGACACAGACCCCTTCTACGGTTTGCATTCGAGGGTTGGGCATATCAGTCCTACCCTTCGGGCTGGCCCTGCCGCCCCGCGTCTTTATGAAGATTGCAGAGGCGGCCATTGTTCCGCTCAAGGAACAAGGCGTTCGCATCCTCAACTACCTCGACAACTGGCTCATTCTGGCCAGCTCGCGGGAGCAGTTGTGCGAACATAGGGACATGGTGTTAGCTCACCTCAGCCGGTTGGGTCTACGGGTCAACTGGGACAAGAGCAAACTCGCCCCCAGGCAGAGGATCTCTTATCTTATCTTATCGAGTTGCTAGCAGTACGTCTTGCACTGGACAGCTTCAAGGAGCTGTTGACAGACAAGCACGTGCTGGTCCGCTCGGACAGCACTACGACCGTTGCGTACATCAACCATCAGGATGGTCTACGCTACCGTCGCATGTCGCAACTCGCCCGCCATCTCTTGCTATGGAGTCAGAAGCATCTGAGGTCGCTTCATGCTATTCACGTCCCAGGAGTGCTCAACCGTGCAGCCGACAAGCTCTCATGGCAGCCTCTGCTTCCGGGCAAATGGAGACTCCATCCCCAGGTGGTCCAGCTGATTTGGCAGCGCTTCGGGGCCGCACAGGTAAATCTGTTTGCCTCCCCGGACAATGCCCACTGCCAGTTGTTCTATTCCCTGACCGAGGGCACGCTCGGCACGGATGCTCTGGCACACAGCTGGCCCCGGGGCCTACGCAAATATGCGTTTCCCCCAGTGAGCCTTCTCGCACAGCTCCTGTGCAAAGTCAGGGAGGACGAGGAGCAGGTCTTGCTAGTGGCTCCGTATTGGCCCACTCAGACCTGGTTTTCGGATCTGACGCTCCTCGCGACAGCACCTCCTTGGCCCATTCCTCTGAGGAAGGACCTTCTGACTCAGAGACGGGGCACCCTCTGGCACCCGCGTCCCGACCTGTGGAAACTCCATGTGTGGTCCCTGGACGGGACGTGGAGGTTCTAAGTGATCTCCCCCAGTCGGTTGTAGACACTATCACTTCCGCTAGAGCTCCTTCTACGAGGAACCTCTATGCGTTGAAGTGGAACCTGTTCGTCGAATGGTGTTCCTCTCACCAAGAGGACCCCCAATCATGTTCGGTCAGGTCTGTGTTTTCCTTCCTGCAAGAGGGCTTGGAGCGAAGGCTGTCTCCCTCCACCCTCAAGGTGTATGTTGCCGCTATTGCTGCACATCACGATGCAGTTGAAGGTAAGTCGTTGGGGAAGCACGACCTGATCGTCAGGTTCCTGAGGGGGGCAAGGAGACTGAATTCGCCTCGCCCTTCCTCTATACCCTCTTGGGATCTCTCCCTGGTACTTACTTTTCTCCGGGGTCATCCCTTCGAGACTTTGCAGTCAGTGGAGTTAAGAGTACTATCCCTTAAGACCGTCCTCCTGGTTGCATTGGCCTCGGTTAAGAGGATAGGGGACCTGCAAGCATTTTCGGTCGACGGATCGTGCCTGGAATTTGGGCCCGGTGACTCTCACGTCATCCTGAGACCCCGGCCTGGATATGTGCCCAAGGTTCCTACCACTCCCTTCAGAGATCAGGAAGTGAACCTGCAAGCGCTGCCTTCGGAGGAGGCAGACCCAGCCCTGGCTTTGCTCTGTCCCGTCCGCACTCTGTGCCTGTACGTGGATAGAACGCGAAGCTTTAGGACCTCAGATCAGCTCTTTGTCTGTTACGGAGACCAGCAGAAGGGAAAGGCTGTCTCCAAGCAGAGGATGGCCCACTGGATAGTGGACACCATCACCTTGGCTTCAGTCCCAAGGCGTGCCTTGCCCGCTCGGGTTAAGAGCTCACTCGACTAGAGGAGTTGCCTCTTCCTGGGCGCTGGCGCACGGCGCCTCGCTGACAGATATCTGTAGAGTTGCGGGCTGGGCGACACCCAACATGTTCGCTAGATTCTATAGCCTTCGTGTGGAATCGGTATCTTCCCGTGTACTCGCTTCCAGTAGCCGGTAACACGAAGAACCCGTTCTAGTGTTGGCTTGCAATGGCATTCCCGCCCCCTGGGCCGGATACGTGCATCCATTTACTCCAGTAGAGTTCCCCGCCTGGCGAACCCTGTCGAGTTCCTCCGCCTCCCCTTGCGGCTCGGACATTGCGGAGTGTCTGATGCCAGGCCAAATCTCCTTATCTGACATTGAGGTTTGGCTGGGTGCCATATGTCGCGACCCCTCCACGTGAGTGGTCCCATATGTGTATTGTCCACAGTCAAACTACCCACGGTGAGCCCGTGTCTTTCCCTTAGAGTCAGCTCTGCTGTCACCTGTCAGATGAGTCTCCCCCTATCTCTAGGCTGGAGCCATCCCAGGGACTCCATATGCGTACTGCCCACGGCCAGTCCATATGTGTATTTCCACGTAAATTCCTCCCCTACGGGTAGGTTGTGGTCTCCGCAGCGTCCCCTCCGGGTTCGCTTCCCCAGTGTTGTCTAAGTCTTACTGTAGTGGGTCTTGCGGAATGGAAGTAGACGCTCTCAGTGTAAGCTCGCCCCCTTCTCCGCCCCCCAGGTGCGCCGGGTGGCTGGAGCTTATACCGGGCGCTGGAAGGGGTCAGTAACTGTGGCGCTTTATTTGGGATCCCAATTCGTCGGTCACTACTGATGTACGTTGAACGTGACCGACTGAAAAGGAACGTCTCGGTTACGTATGTAACCCTCGTTCCCTGAAGGAGGGAACGGAGACGTACGTCCCGTCGCCACAGTTCCTGTGCCCTCGCTGTAGTGCAGACGTAAGGTTGTCTCCTCAGCGAAAAACAGTGCGATTGCATCCGCTTCCGTATTTATACCCACCTGGCGGGGGCGGTGCGCATTATGCAAATATCGCACGCCAATTCCATTGGCTTGTTTTAGTTCACTCGAAGCTGATAGGGCTCTCTGGTGATATCCCAATCCCATTGGGCTGTCCATTGGGATTTTTATCCTATAAATTGATTAATTGATAAAATAATCAGCCAACTAATCGATTATCAAAATAATCGTTTGTTGCAGCCCTAAAAGAAACTTACATGTATACATTTAAAATTGAAAGATCTGATTCTTGCTAACAAACAACTAAGGATTTTTAAAAGGGTTGTTTCTGTTGTGTTCTCTGATCTCTCAGTCTCCTCCAGGTGAAAATGGAAATATTGCAGCGCCGTATGTGGATTCATTGAGCTTCATCACTTCTATCGGCTGCGGCATCTCCATGTTTTTTCTGTCCGTCGCTCTGTTCATGCATTTCCTGTTACGGTAGAGTATCTTAAAATATAACATATAGTTACTGTAAGTTCTTTGACCAGTTTCTTTTGTTCCTCTTGATGAAAGCATCTGCTAAATGCATGTTACAAATACAGGTTGTTTTTATATTTGAACAGGAAAGCTAAATCAAATCAGGCCACAAAGATCTTGATGAACATGTTTGTGGCTTTGTTTCTCCTGAATTTATCCTTTTTGTCAAACGAGAGCGTCGCCAACACAGAAGACAAGGCTGCGTGTGTCTTCATAGCACTGCTCATGCATTACTCCATGCTGGCTACATTCACCTGGTTCTTCATTCAAGCTCTTCATATGTACTTATGGCTCATCAAACAGAACATCACCATCACAAACTATGTGAGGAAGATCACTGTGTTCGGCTGGAGTGAGTTACATGAACAAAACACCTGTTATAGTGTTCGCTTAAGAAAATAACGTTGTTTAAAACAAAAACCAGCAGATTGTAAACTCGAGTTCACCCGAAAAAGAAAATTGCACACAAGTTGTTTTTTCAACTTTTAATGTGTTTTTTCCTTTTCTTGAGCTGTTCCTTTAAAAGTATCTGAGCACTCAACAAGTCAGTTTGTCTCCATCAGTGGTATTTTTAAATATCAAGTTTTAGTTATTTTAGTACATCAAGGTAAACTAAATAAAATTGAGAAATGTTGCCTTGGCAACTAGCTAAAATAAAATAAGATTAAAGGGATAGTTCACCCAAAAATGAAAATTTGATTTATCTGCTTACCCCCAGGGCATCCAAGATGTAGGTGACTTTGTTTCTTCAGTAGAACACAAATGATGATTTTTAACTCCAACCGTTGCGGTCTGTCAGTCATATAATGCATGTCAATGGGAACACCATCTATAAAAGTATAAAAAAAACATGCACAGACAAATCCAAATTAAACCCTGCGGCTCGTGACGACACATTGATGTCCTAAGACACGAAACGATCAGTTTGTGTGAGAAACCAAACAGTATTTATATCATTTTTTACATCTAATACACCACTATGTCCAACTGCCTTGAGCATCCGCTTGGTGAGGTCTGAAAACATGCTCTGATGACAGAAGTGATCTCTCGTGTGTATATGTCAGTAAATGCGAGCGATCACTTCCGGCATCAGAGTGCATTCAGACCTCACCAACCGGATACTCAAGGCAGTTGGACATAGTGGTGTATTAGATGTAAAAAATGATATAAATACTGTTCGGTTTCTCACACAAACCGATCGTTTCATGTCTTAGGACATCAATGTGTCGTCACGAGCCACAGGGTTTAATTTGGATTTGTCTGTGCATGTTTTTTTTACTCTTATAGACGGAATTCCCATTGACATGCATTATACGACTGAAAGACCGCAACGGTTGGAGTTAAAAATCATCATTTGTGTTCTACTGAAGAAACAAAGTCACCTACATCTTTGATGCCCTGGGGGTAAGCAGATAAACATCAAATTTTCATTTTTGGGTGAACTAACCCTTTAAGTTTTTTTATATTTTATTTTCAGCTGAAGTTTATTTCATTTCACGTAATGAAAATGTTTCTTTTAATAGTTTTCATTTAAGTGAACTATAATAACCCTGATCTCCATGTGTTTTCAGCGTTTTCGGCTCCGATAGTCGTAGCTGTTGTTTCTGTAGGAGGATATAAAGTATTGATTATAAACACAACGTCTGGAAAAACCACACGAATGTAAGTTGTTCTGATGTTACAAATGCATGAAATAATGAAGCTTTAAAGTGTCCCTATTGTACTATTTTAAAAGTTCCTAATTTTGTTTTTAATGATCTCCTACAACAGGTTTACATTCATCCAAAGTCAAAAAACACTTTAATTTTCTCATAATATCCACTGCAGCATCAGCTCTTTTCTCACAGTGTCTGAAACGGTTTATTCAAGGATTCGGTCTCTCTAAACCCCGCCTTTCTGAGAGCCTGCTCTGATTGGTTAGATGGCTCCGTCTGTTGTAATTGGTCGACTGCTTACAGCACGTGTCAGAAACCAAACACTCATTATCATATCTGAATTTCATCTCTTCCTCAGCACTTGATTCACAGTGATACGAACAGTAACGATGGCATCGGTTTTACAGTAACAATCTCATCAAAGTGGATTTGATTTGGCAGCAGAAAACGGCGTCTTCTCGACATGAACAACACGAACCAAACTCTTCCAGTCTCAGATTCAACTACAGTGTTTGAGGGCGGGGCAAAGCAGACGCTGTTCGCCGACAGCCAATGGGCTGGCATTATGCAAATTAGTTACAAACCTATGTAGGTTCAGCAGGAAGTGAGACTGGAATTACTGACGACTCGTTTCAGGCAGTTCAGAATCGCTTCTTTCTTTTGGGAGACAAAAACTAAATTTATCTTTAATCTTTGAAACTTTGCAGACCTTTTACATTCACAACAGGGCTACATAATTATGACAAAAATCATAATTGTCGATTATTCCCTTGAAATTGTAATTGTGATTATTAATTACGATTATCACAATTACAATGAATGATGTTTTGAATAGATTTATACCATTGTTTGAAGCAACTGCATGCCATATATTTATATAAAACTAAAAAACAAGCTGAAAACAATTTCTTCCTGATTTTTTTTTTATGGCTTTTCTATAGCATTAAGCCTCAAATGTCAATTGTATATTGGTTTGGTTTCTTCTTTAAATAAAAAAATAAAATAAACATATGGGCCATTTTCCTGGTTGCATTCACACCACCAGTAGGAACTCTGAAGTGACGTAAACTGCGCTTGTTGTTGTGACTTTTATTTTGATGGCTCTCAGAACAACTTAGCCAGAGTTACATCACTGGTAGTTCCTTTTGTGCTGGGTTAGACCTTTTACACTCTGAAGTAGTCGTGATTCACCTCTCACAACGTAACATGCTCTAAACACACCTCTAAAGCACGCAGAATAATGTAAGTGATAGGGGCTGGACAAAATATCGATAAGGTAATATATCGTTGTCCTCCGTGCGATATGAGAATCAATACGCTGACGGCAAATATAGATATTTTAATTAATAAAATGAAGCGCTCTAAATAGATTTCCCTGCCCCCAGTGTCTAAAAACGTGCGGAAAACGGCGCTGCGATTTATGGAGATGAGCACTAAAACACCCGCACCGAACAGCTATGATCAGCGTGGACGACGAAACAAAACCTTGTCGGAGCCGTAATGCGCCGCATACGTGTGCAGTGCGCGCACTTGCCACGTGTCTACATTTGAAATAACGAACTTGAGTGCACAAAAGACGTGACCTGTGAACTCCCAATGTTGATCTGTGAAGTTTTTTCCTGCATGTCATGTGCGGGGCTCCGTATTCCAGCTCTTTATGATAAGACGTGAGGAAAGGTTGAGAAAGCACTCCAGGTAAATTTTGAAATGTACCAGGTTTATATAAAACAAGTTGATAAGCAGTTAAATGTGTCAGTTTACACACAAAGAAAAGTTTAGGCTTTTAACTAGTACAAGAATAAAATGTTTAATTTACTTAAAATGTTAAATTTAATTTACAGAACTTTTTGTTTTGTTTTCTAACAGTTTGGACTTGAATAAAGATACAGAACCTGCACTTAACCTTTTCACAGGCATTTTGTTTTCATAGTTATATATCGTGATGTATCATTATGAGATTGTCTAGCAATATATCAATTATATATCGGTATATATATATCGGTTGTGAGCCATGTATGGTGTATCCCACCCCTAGTAAGTGGATTTTTTTTTTTTTTGTAAATCGCACCTTTGAACAATTACAAAATCGTGGCATCCGTAATCGTGATTAGAAATTCGATTAATTGTGCAGCCCTAATTCACAAACAGCTCTATTACACACTACATGAAAAGTAATATTCCAAAAAGCATAATAGGGGCACTTTAAGTGTCTTCTGATTGTCTTAATTATATTTCACCCTCCTCTAATTATAGGTGCTGGATTACAGATCCTTTAATTCACTACATAGTGAACATTGGCTACTACACCTTAGTCTTCATCTTCACGGCAGGAATCTTCATCACTATCTGCACTAGGATTGTCCAAGCCCGACGCGTAAGAGCGCCTGACGGCAAGAGAAAGACGTACAGAAAGCAGCTCATGATGGTGTTGAGTTTGTTCCTGCTCTTCGGCCTGACGTGGGCTGTGGCGTTCTTCAGTTATGGACCGATGCTCATTCCCTCATATTACATCTTCACTGTGTTGAACTCGTTTCAGGGTGAGAAACAATCACATGCATCATTACATTTGGTTCAGTAGAATGCTTCTATTTTTTCCAACAAATTTCAGCAAATTATGTGAATTCATTTATTAATTTTAATTGATCTATTTTTTATTATTTTGTACATAATTTTTTAAAATATATAAGTAGAAGTAATTTTCTCTGATTTTTTTCCAGGGTTTTTCCTCTTCCTGTATTACTACCACATTCACAAAGACATAGAAGGTCGTTTCTCTGATGATCCAGAAAGGTCCGGCTCTACCACAACCATCGTTCAATCCAGAAATAATGCTGTGGAACCGGTTTATTATAATGAGCCTAATTAAGACAGAAACCCATGTTGTCTCTTAGACAGCTGATAAGTCAACAGTACAGTGTCTGAATACTAGTCGTGTTTAATACGCTGTACAGTTTAATATGTGTGTTCAATAATAATCTGTGTCTAATATGCTGTACTGTGAGGGGATATAACTCATAATGGGATCATAAGTGGGATCATTAGCTTTTAAGACAAATTTAAACTAGAGCTGAATTGCAAGGACATTCGTGCGCTTCATTGCACATGATGCGCTGTGAGAAACGCGTGCTTTGCTTACGCTTGCAGTGTGTCATCTTGCCCGTCGGTATTTTCCTTACAAATGCTCTACAAATGCTGCCTCAGTTATGTCGTTATGTCAATTTCAAATGCTGGCGCACGCTTTCTGAAGAGTGCTCAGTCATGCGGCTGTGCGCGACTCCTTTTAAGTGGTTAAATATACTTGCATCTCAAAATGCTTTTATGACGCAAAATTAATGTAAACACAGTCAGTTGTGTCTTAAGGGATCAAACAGACAGGACAAACCACATCTTATATATTAAAAGAGATATGTGCATTAGTGTGAATGCAGCTTATTAGATTTCCCGCTCTCTATGATGTCATCATAATAATGAACAACAGTAAAGCTGAGAAAGAAAAAAATCACTCACAGCTCTTGAAAGGAAAATCTTTAGATACTCTAAAATACTGAAAGCACTGTTTATTTATTGCTTGTAATGGTTTGTTTTGTTGTTGTTTTGTTTTGTTTTTTTCCGTCTTTAGTATTTAGTAGCTTTTCCCCCGGTTTCACACACAAGGCTTAAGCTAGTCCCAGACTAAAATAAATGTTTGAGCTGTTTTAACTGAAAGCAACTTGTACTGACATGTATCAGTGCCATTGTTTTGTCTCAAGATGCACACCATTAATGTTTGTTTTTTTTTCTAAGGCATGTTTATAAAAGCTACTTGGATGTCCTAATTAAACTAAGGCCTAATCCTGGCTTAATCTAAGCTGTGTCTTATATTAGTTTATTTAAAATTATTAACATGCAATTGTTTTAATTAAATTTTTAATGTGTAATTATTTTAAAAAGTACTTATAATTACATATGTAATTAAATAATAAAGTTTTATTAATAAGAAAAAAAGATCAAGAATCGTTTTGGAATCGGACTGAGACTCCTAGAATTGGAATTGAATCGTGAGGTGCCTAAAGATTCCCACCCCTACAATGATTTATTGCATGTCTTTGTTGAATAATACAGAAGATAAAGAGCTTAAAAAAAAATTGCATATTAAATCACAATATTGGTAAAAATAAATCGCAATTAGACTCTTTTCAAAAATCGTTCAGCCCTAATTTAAACAAATTAGTTTAACACGTACATGAACATCATCACTGGAAGATACTTTACAAGTCGTAAAATTTTCTCGTATTGTAAGTTGAGGGTAACTGTAACCCTAGTTATGAAATATATAGCCTATCATTTGACTGACTTTTAAATGTTTAAATTGTGCAGTTAACATAATTTCTTAAATGTAGGCTATTACTTGTAAAGATGTCAAGTAAAAAGTTTTTTTTTAAATAATAATTATGCAGTTTTCCTCTAGACTTTTACTTTAAGACATATTTCTGATAGCTAAACAAAAATGATATTGTCTCTTATATATAGTGCATTAATGATAATTTTTACTATTGCTCTCATAACGGCATGAATTTGTGCATTATATTCAATATTTTGATTTAGTCTTTCTACATATAAATATATCAGTGGTAGGTTACTATATACAGGTGCTGGTCATATAATTAGAATATCATCAAAAAGTTGATTTATTTCACTAATTCCATTCAAAAAGTGAAACTTGTATATTATATTCATTCATTACACATAGACTGATATATTTCAAATGTTTATTTCTTTTAATTTTGATGATTATAACTGACAACTAAAGAAAATACCAAATTCAGTATCTCAGAAAATTAGAATATTACTTAAGACCAATACAAAGAAAGGATTTTTAGAAATCTTGGCCAACTGAAAAGTATGAACATGAAAAGTATGAGCATGTACAGCACTCAATACTTAGTTGGGGCTCCTTTTGCCTGAATTACTGCAGCAATGTGGCGTGGCATGGAGTCGATCAGTCTGTGGCACTGCTCAGGTGTTATAAGAGCCCAGGTTGCTCTGATAGTGGCCTTCAGCTCTTCTGCATTGTTGGGTCTGGCACATCGCATCTTCCTCTTCACAATACCCCATAGATTTTCTATGGGGTTAAGGTCAGGCGAGTTTGCTGGCCAATTAAGAACAGGGATACCATGGTCCTTAAACCAGGTACTGGTAGCTTTGGCACTGTGTGCAGGTGCCAAGTCCTGTTGGAAAATGAAATCTGCATCTCCATAAAGTTGGTCAGCAGCAGGAAGCATGAAGTGCTCTAAAACTTCCTGGTATACGGCTGCGTTGACCTTGGACCTCAGAAAACACAGTGGACCAACACCAGCAGATGACATGGCACCCCAAACCATCACTGACTGTGGAAACTTTACACTGGACCTCAAGCAACGTGGATTGTGTGCCTCTCCTCTCTTCCTCCAGACTCTGGGACCCTGATTTCCAAAGGAAATGCAAAATTTACTTTCATCAGAGAACATAACTTTGGACCACTCAGCAGCAGTCCAGTCCTTTTTGTCTTTAGCCCAGGCGAGACGCTTCTGACGCTGTCTGTTGTTCAAGAGTGGCTTGACACAAGGAATGCGACAGCTGACACCCATGTCTTGCATACGTCTGTGCGTAGTGGTTCTTGAAGCACTGACTCCAGCTGCAGTCCACTCTTTGTGAATCTCCCCCACATTTTTGAATGGGTTTTGTTTCACAATCCTCTCCAGGGTGCGGTTATCCCTACTGCTTGTACACTTTTTTCTACCACATCTTTTCCTTCCCTTCGCCTCTCTATTAATGTGCTTGGACACAGAGCTCTGTGAACAGCCAGCCTCTTTTGCAATGACCTTTTGTGTCTTGCCCTCCTTGTGCAAGGTGTCAATGGTCGTCTTTTGGACAACTGTCAAGTCAGCAGTCTTCCCCATGATTGTGTATCCTACAGAACTAGACTGAGAGACCATTTAAAGGCCTTTGCAGGTGTTTTGAGTTAATTAGCTGATTAGAGTGTGGCACCAGGTGTCTTCAATATTGAACCTTTTCACAATATTCTAATTTTCTGAGATACTGAATTTGGGATTTTCCGTAGTTGTCAGTTATAATCATCAAAATTAAAAGAAATAAACATTTGAAATATATCAGTCTGTGTGTAATGAATGAATATAATATACAAGTTTCACTTTTTGAATGGAATTAGTGAAATAAATCAACTTTTTGATGATATTCTAATTATATGACCAGCACCTGTATATGTTTCGTATTGCAGGTTTGTTTACAGTAATGTATTTGATATGAATTTATGATAGTGATATATGCTTGTGTAACACTAGAGGGCGCTGTGAGATTGTACAGTGTAACTCATAATTGAGTCTGAGGCTGGAGATGGAGATGTGAATGAGATAACTGAACACAGACTCAGTGCGACACATTTAGCTGTAGTTAAAACCACCTATTGACTCAATACTAATAAACTTCCTCTATCCAGTTGAATGAGTTGAGCATTTCACCTGTTGATTTCAGATTTATTGGCTTTAATGTTGTGGATGATTATGTTCACTGAGGAAAGCAAATAAGTAATAACTTCCAGTCAAACTCACGCTGCTAATAAATGCTGTTCTTTTGAGCTTTTTTTATTCATCAAAGAATCCCGAAAAAACATGCATCAGTTTCCACAAAAATATGACGCAACAACTGTTTTCAACATTGATAATAATAATCAGAAATGTTCTTGAGCAGCAAATCAGAACATTAGAATGATTTCTGAAGGATCATGTGACACTGGAGTAATGATGCTGAAAATTCAGCTTTGATCACAGGAATAAATTTCTTCGATTGAAATCACTTTCAGGGTGTGGAGGTAAGGCTACTTGATTTTGGGAAAAATCACAATCACGATTATTTTTGGTCAATAATAAAATCATGATTATTTAACACGATTATTGGGTGATATGATCTTATTTCATGATGAGACATTTTAAATATCAGTGAAATTTCACAATTATCAATACTTCAGCAAAAACTAGTTAATAATAGTCAGTAATACAATAAGAACAAAGAAACTAATTACAAAAAAAAAAAAAAATACAACAACAAAAATACAAATTAAATAAAGAGTGTTTAAGTTTTTTTAAGGAAGATGTCCTAACAGTGGTATTCAGATAAAAGCCTACAACAAAAAACTGAATAATCAAATGTAAAATAACACTGCATATTCTTACTGTACACATTAAATATTAATTCTTATTAAAGCTACTAAAGTTATTCAGTCAAGATCAGCGAGTGATTTTTCCTGTCACTGGTTATTTGATTATCATTAATGACAGACTGCAGCAGATTTATTAGGCTGCTGTCACTTTAAGAGCTGCACGGATCTAATAAACTGTTACACATGTGTTTTCTTTCTCAACTGTGTATGTTTACTTAAGACATAACCCACTGTGTTTATGTGAATACTCGCCAAAAAGGCATTTTGACATAGGCACGTATGCAAAGCCCATTTGCATATCCATGTTTGGCTCCACACACATACAGCCATCTGGAGAAAAAAGTGTCTCTTTTGCAGCTTAATGCACTTTTAATAACACTTTGGTATCAAACATGTCCCACAGTTTAGCAACAGTAGACTGCATTTTTACATTTACTTACATTGGCTGATTTGGATGTTAAGTTTAGGCTTTTAGGGAGGAACGAAAGCACACCGCTGTGAAGGAATAGAAGGTGCACTGGACAGAATGGGGCAGAGGCACAATAATCGTTTTACCTCAACTATCTTGTTTTCATAATCATTGGAAGCCAAAATCAAAATAGAAAACCAATTACGATTAATCACACAGCCCTAGTTGGAGGGACTGAAATTGCGGAATCCCCGAGAATCATCACAGTCTTTCTCCCCTCTGGCAACGGCACTGTGTATGTACATAAAATTATGATCCTAAAAAGGGCCAACTTTACTGAAATCACTCAAAATAAATGTCAAATATCTGTGATGATCATTACTGAAACTGTCTGTTATTGTGGAAGGATTGAATTGTGCTGAATATTAGTGATGTTACATTTATTGAGCGTTATAATCCATGTTTGAGCATATGTGTGTCAGTGACACAAACTATACTGAACCTCTTTTATGTGAATATCATTCATTAAGTGACAAAATATCACAACAAGTGCCATTTATAGAAAGGAAAGACAAACTTTATAAACAACGTAGGAGATTTATTTTTTTCTATGAATAAAAATTTGATATTCTCTAACTCTGAATCTAACTATAGCAAAATAATATAAATACTGTCTAATTTGGCTCGATTGCTCCTGTCTGCCTCGCTGCTCAGATTGGTTTGCGTCTGTAACTCCGTATAGCTTTGTTTTGAATCTCTTACTTTTATTCATTGTTGCTTATTTTACTTTATTATTATTTTTTTATTACCTTATATGTAATATTGCCTACCACACTAATCTGACGTCGCTAGCTTGTAATCTTTGAATCTAAATCGCTGTTACAACGCGTTTGCATTTGCAGCGCTAGCTTGTTAACTTGTTAACAGTCTCTCGCGCGCTCCTTTTTCAACGCGTTCTTCAAACAGCTGTGGTAAGTCGGATCAGTCTACAAACACGGTGAGTCATGTCATCCTCTCCCAGCATTGCTACCTGTTGCATTTGCCACATGTTCACCATAGCTCTCTCTGTCAGCGACGAGGGATTTACATGTCATAAATGTAGGGAAATAGTCAGGCTGACAGAGAGAATCTCAGAATTAGAGACACGCATCCAAACTTTAATCGAGGATAGTAAGAATGCAAGGGCTTCAGATACTGTTTTGGATGCGACTAGCTTAGTGAACTCTGTACATTGTTCGGTTCCGGCTGTAGAGCCCGCGCAGCAGGGCACTTGGGTAACTGTGAGGCGGCCTAGCCGCGGAAAACACCACTCTTCCGTTCCAATAAGAACATCAAACAGGTTCTCCCCACTCAGTGACGCACCCACTGAGAATCCTGTTGAAAGTGCCCTAGTTATTGGCGATTCTATTACACGGAACGTGAAAATAGAGACACCAGCCACCTTAGTCACATGTTTGCCGGGAGCCAGAGCACCTGACATCAAAGCAAATTTAAAAGTGCTGGCTAATGCTAATCGTAAATACTCTAAGATTATTATTCACGTCGGCACTAATGATGTTCGACTTCGCCAGTCGGAGATCACTAAAATTAACATTAAAGAGGTGTGTGAACTCGCAAGTACAATGTCAGGAGAAGTAATTTGCTCTGGCCCCCTTCCTGTTCGTCGGAGTGATGAGATAGTTAGCAGATTATCATCACTCAATGGCTGGCTGTCTAAGTGGTGTCCGCAAAATAATATAGGTTTCATAGACAATTGGAAAAGTTTTTGGGGCAGACCTGACCTGTTGAAAAGAGATGGTATTCATCCCTCCCGGGATGGTGCTGCTCTTCTCTCTAGTAATATGGCACATAGTCTTAGAGCTGAAACATGACAAACTGGGGCCCAGGTCAGGAAGCAGACATACTGGCTAAACCGACCGTCTGCTAGCTGCCTCACGTTACAGAAGTCAGATAATTCAGATAACTCCCAACACATAGAAACTCTTACACCTAGATATTTTCAAATAGAGACTGTGTCTGTACCCCGAATTAGTAAAAACAAAAAACTTCCAAACCCATTTAATGGTAAAAATTTAATTGATGTTCAACAAATAAAAAATAGAGATAATAATGCTAAACAAATGATAAAACTCGGGTTGTTAAATATTAGATCCCTTTCTTCAAAATCACTTATTGTTAATGATATTATCAAAGATAATAATCTAGATGTGCTGTGTTTGACAGAAACTTGGCTAAAACCGGATGATTACATTACTTTAAATGAGTCTAGTCCTCAAGGTTATGATTATCGACACAATGCCCGTGAGAAAGGCAAAGGGGGTGGTGTTGCTGTAATCTATAGTAATACTTACAGTATTAGTCAGAAGTCTTTCAAATATAATTCCTTCGAAGTGATGGTACTTTACGTAACATTATGTAAGTTGACATTTGTGCTGGCTACTGTATACAGGCCACCAGGACACCATACAGACTTTATCAAAGAATTTGCTGACTTTCTATCGGAGTTAGTACTAGCTGCAGATAAAGTCCTTGTTGTTGGTGATTTTAATATCCATGTAGATAATAAAAAAGACACATTAGGATTGGCATTTGCAGATATTCTAAACTCTATTGGTGTTAGACAACACGTGTCAGGACCCACTCACTGTCGTAATCATACTTTAGATCTAATATTGTCACATGGAATTGATATTGATGCTGTTGAAATTCTGCAGCAGAGCGATGACATCTCTGATCATTATCTAGTCTCGTGCATACTACATTTAGTCAAGGCGGCTAAACTGCCTCCATGCCATAAATATGGTAGAACCATCACTTCTACCACTAAAGATCGCTTTATAAATAATCTTCCTGATCAGTTTCATCGCCTTAGCATACCAGAAAGCTTAGAAGACCTCGATGTTGCAACAGAAACTATTGCCTCTGTCTTTTCCAGCACATTAGACTCAGTTGCTCCTTTGCGCTTAAAAAAGATTAAGGAAATTAATCCAATGCCATGGTATAATGAGCACACTCGGGCCCTAAAGTTAGCAGCCAGAAAAATGGAGCGCAGCTGGAAGAAAACAAAACTAGAAGTATTTCGCATTTCGTGGAGAGAGAGAATGATTGAGTACAGAAAGGCCCTAAAATCTGCTAGATCTGCCTATTTTTCAAAACTTTTAGAAGAAAATAAACACAACCCTAGGTATTTATTTGATACAGTGGCTAAATTAACAAGAAATAAAGCTTCAACTTCTGATGTTTCCAAAGAGCACAGCAGTAATGACTTTATGAACTTCTTTACTTGCAAGATTGATAATATTAGAGAAAAAATTATAACCATGCAACCGTCTACTACAGTATCGCGTCAGATAGTGCATTGTAGTGTCCCTGAGGAAAAATTCAATTCATTCGCTGCTTTAGGAGAGGAAGAATTGTCTAAACTTGTTAAATCATCAAAATCAACAACATGTATGTTAGACCCTATACCGACTAAGCTATTGAAAGAAATGCTTCCAGAGGTTATAGATCCTCTTCTTAATATCGTCAATTCATCTTTATCACTAGGACACGTACCAAAAACTTTTAAGCTGGCTATTATTAAACCTCTTATTAAAAAACCACAACTTGATCCTAGAGAATTAGTCAATTACAGGCCGATCTCAAATCTCACTTTTCTGTCAAAAATACTAGAAAAGGCAGTATCATCACAACTATGTTCCTTTTTAGAAAGAAATAGTATCTGTGAGGATTTCCAGTCAGGATTTAGACCGTACCATAGTACTGAGACTGCCCTCATTAGAGTTACTAATGATTTGCTCTTATCATCAGATCGTGGTTGTATCTCTCTATTAGTGTTACTGGATCTTAGTGCTGCATTTGACACTATTGATCACAATATTCTTTTAAATAGACTCGAAAATGATGTTGGCATTAGTGGAATTGCATTGTCATGGTTCAAATCATACTTATCTGACCGTTATCAGTTTGTAGTAGTAAACGAAGAGATGTCATATCGATCACAAGTTCAATATGGAGTACCGCAAGGCTCAGTACTAGGACCGTTGCTTTTCACTCTGTACATGCTACCCTTGGGAGATATCATTAGGAAGCATGGCGTTAGTTTTCACTGTTACGCTGATGATACTCAGCTCTATATTTCTTCGCGCCCTGACGAAACTTACCAATTCACAAAATTAACAGAATGCATAGCTGATATAAAAAATTGGATGACCAGTAATTTCCTACTACTAAATTCAGAAAAAACAGAGATTCTAATTTTTGGGCCAAAAACTTCATGTAATAACCTAGAATACTGTCTAACACTTGATGGCTGCTCTGTTAAGTCTTCGTCGTCAGTTAGGAACCTGGGTGTGCTCTTTGATACCAATCTTTCATTTGAAGGCCATGTTACTAGCATCTGTAAAACCGCATTCTTCCATCTTAAAAATATATCTAAACTACGACATATGCTCTCAATGAAAAATGCAGAACAGTTAGTTCATGCGTTCATGACCTCAAGGCTAGATTACTGTAACGCTTTACTGGGTGGTTGTTCTGCTCGCCTGATCAATAAACTACAGCTCGTACAAAATGCAGCAGCTAGAGTTCTTACTAGAACTAGGAAGTATGATCATATTAGCCCGGTTCTGTCAACACTGCATTGGCTTCCTGTTAAACATCGTATAGATTTTAAAATCTTGCTAATTACTTTCAAAGCACTAAATGGTTTAGCTCCCCAGTACCTGAGCGAGCTCTTAATTCATTATAGTCCTTCACGTCTATTGCGATCTCAGAATTCAGGCCAGCTGATAATACCTAGAATATCAAAATCAACCGCAGGCGGTAGATCCTTCTCCTATTTGGCACCTAAACTCTGGAACAATCTTCCTAGCATTGTTCGGGAAGCAGACACACTCTGTCAGTTTAAATCTAGACTAAAAACGCATTTCTTTAACCTGGCATACACATAACACATTACCAATTTATATTTTCAAATCCGTTAAAGGATTATTAGGCTGCATAAATTAGGTCAGCCGGAACCGGGAACACTTCCTATAACACATGATGTACTCGTTACATCAGAAGAAGAATGGCATCTACGCTAACATTAGTCTTTCTGGTTATCCCGAGGTTCACCGTAGTCAACCGGATCCGGGCCGTATCCAGGTGAGACCGAGGACCTGCGCCTTGACACGACCACAACGCAGCCCTGAAGTATCAGCAGAGATTGAGTCAACTAGATCATCCACTGTGAGGGCCTCATCGACACGACAGCCACGACACAGTTCCTCAACAACCGTCCATACCGGCGTGATGAATACGATCCTCAATTGGATGGAACTGGAATAAATACTTTGAATGCTGCGATCCTATTGGACTTACGATGGCAACCTGAATCGTAACAAAGCACTGTTGGCCAGAGGAGAACTGGCCCCCCGACTAAGCCTGGTTTCTCCCAAGGTTTTTTTCTCCATTTAAACACCTATTTGCCACTTGTCTGCCACCTGATGTCACCTGATGGAGTTTGGGTTCCTTGCCGCTGTCGCCTTTTGGCTTGCTTAGTTGGGGACACTTGACATTTGACTTGACATTTGATATTCAACAGTGCTTTGATCTACCTGCATTGACACTATTCTTTAAGAGCTGCTGTGCAGCCAAATAATGTACCAGTTATCAATGTAAAGCTGCTTTGACACAATCTACATTGTAAAAAGCGCTATATAAATAAAGGTGACTTGACTTGACTTGACTCTAATAACCACTAATAGGTAGGGCTGGGCGATTTTTCCGATTTTTTCGATTAATTCGAATGTAATGTTTTGCCTCGATTTTATTGTTTTTTAAATCGAGAAATTGAGATTTTGAATAAAAATGTTAGCAAGCGTTACAATTAGACATGTTTACTACAGCAATGATAACCGTATTAGGAGAAGAAAATGATCCGACCTCATGATGGCACCGGTGCGCCTGATTAACCGCTCTCATGTGACGCTCTATGAGCGTAGAACACATCACTATTCTTAAGCGGCTGTTCATTCAGAAATGCGTTATTGCATTATAAAAATGAGACGCAGGAAGTGGAATGAGTTATTAAACGCGAGTTGAGCTTTTTTTTAACTTGACCGCCGTGCTTTTAGAATGCCGTTTCATGGGTGAGACGCTGCAAAAGATGCGAGACACAAGTGCAACACCTCCGCCAAACATAAAAACAAAAGGACAAATAGCGCAATGGAATGCAAACACCTGTAAACCTGTTTGATATTTCATGTTTGCATGATGGTGACAGGCTGAAAGCTGCTGTAACCAGATTGTTTATAAAGAGAATGTTACTTAAATCATATTGTAGTTAACCCTCTGGGGTCTGAGGATTTTTGGGGCCCTGGAGAACTTTTGACATGCCCTGTCATTTGTGCTTTTTTCAGTTGCTTATATTAATGGCAAAAGTATCATTACACTGTATTCAGCACGAACTAGGCTACAATAATATGTGAGCAACATGTATGTACATGTTTGTATTTTTGTGGTTATTGAAAAAACAAAAAACTTAAGTCACTGAAATACGGCCACAAAACAAATACAAAAAGGTGTTTACAAGACTTCTGGGTATTGGAGGTAAAATGATGTAAATATTATCCTGCCTACTCGTTCATATAAAACAACATATTGATTTAAATTTTGTAAGACACTTTTTGTCAAGAAAGACAGTATGCGGGAGGCGTGAATCTTCATGAATAATGCTGTGATTCACACCTGAGAAGACAAAGACCCGCATAATGACCTGCATAATGAGCCCTTTCAGTCAGGTAGGCTATGTGAGAGGACACTAAAAAAAAATCAAAGTACTAAGTAGTTTTTTTTTTGGTAGTTAATTCAGAATATAGTTAACAATATAAATGAGACATTTTGAATAAATGAGGGCACATTTTGATAGAGAGTTTTACCTGGAAATAAATCCTATTCAAAGATACAAGTGAACATTACTTACCTGGCATTCCAATGTGTTTGGCGTTTCTGCACTGGAGAAAAAAAGAAAAAAAAATTTCCTGCTTCCAGTCAGTGATCTCACCATTATATTCATTCAGAATGTCCAGTGTGGGCTAATATCTGGTCACTATGATACTCAAATCTGTGAGATAAAAGAAAAAAACCTTTTGTGAGCAACAGGATCATATCACGTTAATATAATGTCCACTCTTAACAGAAAACATGATTGTATAGGCCTATATTTTAAATTACAGTACCAGTCAAAAGATTGGACATATTACTATTTATAATGTTTTTGAAAGAAGTCTCATGATCATCAAGCCTGCATTTATTTGATCAAAAATACAGAAAAAAAAAAACGCAATACTGTGAAATATTATTACAATTTAAAATAATGTTTTTCTATTTTAATATACTTTAAAAAATAATGTATTTCTGTGATGCAAAGCGTCTAAACATTCATATTACCTCTATGGTATTTTATATATTATATATAGAGCCTAAATATTAATGTGCAGTTTAATACATTGCTAACACATTTTATTTCAGTATTTATTACGTATTTCAGTCGATTTCACTCATTTTAGTATAGCAATATAGTTTGTGAATAGCCAATATGGCATTTTACTAATGTAAGTTGTGTGTAGTAAACGAAACGGCACGTCGATCTGCCCCATTAATTCACACTGAGACAAACAAAACTTGCAGGATTCATATTTAAACAGTTATTTTTGCAGTTTAATATTCACAGACACTATATCGCGATTAGAATAAAGAACTTAAGAATAAAAAACAACTTACCTTTCACAATTATCGGCTCGATAGTCCTCGAAATGAAAGTGAAACCAGCTCTTCCTCTGAGGTAAATCCTTTTAGAATTATTCCTCACCGCATCTCAAAATGATGAAAAGTACATGAAACTGACTAAACTTGATGCGTTTTTCCGAGCTGTTGATGCGTTCACTATGCTGCATTGATCGCCTCAGAATTTGCGTCTAAATAGCACGCCCGCTTCGTGGGACTGGCTGCATTAGCGGATAATGAGCTGAGCCGCCGACATCTGACATGTCTCTCTTTTCATACAGATTACATAACCAGAGAATATTTGTTTTCGATTTGACTTACATGATTTAAAACCTGACATTTCAACGTTTCTTTAGACATATGTCTCATTTTTGTGTCATTAATATTCACTAAGTTACAGTTCATTTTCTGAGGGAGTATCAGATTGGACTTCATTCAGAGAGAGCATCATGTTAGTTTTCTTTATTTTGCAAAAAGCACAACATTTTGTTTTTACTCTGTGTACACACAAATAAAAGAAGACATTTCACTGATTAGAACAGTATATAACTCTTAATTGATATGTCCAAAATTGATAGAGTATTTTTAGTCTCTTTCGCACTGGTAAGAAAAAACCGAGGTGGTATCGGCAGCGATACCGCTGACTCCAGAGTGTTAAGTTTTTAAGTTGACTAGTTAAACAGTAAAAAAAAAAAAATTCGAAATCGTGAATCGGTCAATCGTTCTGAGAAAACGATTTTATTTTTTTTTGCCATATCGCCCAGCCCTACTAATAGGTTATGATTTCATTGGAATCCTGTTTCTACTAATATTAGATATAATTGTACACTTAGGCCGGTTTCACACCGCTAGCGTTAGCATCGCGTGAGCGTCGCATTAACAGCGCGTGAGCGTGAACTGCAGCTGCAGGCACGTGCGAGTATTCACACTGGAAGCGTTTGTACAGCGTCACAGCAGTGGCTCCATATAAAGTGAGCATTTCTTTACAAAGACAACTATAAATTTGAAAAAGTCATTTATAAACTTGAAAGTCTTGAAAGTTTGTTAACATGCAAGGTGTACAACACTCACATATAAACGTAAAATAAATAAAAATAAATAAATAACAGCCTTGTGTTATCTATTGCTGCACACGAATGAGGTAAGCTTTGTGTTTTACATTATCTGACGCGTGCACATGTTTACAACACAGCAAACTCGGCGAAAAAAGACAGCAATATCGGGTTTGATGTTTTCACAAGTGTGCCGAAATCATTGATCTTGCGCTGCACTGACTGACAGCTGTTGTCATTAAAAAGGGAAAGAGCGGTGTTCGCTTTCTGTGTAATTCATTCACAAGAAAAGATATTGTTTTTCATAAGATTTTGTGAGTACTTCATACTTCACATTGACAAAATTTATTTTTAAACCTAGTGATTTTATGTTTAATATTTAGTCAAAAACGAAATGGGTTTGCCACCACCTGCTGTTTATAGTGGTATTTAATGTCTTTTTTATTTTTAAGTGTTTTCTATCAAATGTTGAATTTCCTACATTTTGAAACGTTCGGTTTTACAGATGGGGACAATCTCAGAAGGACGAACAAATAATGTTTGTGGTCATCACATTAAAAATAACATTTGAAGTGCTGGAAAAATAATGCGTGTGCGTGTCTAATTACAAACACGGCATTTCTTAAACGGTCCCAATAGCTTCGTCTTTATTGCAATAAATAAAACTGGTTTATTGGCCAATTAGGTAAATGTGATAAATACAAAGTTCTGGCATGAAACTCTAATGGGCAGGCTAATAGGTCCTTTAACTCAACCTGCTAATAATCACATCATTATCTATAGGTCACAGGTGATTGGTTCCTGCTGTATTAGTAGCCAATGAGCTTGCATGCTCAATCTTTAAATACACGAGTTAGCATTTGCTTAGCAGTGCAGCGTGCATCAGAAATCATCTAAGATAAGTACATGGGTTTTTATACTATATCACTGTGCGTTTTGCGTAGTCTGCTCTATCGATTCTATGTCACGTCAACAGTCTGTTTAATGCTTAGAGAGAATTATTAAGCATATCAGCAGCTAGTGCATATGTATGTTGTATAAGGATACAGAGACAAGCTTGCTGAACTATAAATATTGATATTTATCATTTCAACTACTTAGAGTGTGCCAAGGCAGTTCCATGTATTCTCAAACGAAGCAAGAGCGCCTCAGTTGATGCTTAATATGTATTTTGTGTTATAATCTGTATAGTATAATCTGTGTTTGTGCTCTGGATAACATTAGGTGTT
This sequence comes from Mylopharyngodon piceus, assembly GCA_039654765.1. Taxonomy (NCBI): domain Eukaryota; kingdom Metazoa; phylum Chordata; class Actinopteri; order Cypriniformes; family Xenocyprididae; genus Mylopharyngodon; species Mylopharyngodon piceus. The sequence goes on from CM077449.1 coordinate 1,012,809, forward strand.
TTCTATATGCGGTGTGTTGCAGCGGCAGGCAGTGTGGCTGAATTATTAGGAACACGCTTTGTGTGAGCGGTGGCTGCATGTCTGTCAGAAATCACTCTCTCTGCTTAAAACGCCGAGGTATTCGTTAACAACAGGAGTGTAAATAGGAGACACTTTGCAGTGTGGACAGCTCATTGACGTAGCGGGACTTCGGAGTTCGCTACTGAGATGAGTGAACGTTTTTTGCACGCTCTCGCGGCCATACGTTTTCATTTGTGTTTAAACTGTGAGGACCGACAGTCGGTCGCACGCTGTGGAATTTAGGAAGTGATGTTATGGGATTTACTGTCAAATTGCATCGATTGACATAACCATTGCATATGGGACAAAGATATAATAGTAATGCATTAGCATGCAATTCAGACAAGATAGAAATATTAATTCAAAATATTTTGAGTTTCTATTGAAATCTCATTCATATAATGACTTGTAAATCTAAATGTTTCACAGTATTGCTATTCTTATGGTGAAGACATTGCTTGTACAGCATCTACATTAAAGCACCCTCACTAAATTCTGGTAAATTTCCGGATTCTGGAAGCGGGCTGGGCATTCATGTCTAAACATAAACCTTTTCTTTTAATCTATGAAACACAGACTATGCTTTTGTCTTAGAAGGGTATTTACAGTCTGCAATGATGTAGGAGTAAAATACAAGCATACAGCAGCAGCGATACGTATTTTATACAGCAGCAAGCCATCACTGCAACTAAGCATAGAGGACATGAGAACGTATTGACATTCGACCGGAGCTCACTTATTTGCTCAACTTTCAACAACACTTCAAGGCTGATGTTTTCATGTACCTACGTGTGTTTCGGGCTGGGACAGCTGATGCGTGTTAGAGTCATGCTCATTAATTTTCCGTTCAACCGAATGAGTTTACTTTTATAGGAGTATACAGGGTTTGACAATGACATTATCAAACGATGCTACATCATTATACTATTATTTGCTCAGGTGGTCGTGGAGGGTTTGTTTTCTCTATTAGCCTGCAACGTTTTACCATTTGTTAAAGCCACACATAATGCGCGTTCTAATTGGTATGTTTGAGCCTTTTGGCTCAGACACACAGAGTCATAGGCCACTAGAGTTAAGCCATTCGGCGTGGTAGCCCAGGCACACATAGTCTAATAGGCCACTAGAGCCAAGCCTTACGGCCCAAAATTACTTGGCTAGGGTATCCGGTGCCCTGGTGCAGGTTGCTCCTGTGGGCCCTCCTCGGTTGAAAAACTGTTCTTCCACCGAGAATGAAATCTTGTTTCGTTTGGACCCTTGATTGAAATCGCTTTCCGGGGTGACTTGGAGGAATTGAAATCCCAGAGTCCCCATGAATTGTCACCATCTTTCTCCCCTCTGGCAATGGCCCTGTGTATGTACATAAAACCGTAAAAACCGCTATTTTTGCTGAAATCACTCAAAACAAATGACAAATATCTGTGATGATCATTACTGAAACCGTCTGTTATTGTGGGAGGATTGATTTGTGCTGAATATTAGTGATGTTAGATTTATTGAGCGTAATAATCCATGTTTGAATGTGCATTTCAGAGAGAAAAAACTATACTGAACCTCTTTTAGAAAACAATCAGGATGAAACAAATGTCCAGATATTTCCTTGATCACACACACGAATGTGGAACATATTTGGTTACTGAAAATGCAAAACACAAAAACACGGTGTCAAAATCAGATAATGACTTCTCCATTATTTAATGTGGTTTAATGTGTTTTATCTCTGAGAGCCTCTCATGTGATTAATGAAGCTAATAAAATCCCTTAATCATGATGGACTTTAATTGTCTAATAACCACTAATAAAGGTTATGCTTTCATTGGCATTTTGTTGCTACTATTATTAAATATAATTATTTATTTGCTATTCTCACATTGTTCTCTGTGAACAAGTGTGACTTGATAAACCGGACCTGAATGTAAATGAACACTGAAATTCACAGTTAAAGCACAAATAAACATGATTTTCATGTATGCAAATGAACCGTATGTCATTGGTCCAGTGTCTCTGAGCAGATCATAATCGTACAGCTTCATATGTGAACAGATGAAACTCTCTCTCTCCTCTTGGACTGTGGACTTACAAGAATGTAATAAGAAAATTCTTTAAGATTTATTTCTAATATCTATAGAAAATTAAATCAAACTCTTGTCTCTTTATCAGGCTGTTTTTGGGAATTATGTCTCGACAAAATCAGAATTTGCTGTGGCTGATGATCGTCTGTTGTGCTTCACACAAGATAAGTATGTTGCTTTCAATAATGCATTAGCATTAGAAAATAAAAATAAATAAAAATAAAAAATGTAAATAAAAACCAAATCACATTATATGATTTTGTTTAAAACATTTAATTCCTATTATTATTACTACTATTACTAATACTATCATTATTATTACTATTTGTCATCTTCCTCAACCTCCAACTTTCCCCTCATTTCTGATTAGTTCATCATTAGCAATTATTATTATTGCTACTACCATTACTATTATTATTTGTCACCCTCCTCATCCTCCATCCTCCAGTTTTTGTTAATACTATTATTACCATCATTTTTATTGTCATAAATTTTTTGTTTTTATTTTTTTACTATTGTTATGTCTGTAAACGTGTAAATACTAGGGATGTGCAACAGCGACCGAGTACTCGAGTACTCGACCGTGAAAGCGACGATCAATCATGTAAACGATGACCGAAATGTATTTTTTCTTTTTTCTCCTGATTGGTTACAGCAGCACTTTGATTGTTTAGCTTTCCACAGCATGCGTCAAAAGACGTGAGAAGAGAGAGAATGGCCTCGAAGTCACGTAGTGATGTCTAGTTTCACTTTGACAAGATGGATGAAAATACAGTTCAATGCAAGCTGTGCAGCGCCAAGCTTTTATCTTGTGCTGAAAATATCCTTTAAATTATATTCATAATTAATTTAGCAATAATCATCAGTGATTTTCATACTGTAAAATAACATTTTGGTTGATCAGAAAGTGCAAATTGAATCCAAAATATTGCTGAAATATTAGTGACACTTTTTAAAGCACAATCGGAGTTACACTTTCAGTCAAGCTCACATTTGCATTCGCAAACCTTTTGCAGATGAAAGTTGTAATAGCTACATCTGATTAATCTACTATAGGATGCGTTGGGTCGGGATATCAACATTTATTAAGATGCTGAATGCGCTGCATATCAGTGTTTAGTTTCATGCTCAAATGCAATGCCCGATATTGACTGAGTTATTTGAGACGGTCCTATTGCTTTTAGATGTTTCTTTAAAAAAAATAAAATAAAAAAAATACTGATGCTATAATAATGCAGCAGTGCAGTTTTCGTCATATTTGTTCAATGGCTTAATTCGCATGGCTTCGAAAACGCGCAGACGATTTATGGAATCACTTAATAATGTGATTAAAATAAAGCACAGATCTGCCATTAACATGGCATTATAATGAGAACTTTATAGAAATCTACAGTAAATTCTGTCCTTACCCATTAGGCTATTCAGCGCACTGTCGTGAAAGTGCATCACGGCGCGAGCTCTCTCTCTCACTCTCGCTATAGCGCATAACTTAATGGATTAATATCATAGGATGTGTCATAGAACGGGCTTCAGTTTATTGGCTATTCCTCTTAGATGCTTCCTTATTAATAACATTGCTGCATCACAATCAATCTAACACTGTTCTAATCATGTTTTCATATCATATTTTTATTTTTAACATTCATTTTCCTAACAGTCTTCAGATATTTTCATTATCTCCATGACGCGGCCATGCCCCGTCATGGATAAAACAATAAAACAATAAAACAAAAATAAAACAACATAATGACTGTAAATGTGTCTAAATTTTGGCATCTAAAATAGTTTTATATCATTATGTCATACATCATTACATAATAGCTTTTTAATGTTATCTTTGTGCAGGCTGCTCAAAAAAAACAATAGTTGGTGACAATTTGACAGATGCATGTTTCTGGGACTCGAGTAAAACAGGTAGATGTGAAATATACACTGCTAACATGACTGTAGGAACACTGTATATTTATTATCTGAATGTTGTTGTGACGACTGACAGATCAAGATCCAAACTCATATTGATTTCTTATTTATTCCAGATATTAAACTGACATGTCCATCAGCTTGTGATACAGAAATAAAGAATGTTTGCACAATGAATGTCAAAATAAACACATCTTCTCTAGGTAAAAACATGTATATTTTATTTATAACTCAAGTTAAAAACTATTTAGAATGGGGGTTTTTTTCCAACAATTAAAAAAAAAAAAAAAGTTCTCTCTGATGTTTCCAGGACCCTGCAAAAACAGAAAACACTGTTTCAACATAACAAATGATAAGGGGAAATATGAAGTAAGAATGAATGAGACGGCTGAAGACATGGAGCTGTGGTTTTTGCCAAATGAATCAAAATGTCAAAAGTCAACTATCACAAAATCAGGTGCGTGTGGTCCTAAATTAAATGAAATTTTAACACATTAGTACAAAGCTATTTTTTAGTGTTTATGATTGATCATTGCTCAGTGATGATGATGTTACCACTGTTTGTCAATCAATGCAAACCAAAAACTGATCCTAACACACCTTAGACAAACTGAATTGAGTCTGTATGTTATTTTTTTTCTAAGCACTGTAATGTGTTTCTGGGTTTGGAAAAGCAGATCATGGCAAAACCACAGAGTATTTTAAACTAGTAATATTGAGCGAGTTTTGTTATCATTTTTTTCCCTTCTGCAGGATCATCAAAAAATATTGTGACTTGCCAGATAAAGGAAAGCAACAGTAACATCACCACCGCCACCACTCCCACCTGCAATTCAAATGGACACTCAAACCCAGGTAAGATTTTGTCCACTTTTAAGGTGTTTTTTCATGTCAGTTTCTCTCTTTAATTAGGGCAGGACAGTTGGTTATTTAACAGCACAGGTGTAACAGGCCTGTGCTGATATACTAAATCTAATCTTTTTTATGTGCATTATTTGATTTATATTTTTAGCATTTTCCCTTTGTCATATTCTCCTAGCAAAAAGTATGAAAGAAAAGAAGCGAGTCGAAGGTTAACCTGTCTGTGATCATGGTGTACTGTGTGTCATTATGACGTGTCAGTTTGGTCTGTGCAGATCTCATAAGTCAAACACATACAGACTGTTATCAAAGCAGTTTTCCCAACAATCCTCCAATCTGTCATTTGTCGGACAAACAGGGGTCAAGCTGCTCAAACAAACAGATCAATATTTTAAAAATGTTTTAAAAGGATCAGTGTTTCACTGTTCAGGAAGTCAAACTTCCAGTAACTGACTCTGAACATTAATCTGCTGTCTGTGGTAAGACATGTAAATGATATTAGGCTACACTAAACTATCTCTCTTTTTTGTTTTATTACCTTCCTGACTGTCTCTGATGGGAACTAATCAATGCAGAAGTTTTACTGATTTTAACAGCTACAGTGTGATTTGATAATTATGTTGAATTGTGTTGTCATGTTCTCTTGAGATTGTCTGAAAATCCCTCCTGTTGATCACAAGACATGTGAAAAAGCTACATATGACGATGGTACATGCAACAGTAAGTCTGTGTTTTAAGATTTCTAAACAAATTTTTCATTAGATGAAACAAGAAAATTTCAAAGCACTCATGTGGTTAGGGGTAAAATGTGTTTAATAAACTGGGCTAAGTCATTAAAAGTGTTGATCCACGCGTTCCGGCTTGACAGCTATAGCGAGGTTAGCTCTTCAGGGAATGAGGAGGCGGGAACAGGCAAACGTTCAACACACTTTAATGTAAAATAAACAAAAAACAAGCGGGACGTGACACTCATTCGTTCAACAGTCGACAGTCATTCAAGATTTAGCGATCCAAACTTGCGAACGTTTGGCTTTTACATAAAGACTTAAGATTCCAACATCAATATTTGAACTATGTTTTACAACAGAAAAAATGTTACAGTAATTTATTAATTTGTGTCAGGAGTGCTGAATCTAACTGATATTTATATTCACATAAAAAGAGAACACATACCTATTCATTTGCACCTGCTTCCATTTATTTACGATCACAAGAAAGCACAAAACAACTCCACTAAGGCTTTTAAATCCAAAGGCTTACACATTTAGAAATATATTAATAAAATATATGTTTACGCCACATTTCTGAGCATTTCTATTAATTTTCTTCGAGAATTGCAATCCGAGAACATTTAAGCAAGCTCTCCCGTCTATCTATACTGTTACTTTCAGCTTTACTTTCAGCCAGAGCAACAGAGGGAGCTCATGAGAGGAAAACAGGAGTTATGAGTTATACGAGTTAACCAAGTGTGTGACAGATATACGGATGCAGTAGTCCGGTATCAATAAAGGCACAGAGACATAAAACATTAAACCAAATAAATAAACGATTATAATCATATACGAGTTGTCTACGTTCCTTAAGCAGTCTAGTATTAACGTGTGTATTTATTATCGTAATGATTAGCATAAGTAGCCTTTAGCATCTCATATGACAGTGGAAACGCGACTGGTCCTGGCACGCACTAGCACGCTCGCCTTTGGCCGACAGTGGGAACGCATCAGTGACAGGTGAAGTACAGACAGCGGGTTGTTCATGTATTGCAGGGCCAGGATGCTCTTGTAGTCATGCAGCAGCATTTTTGTGGAAGGTCAGTAAAGTAAGAACAATTAAGGGCACGAAAATTGTTTGTTGTATTGTGATATTATTAACTAATAAATGTACTAAACTGAAATGTTGTCCCTGAGCGCGTTATAACATCTCTCATTAAAGTTTGCAACTTTACAAAGTAAACAATGATCCGAAAAACAGCAGCCTCTTCACTTATTAACACACAAAATACAATTGTAATACCACTTCCGCCGCCTCACCGGAAGTTGTACCCACGTTCTTTTTTACCGTAGCGCCCCCCGGAAACAGGTGGATTATTTCTGTTCCTTGACCATAAACCAAACAAATAGATGTACACTAGGCTACATTTATAAATAAACAACACAGTATATTGGATCACTTTAATCTTTGAGATTATAATATATAAATACGCAAATATATAAATATATTCCCTTACTTATTTCTGTGTGATAAAGGGAACGAAAGAAGCACATACATTCTGAGTTTGAGCGGGAGTAATTGGAAGTGTGTGAACTGTGATAAGACACCAACCTACAATCTAACAGTTCGTGAATCTCCTGATCCCTCAAAACTGTAAGTGTGCATTCACCAGTGCATTACAAAGAACTATATTACAGAATATAATGTGATTAAGTACATTTTGCAGAGACATCTTTGAAACACTGAAGACTACGGTGAAAGAGATGGAAAAAAACAATATAAGCAGCGCACGGATTGTCATTGGGAATGTTATTGGTCTTCTTCACATACAAGCCAAAAACACAGAAACCAAAGAATCATGCTACTCTTCAGATCAGGACATGATAAAAGTAAGACTTGAGGAATCATACCATGTTCTAATGTTTCTCATTTATCATGCTAATTATTTTTTCAGATTGTTGACTGTCAAAGTGACCTGATGACAGACATTCCCTGGTCTGTAAAGATTCCCATTGAGGCCTTTGATAAATCACGTCTGGAAAACAGTGGAAGTGCGTTTTTTGTAGTTGTACGGTTCAAAAACTTTGTAAAGGTACTCAATTTAAAAATTCCATCTTTGAACATTTTAAGGAATATTTACAGGATAGTTCACCCAAACAATTATTAAAATTCTGTCATTATTATATTGTGGAACACAAAGCAATTTTTTTTACAAAATCTTTTCCCTTGTGACACAAACTTGTTGACTTCAGAAGAGCTGGACTTCAGCACACTGTCATAACTAGGAATGCTCATAATAAAATAGTTAACCGTTAACCAACAGGAAGAATTTTGACAATTAATACTTTCAGTTAAAATGTTTTAAAAAGTAGTTTAAGTCATTTTTAAAGTAATTTGTCAAGACATTTTTAAAAAGCTTGCTACGTGGTTAAATATTCTACACATAAAATTGCATTTTTGAAAGAATAAAAAAAAAAAAAAAAAAACAAGACCTGTATAAGTTGCATTGTAATATTATATTCAGAAATAGCCTAATGTAAAATACCGGTAAACATGCTGCCATTCGCGAATGTAAAACTAAAGCCCTGGAAAACAAATCTCGTCAGTTAATGGTTGAGGTGTTTTTTTTAATCCACTTTGCGACTATGAATTGTTGTGTAAAAAGAGTTAAAAGTTCTACTTTTGTGTTCCAGTGGAATATAACTGTATAAGAGACATTTTTGGGTGAACTATTTTTTTAACAAGTGTTTCTTGATCTATTGTATTCACATAAGTATATATTTGATTAATGATTGGTCTATTCTTGTATTCTTATTGAATTTCTTATTTAGGATAAAACTAAAAATGACACAGTTTTGAACAATGAGGTTTATGGAATAATGATGAGGGCCAACATCTCCAACCTTACCAACAATATAGAAATGAACTTTACAAATAATGACCTGGTAAGGTTTTGTTCTGAAATATTTTTGTTATAATAATCAGACACTGAATGCAAAATAAAAATCAAACATGTTCTTACAGGTTGGTGAGGCGTCCTGCAGTTCTTGGGATGGCAAAGGTAAATTCACTTATGCAGGGCTCCAGACAAAAAAATTAATTAAGGAGCCATTGGCTACTATAGGGGGGAAACACAGGCGCCAAATAATGTTTTTAAGAGCCAAACAAAAAGGAACTTAAATTTTTTAAATCACTTACTTTTAGTCATCCTGTTGTGTTTATATATCAGCCCTTTACAGTTTCAGCATTTTCATCTCTTCAGCATTTTTCTGGGAAATGAATGTCACTATTTTCACTTAATATCTTCACTTAAAAAAAAATTATATATATATATATATATATATATTTATTATTATTATTATTATTATTATTATTATTAACGTTAATAATAACATATTAACAATATTATTATTTCTATAACTCTGTTGTTTTTTCGATATCTTTTGAGTTATGGAACAGTTTTTGTCATCGTTTGTAACCCATTTTTTGTACAATAAATTATTCAAAGAATAACAACCTGAGAAAGCTACAGAAAGAACAAGCTGAATTCAACACACCCCAACATTGCTTAGTTCTGGTAAGTTGTGCTAAACTTCGATTCCGATTTCTTTAGACATTGTTTTTCAGGTAAGAGGTAACAGTCCGTGGATATAAACGCACTCGTCCAAACACAACTTGTAATTCCGTCCTCGTATAGTTTTTTTTCCTCATTAAAACCAAAGGTGTTCATCAGTGATTGTATATCAAGAGCAAAGACATGTTTGTGTGCATTTTGTTTTGTGCTTTTAGCAGAACGAAGCGCTCGATCGTCTGTGTGAAGACTGCGCATTGTGCACGAGCGCCAAGAGAACTGATAACAGCGGCAACGAGCAAAAACAACTCATTCCAGCGAGAGATCGCCTCTTATTTAACACAGACCAACGAATTTCTTATCAAATTGAGATGTTTCTTTCTTTTAGGTACGTCCGTGCGTGCCGCGAGATCGAGACACGTCCCACCCGCAAATTATGCCTATACAATAAGCAGCCTAGCCTACTTTGAGGAAACTTTTAAAATATTCCACAGAATGAATAGTCTTGTTTTATTTGTTATATGTCATTATGTCGCTGTATTAGAAACACCCTCGCAGCATTAACATTCGCAACATGAGTCAGGAGAAATTGTGCATCTCTTTAGTTTACAGATTACATTGCAGGAGAATATTTGTTTTAAATGTGAATTGTTTTATTTAAAAGTAGACATTTCATGCTTTCTTTAGACGTATGTTTCATGTTTGTGTGATAATTATTCGCTGAGTTTCATTTTTTAGACGTTTCAGAAAGATTCAAAGACAGATGAAAGCGCATTCTGTTTTTTTATTTATTTTTTTTATTTTACAAAAGCAGAAGGTTTTGTTTTTATTGTGAGTGTACACAACTAAAAGTAGACCATTTGTAGTTTGTGATGATGTCTTGCACTAATCTGTATCGCCAAAAATGACGGAGTAGGCCTATTTTAAGTTGTTTCAGCAGTCATGAGGAAAAATCCATCAGAACGCACCGGCGAGTTCGTCGGCCAGAGGGTCAAAGAAAACGTAGCCTATTTAGTTTCATATTTATGTTTAAATATTAGACTATAGCCTAATATTAGTTTTTAAATTTAATTTACGTTGATCATGAAAAGTGAACAGCAGGACTAAGATAGGCTAATAAGATGCGCAATATGTCGGGAGACGTGCAGTGGGTCAGACGTGATTTTGACCACTTCAATAAGTTTTGTTTTGTAGTAAGCCTTTCTTTAAAGTGAATTTCGTTTTGTATAAATTGTATCTTAATTTTAATCAATGTTTTATCGACTAATTGCCTGGATTTAATAAATAGGAAGAAAACCAAGAACGTCGGGTGTGAACGTCATAATTAATTGATAAGATATTGTTGGTCAAACAATATATTTTAGTTGAACATTATCTGTAGACATCACAAGTACTGGAACCTAGCTGGAACCTTAAAATGATCATTAATACTCTTGTTATACTATTTAAGGTACTGAAGACTTTTATGCCCTTAAATTTATCTGATGAGCATGAGCGGAGTGGAATAATGAAAGTGATCAGCATGATTTTTATTCAAAACGGTAAGCACGCGCTGCATTGTGTGTGTATCTGCAGTCTGCGAATTTATATGAAGAAATAGGCAGTTGTCTCCTTTACGCAGGAGCAGAACGGTGTGTTCAAATGCAGTTTTTTGCACCGACGCGAGGCGACAACATATAGTCGGCTTTCATCAGCGATAGTTCTTTGGCATCTGTTTGGTGTGTGATATTTTCCCCTACCAGTTCATATTTCGGCACTCTAACCCAGTGAAACTTTCACACGCAGCATCTCATTTAATTATGTCAACACAACAAATGATGTGATAGGCTACTGCTCACAGAACACACAAATAACTGCAAATTTTACAGTCATAACGTGTGAATTTGTATGGTCGCCAATGGCGACCTCAGCAAAAATATCACTCGCAAATTAATATTTTTAGTCGCAAATGCGACCGTTTTAGGCGCAGTCTGGAGCCCTGTTATGGCTGTATTGATCAGTTTCTATCAACAAACCCAATTTATTTTTGAATAATTAATATCATTCCTCACACTCTTTTCTTCAAAGGAAATCTTAGATGGACGACGTCCGGCTGTGAGACAGTAAAAATCAACAGTAACACCATAAAGTGCTCGTGTTCACATCTGACGTTCTTTGCAGTGCTGATGGTGAGAAGCTTCTCAGAGTTTCATTTAAAGACCTCATGAAATCAATATCAGAGACTTTTAGTCCATGTCTATACACTAGTGTGACTAAAGTCATACAAATAATATGCATTTAAGATCTGATTCTTGCTAATAAACAATAAAGGGTTTTAAAAGGGTTGTTTCTGTTGTGTTTCTCTGATCTCTCAGTCTCCTCCAGATGTAAATGAAAACATCTCAGCACCGTATGTGGAATCATTGAGCTTCATCACTTCTATCGGCTGCGGCATCTCTATGTTTTTTCTGTCCGTCGCTCTGTTCATGCATTTCCTCTTACGGTAGAGTATCTTAAAATATAACATATACTGTAGTTACTGTAATTATTAACATTCATAGTTCTTTGACCAATTGCTTTTGTTCCTCTTTTGGATTAAAGCCTCTGCTAAATGCGTGTTAAAAATACAGGTTGTTTTTATATTTGAACAGGAAAGCCAAATCAAATCAGGCCACGAAGATCTTGATGAACATGTTTGTGGCTTTGTTTCTCCTGGATTTATCATTTTTGTCAAACGAGAGCGTCGCCAACACAGAAGTCAAGGCTGCGTGTGTCTTCATAGCGCTGCTCATGCATTACTCCATGCTGACTACATTCACCTGGTTCTTCATTCAAGCTCTTCATATGTACTTATGGCTCATCAGACAGAACGTCACCATCACAAACTACATGAGGAAGATCACCGTGCTCGGCTGGAGTGAGTTACATGAACAAAACACCTGTTAAAGTGTTCACTTAAGAAAATAACACTTTTTAATGAGTCATATTTTCAACTCTTAATGTTTTGTCCTTTTCTTGAGCTGTTCCTTTAAGAGTATCTAAGCACTCAACCAAATCAGTTTGTCTCCATCAGTGGTACTTTAACAGAGTTTTAGCTGTTGTTTAAGTTTAATTTAAATGATATTGACAAATGCTGTCTTGGCAACTAGCTGAAGTAATATAAGTTTAAAGTGTTAGTTCACACAAAAATGAAATTTCTGTCATTAATTACTCACCCACACCTGTAAGACCTTCGTTCATCTTCAGAACACAAATTAAGATATTTTTTGATAAAATCCGATGGCTCGGTGAGGCCTCCATTGACAGCAAGATAATTAACACTTTCAATGCCCAGAAAGGTACTAAAGACATATTTAAAACAGTCATGTGACTACAGTGGTTCAACCTTAATGTTATGAAGAGACGAGAATACTTTTTGTGCGCCAAAAAAAAATAAAAAAAATAACGACTTTATTCAACAATATCTAGTGATTTCAAAACACTGCTTCATGAAGCTTCGAAGCTTTACGAATCTTTTGTTTTGAATCAGTTGTTCAGAGCGCGTGTCAAACTGCCAAAGTCACGTGATTTCAGTAAACGAAGCTTCATTACGTCATAAGTGTTTCAAAACGTTTTGAAATTTCAATGGTTCACCACTGGGGGGTGATAAACTCTGTGAACCCATGAATCAAGTCTGTAGGTTTTACCTGATCTCTGATCAGTTTTATACATTTGTAGGCATTTTAATTAGGCCTATAATTAAAAAGAATAATATTAGTCTCTTATTGGACTATTTAGCTGAGCCATCCATGGAACAAACAAAACAAGCCCTGAAAATGTATAAAAGAAGGCATTTTATACTTACACCTGATGTGATATATGATTATAGACACTATATGATTTATATATTTTACTTTCAATAAAACATTTGCAATGAGATTGTAAAAGATGTTTATTTTTTATTTTTTATAGCAAAACACTGTTCTGACCAGAATTCGACCCAGTCGAGAACACTATCCACTCCTTCACACACTTCCTTCTTTGGCACAAACAATGTACGTTATAATTCGTCAACGCTTGTCTGAATCTTTGTCAACGTTACTTCAGATCAACACGTGCAAGTGACCAATAAGTGTCACCGTGGAGACAGGTGTCGGATTGCTTCGAAGCCTCGACACAATTCGGCTCATTTGCTTCAACTGTTTCAGTGTTTCACGAAGCCTCGCTCTGCCCATCACTACTTCACAGAGATCATCGCCCCCCTCGTCCATCACTAGAAATTGTTGAATGAAGTCGTTATTTTGTTTTTTTTGGCGCACAAAAAGCATTCTCATCGCTTTATAACATTAAGGTTGAATCACTGTAGTCACATGAACTGTTTTAAATATGTCTTTAGTAGCTTTCTGGGGATTTGAAAGTGTTAATTATCTTGCTGTCAATGGAGGCCTCACTGAGCCATCGGATTTTATCAAAAATATCTGAACGAAGGTCTTACGGGTGTGGAACGACATGAGGGTGAGTAAGTAATGACAGAAATTTCATTTTTGGGTGAACCCTTTAAGTTTTTTTATATTTTATTTTCAGTTAAAGTTTATTGTATTTCTTTTAATGGTTTTGGTTTTAATGAACCCTGGTTTCTGTGTTTTCAGCACTTCCATCTCCTATAGTCGTAGCTGTTGTTTCTGTAGGAGGATATAAAACAATTATCATAAACACAACGTCTGGAAAAACCACACGAATGTAAGTTGTTCTGACAGGTTTACAAAGTCAAAAAACACTTTAATTTTCTCATAATATCCATTGCAGCAGCAGCTCTTTCAGCTCTTTTCTCACAGTGTCTGAAACTGTTCCATTTGGTCTCTCTGAACCCCGCCTTTCTGAGAGCTGCTCTGCTCTGATTGGTCAGATGGCCCAGTCTGTTGTGACTGGTCGACCACTTACAGCATGTGTTGGAAACCAAACACTCATTATCATATCTGAATCTCAGCACTTGATTCACAGTGATACGAACAGTAACGATGGCATCGGTTTTACAGTATCAATCTCATCAAAGTGGATTTGATTTGGCAGCAGAAAACAGCGTCTTCTCGACATGAACAACACGAACCAAACTTTTCCAGTCTCAGATACAACCACAGTGATTGAGGGCGGGGCAAAGAGACGCTGTTAACTGGCAGCCAATGGGCTGGCATTATGCAAATTAGATACGAACCGTCGCAGGTTCAGCAGGAAGTGAGACTGAATTACTGACGCCTCGTTTCAGGCAGTTCAGGATCACTTCTTTCTTTTGGGAGACAAAAACTCCATTTATCTTTGAAATTTTCCAAACCTTTTACATTCACAAACAGCTCTATTATACACTACATAAACTGTAATATTCCGATATGCATAATAGGGGCACTTTAAGTGTCTTCTGATTGCATTTGCGTTTTTTTTTTACTGGAGTAGATGCCATCTCCTGTATTCTGTTGCCTTTTAATTAACAGAGTGTCTATTTGCCCGCCTTGTTGGCAAATGCTGTTTACACTAACTGACGTCTGGTTGGACGAGACAAAATTACAGAAGACACTGGATTGATTGCAGCGGCGATAGTGTAAGGATGAGGTGCATGACAAAGTTGACGTAAATCAACCAGAGATTTGAATCCGCCTTTTGCCGAACTCGCTCTACTCCCTTTTCCCATCTCATATCAGATCGGAAAGGCATTTATTTTAAATAAAAATTAAGAAAATATTCAAAAAGTGGAAATAAAGTGTCTAACGTGTCTAAAAGTGGAAATAAAGTGTCTCACTCTCCTCTAATTACAGGTGCTGGATTACAGATCCTTTAATTCACTACATAGTGAACATTGGCTACTACGCTTTAGTCTTCATCTTCACGACAGGAATCTTCATCATGATCGTCACTAAGATTGTCCAAGCCCGACACATAAAAGCAGCTGATGGCAAGAGAAAGACGTACAGAAAGCAGCTCATGATGGTGTTGAGTTTGTTCCTGCTCTTCGGCCTGACGTGGGCTGTGGCGTTCTTCAGTTATGGACCGATGCTCATTCCCTCATATTACATCTTCACTGTGCTGAACTCGTTTCAGGGTGAGAAACAATTACATGCATCATTACATTTGGTTTATTAGAATGCATCTATTTTTTCCAACAGATTTCAGCAAATTATGTGAATTCATTCATTAATGATTTTTAATTTATTTATTTTTACTTTTTTTAAATATATATAATTATAAGGGGTTATAATGGGAGTTAGAATTAGCAGAAATAATTGTCTCTGATCTTTTTCCAGGGTTTTTCCTCTTCCTATATTACTACCACATTCACAATGACATAGAAGGTCGTTTCTCTGATGATCCAGAAAGGTCCGGCTCCACCACAACCATCGTTCAATCCAGAAATAATGCTGTGGAAAATGTTTATAACGAGCCTAATTAAGACAGAAACCCATGTTGTCTCTTAGACAGCTGATAAGTCAACAGTACAGTGTCTGAATACTAGTCGTGTTTAATACACTGTACAGTTTAATATGTGCGTTTAATAATAATCTGTGTCTAATATGCTGTACGGTGAGGGGATATAACTCATAATGGGATTATAAGTGGAATCATTAGCTTTTAAGACAAATTTAAACAAAAGTTAATTTAACACGTACATGAACATCACTGGAAGATACTTTACAAGTCGTAAATTTTCTCGTATTGTAAGTTCAGGGTAACTGTAACCTTAGTTATGATATATATATATATATATATATATATATAGTTTGACTTTTGAATGTTTAACCCTCTGGCCGAAAAATTTTGTATTTTGAAATGTTAAAAATCATAGCTTCATCAGAATGAGATGACACTTGGTGACTTTTGTTGCATTAGCAATATGAACACAAAAAAAAAAAAATCAAGGACATGATTCGGACATGTTAAAGGGTCGTTAAAAAAAAACAGTCACACTTACCTTCTTTGCGGTCAAAAATGACCGACAGGAAATGAATGGGAAATACGAAAAAATACGACAACTCAGAATCATTTCTTGGTACAAACTACAAATCAGACACTGTGCAGAAAAAAAGTGCACAGCAATGAAGGGGTGACACTCTAAAATGTCAAGAGTGCAAAATAGACATGATCTGAAACATTTAAGTGTGACAAACATGCAAAAAAAATAAAAAATCAGGAAGGGGGCCAACACTTTTTCACACCACTGTATAAATGAACTAGCTCGACTATAACAGAGCAAGTTTATGCAAATGTGTGAAATAAAATCAGTAATTCAGCCACAAAGCAGTAAAAAATGAACAGCAAGAAAGAGGTTACACACAAAAACACTGAGAGTACAAAACAGAAACACCCACTCAAACACACTCACTTACGCACATTCACACACACACACACACACACACACAACACACCATTATACACACACAAATGAACTGGTTTGGTTGTAACAATATGGTAAAATTGAGACAAAACTCAAATAAGAGGTTGAAATCAGATCAGACCCAGATTTATTAAACTGTAATAAAACATACCCGTTCATTTTTGTTATATTTTTATTGACTTTTGATGTTATGCCTGACAAAATGCCCTCCTCTGTGTTCAGGTTTGACTGTAGTAAAATTAATGCAAAAACCGACACTTCAAATCAACATTTCAAACCAAAAAAAAATCTAAACCTTGACAAAAAGTAGTCTTTGAGAATGTCTAAGTATAAATCCAAATCCAAAACTTAATAAAAATAAGTATGTGTGTCTAAAAACCACTAGAGAATTTATAAGCCACTTTATATAGAACTATATAGGAATCTAGTGGTTACACCATGGCATTGCATAAGTTTTTCTTTTTTTACTCCCACCAAATGGCACTAATCTACCTTCAAAAAAATTAATTTTAAATGCCTTGTCTCTATTTTAACATGGAATACTGCTTTAATTGAAAAATAATTTAAAAAATATATTAGAAAAAAAATTGTGTATTATTTTCAATGGGGAAAAATAACTAATAAAAATTGTATAAATATTGCATAATATCATAAAATACCCTCAAAATTTTATATAATAATCAAAAAATATTATTGAACAAAAATATATTACATTGGTTTTCCTAAAAAACAAAAAAGTTACTTAAAGGCTTCGGTCACTTTTGACCGTAAAGAAGGCAAGTGTGACTCCTAAACGAAGAGGGCCAGAGGGTTAAATTGTGCAGTTAACATAATCTATTAAATGTAGGCTATTAGTTGTAAAGATGTCAAGTAAAAAGGGTTTTGTTTCAAATAATTATAATGCAGTTTTCCTCTAGACTTACTTTAAGTCTTATTTCTGACAGCTAAACAAAAATGATATTGTTTCTTTTATGCAGTGCATTGATATGATAATGTTTTACTTTTGCTCTCATAACAGCATGAATTTGTGCATTATATTCAATATTTTGATTTAGTCTTTCTACATATAAATATATCAGTGGTAGGATACATACTATTTATGTTTCTTATTGCAGGTTTGTTTACAGTAGTTTTGTATTTGATATGAATTTATGATAGTGATATATGCTTGTGTAACACTAGAGGGCGCTGTGAGATTGTACAGTGTAACTCATAATTGAGTCTGAGGCTGGAGTTGGAGATGTGAAAGAGATAATTGAACACAGATTGTACACATGTACAACCACCTATTGTGATTCACATGACTAATAAACTTCCTCTATCCAGTTGAATGAGTTTTTTATGTTCACTGAGGAACACAAATATCTTGTCATGTTTTTTATGACACTTCCAGTCAAACTCATGCTGCTAATAAATGCTGTTCTTTTAAGGCTTTGAATTCATCAAAGAATCTCAAAAAAAAAAAAAAAAATTAAATCATGGTTTCCACAAAAATATGACGCAACACAACTGTTTTCATAATCAGAAATGTTTCTTGAGCAGCAAATCATCATATTAGAATGATTTCTGAAGGACATGTGACACTGAAGACTGGAGTAATGATGCTGAAAATTCAGCTTTGATCACAGGAATAAACATTTACATTTTATGATATATTCACATAGAAAACAGCTATTGTAAAGGGGTCATGACATGAGAAATCAAATTTGCCTTGATCGTTTGACATATAAGAGGTCTTTGAACCATTAAAATATCCTTCCAGTTTCGTAGTTTAAAACATCCTCCTCATTATATTTAATTAATCTCCAAAAATGGCCAGTTTGGATATTGTAGGATTTGTGATGTCAGACATGCAAATACATTCGTGGGATCCCCGAGAATAGTCACCGTCTTTCTCCCCTCTAGCAACGGCCCTGTGTATGTACATAAAATTATGATCCTAAAAAGTGCCAACTTTACTCAAAACAAATGTCAAATATCTGTGATGATCATTACTGATTTGAGTGTTATAATACATGTTTGAACGTGCGTGTCAGTGACAAACTATACTGAACCTCTTTTAGAAAACAAATTTGCATCTTCAGGATGAAACAAATGTCCACACGCCTGTGGATTCAGATATTTGCTTGATCATTTGATATAACAGCTTAACATTCTCACACACGGATGTGGAACATATTTGGTTACTGAAAATGCAAAACACAAACACAGTGTCAAATTCAGCTAATAACTTCTGCATTATTTAATGTGGTTTAATGTGTTTTATCTCTGAGAGCCTCTCATGTGATTGTAAAGAAGCTGATAAAATGTCTTAATCATGATGGACTTTCAGTGGCTCCAAAAACATTTCAAATTAGTCAAACGTGTAAAAATGTAATTATCAGTCATTAAGTGACAAAATATCACAAGTGCCATTTATAGAAAAGAAAAAGGAAAAAAACTTTATAAACATAACAGATTAAGTTTTGTTCTATGAATAGTGGTTAAACTTGACATTTTCTGTATGGGAATCTAACTATTGCAAAATAATCTAAGTATTGAATAACCACTAATAAAGGTTATACTTTCATTGGAATCTTGTTGCTAATATTAAAAAATATAATTGTACACTTACATTGTTCTCTGTGAACAAATATGACTTGATAAACTAGACTTGAATGTAAATGAACGTTAAAGCCCAAATAATCATGATTTGCATGTCTGCAAATAAACCGTATGTCATTGTTCCAGTGTCTCTGAGCTGTGGATCATAATCGTACAGCTTCATATGTGAACGAATGAAACTCTCTCTCTCCTCTTGGACTGTGGACTTTCCATCTCAAGAATGTAAGAAAATGGTTCAAGATTTAAGATTTATTTCCAGAACCTGTAGAAAACAAAATTCCACTCTTGTGTCTCAGTCAGGCTGTCTTTGGGAATTATGTCTCGACAAAAGCAGAATTTGCTGTGGCTGATGATCGTCTGTTGTGCTTCAAGCCAGATAAGTATGTTGCTTTAAAAAAAAAATGAATTTATTACATTAAAGAGAAATATGTAAGGGGTAAACCACACTATGCACAATTTTAATGCACGATGTGGAGGGGAAATAAATGCCCGACATAAAGTAGAGTGCATTCAAATCATTTAATGCACAGCTGGCCATGGATTATCCCACTTATACCATGGTCATTTTCCAGCATTGAGAAGTTAAAGCTGTTATTGATGTTTGCAGCTCAATATTTGACGTGAAGGGTAAAAATTACGATTATTTTCTTCAATTATGGCTTGTTAGATCAAGCATTGTGCCCGCTTTCAATCAGACACAGAGATAAAGTAGTGCGTAAGATGCATTTATTTCAATGAAAGAATTATAGCATTTATTTGAATTAATTATCGAGAGAGAGAGAGAGAGAGAGAGAGAGAGAGAGGTGTGTGAATTACCTGGGTCTGTTCAGCGTCTCTCTCTCTATTAAGCTGGTTAATTACTTCAAATCAAGTATTCAGACAGACCATGCTATAAATGCCAGTGAATATGTTGTTTGGTGCACATTAGAAACAAACAAACAAATTTATTTGTGAACAAAAAATAACATGGTTAAAAAAAACATGACTGTGGGCATCTAAATTTTGAAATCTAAAATAAAGTTTTATATCATGATATACATCATTACATAATATCCTTATATGTTGTTTTTGTGCAGCCTGTTCAAAAATACTGAAAATCCAAGTCAATTTGACAGATACATGTTTCTGGAAAACAAGTTTCCCAGCAGATGAAGGTAGATGAAAAACTATGACTAGGTGTGAATATTACATATTTACTGTCTGAAAGCACTTGTGACGAGTGACAAACTCAAGTTAATTTCTGTTTTTCTTCCAGCTACAAATCTGATATGTTTATCACATTATGGTACACTTAATGAGAATTCTCACATGAACGTCACACTAAACATCTCATCCCAGGGTAAATGTGATTTTTTATTTATAAACCATTCTTGAGTTCAAAGCTCTTTAAAGAGTATTTTTTCAACAAATGTAAAATGTTCTCTCTGATTTCAGGACAGTGCAAAACATACAGTTTCAACATAACAAAGAACGGGGATCAATGTGAAGTCAGAATGAATGAGACGTTTGCAGGCATAAAGCTGTGGATATTCCCAAATGATAATTGTCGGACACCGTTTGAGTCGAATCAAATAGGTGCGTGTCATCCTACAACAGTGTTAGTGTTGAAGATTTTAGTTTTGTTGCTTTTTTTTCCGTTCCAAGGTTCAAATCCACAACAACCCTCACACACACCACATAAATACAAATGTACTTTTCACAAATTTGTGTTTTTCATGACCCTAACACACCCACAACACAAAGTTTGGATGAAGTTTGTATGTTCAGTTGTTCGAGGTAATGCTGTTCATGTAAGCACTGAGTTTCTGAGTTTGGAAGAGCAGATCATTGAACAATAACAGACTATTTTAGACAATTGTCAATTATATTTACTGAGGGTTGTAATAATTCTAATCACTTCACTTCTGTAGGATTGGCATCGGGTGTTATTTGCCGTCAGATTGGCAGCAGCAGACCAGGTAAGATTTTGTCCTTTTTCACAGTGTTTTCTATTTCTGTTTATCTCTTCAAATAGGGCAGGACAGTTGGTTATTGAACAGGACAGGTGTAACAGGCCACTATTTCCTTTTTTGATGTGATTACATTTATTTATATCATTTTCCTGTGTTATATTTTCCTGGCAATAAATACGAAAGAAAAGAAGTGAACAGAAATTTATCATCCCAGAGTTTGCGCTGATGAATGTGCAGCTTGTCATGCAAGAGCAAACCGGCCAGATGAACAACCAGAGAAAACAGAGCAAGTGTTTGGGGACACAAAGAAAGCATAAGACTAGGCTATATTATGTTAATATTATTCAATTTGTTTTTCTAATCAATCTCCCTTTTCAACACAACAATATTAGAATTTTAGAAAATCTGACTGCACTGAATGAAAAACTGCAGTTGTTTGAATATTGTAAATACGCAGTGCACATCATTCTCAGAGATTCTGACCAATGACATCTAAGCCGTGTCGTCATCAGATGTGTTTCTGACCTCATCCCACGCTTGTTCTTTGTCAATCAAATTAAAAGCAGGTAACATAATAATCACTTAATGTAGTTTTCTTAGGGGTGCTCCGATTGATCGACTACCAATCGCTATTGGCCAATAATCGACGTTCTCTCAATTTGCCGATCTCAGAAATCGATCTCATGCTGACGACGCAAAAAGTTGCGCACGTCATGAAAGGTTTGGCGTGACATGCTTGCAGCGGTGCCGTCTCAATCTCTGTTGGCGCAGGTAAAATAATTATAATGCCAAAGGCAAGATACACTTCATTCATCTTTAAATAATCAAATAACTTTTTACAAATCAGTCATTTGAGAACTTTCTGTGAGAAGTGAATTCACAGATGGCGTGTCAAAATGGTCACACTTGCGGGGCAGTGTTGCATCGTCACTAAAGTTTATAATTTGCACATCTTTTTAAGTCTTGCCAGTTTAAACATTCAAGTGTTTTTAAAACATTCAGCACTTGCACGCTCTCTAAGACACTCAGGCACACTCAAAGCGCGCACACATAGAGCTGCCTCACACTGGCACGCTGACCATTTTTTTCTTCATTAAACAAGCAAAAGAGGATTCGGAGTGCCCTAAGTGCACCTGGCTAGAGTGCATTAAACTGTTTATTCAAAGCAATGAAATAACATGACTGTCTGTACAAAAAAAGTGCATATCGTTTCAACTAAAGTTTATAAATCATATATGATTTCGTAAATTGCCTAAACAATTATGAACAAAACAGCATCATGAATTTATGCATAGCTTAATACAAAGAGCCAAAGCGCCGATCACACAGAGTACTTTGTGTTTAAAAACATGAGTAGAATAGAAAAAACCCACAACATCTCAAGACTTGTTTTTTTTAAAAGTTGAACTTCTTTTAACTTTACATGGCTTTCTAAACATGCAGCTCTCTTGAGACGAGAATGCAATAGTCAAAGATGTCCGTCTAGCGCTTGTTTACATAAAAAACAATGGAAAAGCAGTGCAGAAAATGCATTCTGATCTTCTCTGCATTGAGCTTCTCTATTTCTGCAATGCACAGCAGCGCCGCATCTAGTGGGTTCAACTGGATAGGCTAAGAAAAACATTAAAGCGCCTCTTACATCATTGCATCTCGTGCACCACTGAAAAGGCTGCCTGACGCACACCTAAAATTCAAATGCACCGTTTTTGGAGTCGAATGTGGATTTTTATTATATATTTCCCGTTATAATCAATTCTTTAAGTTGATACTAGTAATGTACAACATATATCATATTTAAAATATTTTAAGACAATATTAATAGTATGCATAATTAAAGTTAATATTTAAAAAAGTTGTACCTTTTATATTATATAGATAAGAGTGTGATAATAAAGATAGACATTAAATCATTTAAATAAAAGAGTAATTACAACAACATTAATTGAATTAGCACTAAGCCTAACAATTGTATTCACAATATTATTGTAAAAGGTTTGTTATTAATTTTCTATATTAAGATGATACTGCCTCAGAGTCAACTCAAAAGAGTCAAAGTGAAGGTCTAGCATGTGCTGTCTTCTCATTTAATTGGATATTTACAACTGGGTAATTTGTAACAAAAGGGCATATTGCAGGTTAAAAAAAATTTCGAGATGAATATATAACCTTGTATGAAATTGAAAATACCATATGAAAAGGTACTGCAGGATTTAAAAATGTTTTGCAGGACATAGGGGTACAAATTTAGTAGATAAAGTGACTGCTGCTGCTTTTTTTTCCATGCCGCGTCAGTTTACGTCCCGAGAGGGAGTTGTTCACCAGGCTCTGCGTTGACTCAGTGCAGAGTAGGTTGGTATTCAGTAGGAGCGGTCGTGAATCAGTGTGTGTCCGGTAGTATTTCAATTTATCATCGTCATGGTTAATTATTTTGTCTGTGGAGGTTGCACAAACTCCAGCCTGTCAGGACATCGAGTCCACAGGTTTACTAACAAGAAAAAGGACGGCGCCATCTTCCGTGCCTGGGTGCGTTTTGTGCAGGTGAAGAGACGGGACTTGTTTTTACGTGAATCAGTTTCAACATTGATGAATACAAATGATGTACATTAACACAGAAGCATACAGTCTTTTCAAAACAGTTTTGAATTATGTGCTGGTAATGCAAATACACCAATTTCATTCATGCCATGTATGTAGATTGAATTTCACTCAACTACATATTCATGACATCATATACATCCTCACACTATCAGTAAATCGGCACGGAATAAACTCATAACACAGAATTAATGAATAAAGGATAACATGAAGCACATACAATAACACTATACTGTCTGTGGTTCGGCCGCCGGCGGGAGACATGATGGTCATGGATCCGTCAGAGATGAAATGTGAACTGTGGACCGTAAATCTTGTTTTGTTTTTGTTTGTTTTTTTGTCTTTTTTTGTCATTTGCTAACTACCAAATCAATCGTGATAAGAAACCGCTATATCACGTAACGTTAGTGTGGACGGATATTAATGAGTGTGACATACGCCCGATCAAAGCTTATTAGTTTTTGTTATTGGTAAGTTTCAATACTCCTAGATGACCAATACTAGCTTTGCTGTTGCCTGATACATGATAACAATTAGGGCTGGGTAAAAAATATCTCATTTTTACGAACCGATATCGATTCTTAAATCCCAAGAATTGATTAATCTAGTCTGTTTTCAGTTGATGAACGAACAGAACATGTAGCACGCCTCCCATCCAATAAATCGCAATAATCTTTGTGCTTTGTTACTTTTGATATGAAGCAGATTTCAAATGACGTCCATTTTATTATGAGATTCAAAAAATAAATACCGTTTTGGCACTGTTAAATGTGGCATGACAGAACGCTGTAGCGCCTCAGTTAAAGAGAAGCGGTAGCACGGAGCGCGTGTGAACATTTTCTCCTCCGCTTTAATACCAGTTACAGCGCGAAATAAACATGCATGAACATCTGAAGGTATGTTAAAATATACAGTACAACTTACCGAAATCTGTATCATGTCTCGTGTAACAGCTCAATCAGTGTTTCAACCTCGGAAAGACGTCAATAAAACAGCTTGTAAACAATGTCACGTAACGTCACATTTACCTCAGAAAAACCATATTCAGTGACCATAAACTCATTAGTCAGCTAGAAAAGTGAACTCTAGAAAGTCAGCATTCTGATAAATATAGCTATGCACCGTTACATATTCATAATTTTTAAATGTTCTTCAATATTTAATGCATGTTTGAATAAATCAGTTATGACAGCCACGATTTAAATGTTTATATTTCAAAAAAACGAATTGGAGCAGAAATATGATTATGTAATTCTAAATTTTAATTATTATAAAAAACATCGAGTGTAATTTAAGTGTTAAGTGCAACAAGGAGAAAAAATTACACATCAGCTCGTCAGTGTGGCAGTTTCATGGTTTCCTTACGTCTTACAGTTGATCTACTTCAAAGTTCGTCTTGAGAGAGCAGTTGTCATGTCGGTATTAACAGCTGCACAAACAGTGTTTTCAACAACACGGTATCTTTATTTCTGTTACAAATATTCATATTATCACCGAAGTACTGAGATAAAAGTTTATAGTTCAGATAAAACACAAAATAGAGCAAATCAGCTTTTCAAATAAACTTGCCGCTGAAAACGACGCATTCATCGATTACATTGTTTCACCACCAGGTGGCGACAAGTGAGTGTTAAAAAATGTATTTGACGTTGAATCTTCATTCAACAGATTCTTTCAAATACTGATTCTTCCAGTAATAAAACAAGAGTACTTATGGGCATGTAATTGAATCATACATCCAAACAGATCTTTTTTTTTTTTTTAAATAATTAATTCAAATAAATTTAAAATTTTAAAATAGACTGCAGCAATTAATATTTAGTCAGAACCTCTAGTAAATTACATGTTATTTTGTTTAGTTGACATTCAGAATTGTGATCTCGGTTTGAAACAAACAAAAAAGTTTCTCTTACATTTTATTTTGCTTTGTTTTAAAATTATTTGTTGTTTGCCTTAATTAAAATGCATTGGTTAAATTCAAAAAAAAAAATTCTATTTTTTTTCAATAATTATCGATACCGATCAAAATAAAACATTATATTGTGATAATTTTTTTAGCTGTATCGCCCAGCCCTAGCTCTAACCTGCAATATGCCCTTTAACAAGCACCCGCCATCCCCGCTTAGTGCCTCTTTGATTTGGTTTGGGCCACTGCCCCTCAAAATGTCTGTGCAGTGTGCACGGCCCTGGATTTGATAATTATGTTCAATTATGTGTCATGTTCTCTTGAGATTGTTTGGAAATCCCTCCTGTTGATCCTGAAGAGACATGTAGAAATGCTGCATATGACAATTATACATGCAGAGGTAAGTGTGTGACTTAAGATTTATAAACTACCTTTCAGTTTCACACCCATCAAAGTTTGATTTCAATATCAAAATAAATATAGTACAACATGTAAACTGACAGCATTTCTTTAGTGAAAAATCACTAAGGTATTAGTCAATTTATATGTCATTGATAAAAGTGAACTATGATGAAAAAGCATCTAAATATTATAATGCTGAAACTATGACGTTCATAGATTTATAAATAAGCAACACCTGATATATGAAATCACTTTCAATTATTTTACAATTAAATGAAATCCATCCCTTGTTTCTGCTGAAGAGGAAGAAAGCACATACATTCTGAGTTTAAAGAATAAAACATGGACGTGTGTGACCTGCAATAAGAGTCAAAACAGTGATGCATCTGAAGGGAATGGAAATGACCATCTTGAACCACATGAGAAAACGTATAATATGACTATAGCTGGTTTAGAAGACGAGGATGGAGATGTTGATTCCTCAAAAGCATCGTAAGTGTGCGGTTTCCAGTGACTTCAAATAACTACATTACAGAATACCAAGTGATTAAACTGGTTTTGCAGGGACGTCTTGGATTATTTGGATACTCTAATGGAGCAGATGAAAAACAACAACACAAGGGATGCAGGGCTAGCCATAGGGAACGCTATTGGTGTTCTCCAAATACAAGACAAGAACACAGAAACCAAAGACACATGCTACGCTTCAGATAAGAACATTGTCAACGTAAGGCCTCAAAAATAATTACAATGTCCACTTGGGCTAGGATTCTTCATTATTTAATGTTAATTCTTTGTTTCACAGGTTGTTGATTGTCAAAGTGTCCCAAACGTTTCCTGGTCTGTAAAGATTTCCAAGGAGGCCCTTAGTAAATCACGTTTGGAAAACAATGGAAATGCGTTTCTTGGAGTTCTACGGTTCAATAATATGGGAAACAAGGTACTTGCACTTAAAAGTGTAAAAATTCTTTGTTTGAGCATTTTAAGGAATGTTTAAGGGATAGTTCACCCAAAAAATTGCAATTCTGTCATTATACTCTGTTATAATCATTATAAGTAGAATTTTTCTAATGTATTTACACACAGCTCTTTTCATGACACAAATCGTGACACAAATCTGTATAAAAAGCTTAAGATTGTATTTCTAAAAATTCTTTTTTTGTGTTCCAATGAAAATATATCAGCATACGAGACATTTTTTCGGTGAACTATTCTTTTAACAAAAGCTATCTATTGTATTCACACTTTTATGTTTGATTTGCTTTATGCATGTTTTCTGATTTAGAATAAAACTAAAAATCAGAGTGTTTTGAACAATGAGGTTTATGGAATAACGATGAAGGCCAATATCTCCAACCTTACCAACAATATTGAAATGCTCTTTAAACAGAAAAATCTGGTAAAGAAGGTTTTTTTTTTTCTTCCCCCAAAAACATCTTTTATTATAAAGAGCAGTCACTGTGAAAGCAAAATAAAAATTAAACATGTTCTTACAGGTCGGTAATGCATCCTGCAGTTCTTGGGATGGCAAAGGTAAATTCATTTATGGCTGTATTGATCAGTTCCAGTCAACAATCCTAATGCATTTTATATAATTAATTCCTCACTGTCTTTCTTCAAAGGAAATCTTACATGGACGACATCCGGCTGTGAGACAGAAAAAGTCGACAATAACACCATAAAGTGCTCGTGTTCACATCTGACGTTCTTTGCAGTGCTGATGGTGAGAAGCTTCTCAGAGTTTCATTTAAAGACCCCATGAAATCAATATCAGAGTCTATTAGTTCACATATATTTCTCTGATCTCTCAGTCTCCTCCAGATGCAAATAGAAACATCACAGCACAGTATGTGGATTCATTGAGCTTCATCACTTCTATCGGCTGCGGCATCTCCATGTTTTTTCTGTCCGTCGCTCTGTTCATGCATTTCCTGTTACGGTAGAGTATCTTAAACTATAACTTCTTGTTACTTTAAAGGGATAGTTCACCCAACATTGAAAATGATCCCATAATTTACTCACCCTCTAGGTGTATATGACTTTCTTCTTTCAGCCAAACACAATCTGAGTTATATTAAAAAAAATATCCTTTTCCAAGCTTTATAATGGGAGTGAATAGTGCCATTTTTTTAAGCCCAAAAAAGTGTATCCATTCATCATAAAAGAAATCCATCCGGCTCCAGGGGATTAAAAGGATTAGTTTACTTTCAAATTAAAAGTACCCCAAGCTTTACTCACCCTTAAGCCATCCTAGGTGTATATAACTTTCTTCTTTCTGATGAACACAATCGCAGAAATATTAATAAATATCCTGACGCATCCGAGCTTTATAATGGTAGTGAACAGGACCAATAAGTATGAGCTGAAGAAAGTGCTTCCATCAACATCCATCCATCATAAATGTACTCCACACAGCTCCGGGGGGTTAATAAAGGTCTTCTGCATCGAAGCGTTGCATTTGTTTAAAAAAAAAAAAAAAAAAAAAACTCCGTATTTAACAAGTTGTGAAGTAAAATATCTAGCTTCCTCCAGACCGCCTTTCGCATTCAAGTTACGAAGAAAGTGCAAACTCGCGTCGCGTCAGTTACACTTCATAAACTGTAATCAGTAGCTTTCGGTAATGCCCATCCGCTCGTTCACGAGAGAGTCGAGTTCCGGCGTATGACGTAGGAGTAGCGTAAGCTCAGGTGAGAGTAGACTCCTCAAACAAATAGGGCTGTGCAACAAACTCAAGCTCCTCCGACATTTCTCTTTAAAAATTCTCATTCTAAGACCGGTGTTTTGTTTTGCTCTATCCTCTGCGCTTCTGCGTTCATCGATACATCTTGCGTTGGGTCAGAGGTCACTATTCAACCAGAACTAGACTCGTGTACGGCCATTACCGGAAGCCAGTTATTATAGTTTATAAAGTTGTAAATATGGATATTTATCTTACAAAAACACATCGCTTCGCTTCAGAAAGCCTTTATTAACCCCGTGGAGCCGTATGGATTACTTTTATGATGGATGGGTGCGCTTTTTGGGCTTCAAAAAAAATTCATTGGCATTATAAAGCTTGGAAGAGCCAGGATATTTTTTAATGTAACTCTGATTGTGTTTGACTGAAAGAAGATAGTCATATACCTGGGATGGCTTGATAGTGAGTAAATCATGGAATAATTTTCATTTTTGGGTGAACTATCCCTTTAAGTTCTTTGACCAATTCACCCTTCGCCGGGAGTTTGATTGACAGGCAATCTGACCAATCATAACACAGAATCCACAATTTTGTCCGAAAAACAAAGCAGACAGGAGAGTTAGTAGATTAATGTCGGTGGACTTGAACTTGAAAAATGGAGTGTACTGACGTCTTTCTGCGGTTGAGACAACATTACTTCTGATGTTCATTCTGATGTTATTTGGTGCTATAACTAGTCGGAAGAGATGATCAGTTCAAGTGCAGCTTGAACTGAGGTGCTACAGCGATCTGTCACGACACAAAGAGTACGGTATTTATTGTTTAAATTTCTTAAAAAAAAAGAAAGCTGAGACGTTGTTTATATCAAAAGTAACCTGCTCTGTCTTGTCTGTTGATGCGTTGTCAGTGTCCTCTTTGCTCCGCGATGTATTTTTGAACATGATGTGTGGTATGAGAGCGCCATGGCTTGTCAGACGTAGCTACAGGGTAACTCTTTGCGAAGGGTCAATTGCGTTTGTTCCTCTTGATGAAAGCATCTGCTAAATGCATGTTACAAATACAGGTTGTTTTTATATTTGAACAGGAAAGCTAAATCAAATCAGGCCACGAAGATCTTGATCAACATGTTTGTGGCTTTGTTTCTCCTGAATTTATCCTTTTTGTCAAACGAGAGCGTCGCCAACACAGAAGTCAAGGCTGCGTGTGTCTTCATAGCGCTGCTCATGCATTACTCCATGCTGACTACATTCACCTGGTTCTTCATTCAAGCTCTTCATATGTACTTATGGCTCATCAGACAGAACGTCACCATCACAAACTACATGAGGAAGATCACCGTGCTCGGCTGGAGTGAGTTATATGAACAAAACACCTGTTATAGTTTATTTTATTTCAAGAAATGAAAATGCTTCTTTTAATGTTTTTGGTTTTAGTGAACCACAATAACCCTGATCTCCATGTGTTTTCAGCACTTCCATCTCCTATAGTCGTAGCTGTTGTTTCTGTAGGAGGATATAAAGTATTGATTATAAACACAACGTCTGGAAAAACGACAAAAATGTAAGTTGTTCTGATGTCACAAATGCATGAATTAGTGATACTTTAAAGTGCCCCATTGTATTGTTTTAAAAGTTCCTAATGTTGTTTTGGAGTCTCCTACAACAGGTTCACATGCATCCAAGGTCAAAAAACACTTTAACTTTCTCATAATATCCACTGCAGCATCAGCTCTTTTCTCACAGTGTCTGAAACAGTTCAATCAAGGATTCGGTCTCTCTAAACCCCGCCTTTCTGAGAGCCTGCTCTGCTCTGATTGGTCAGAAACCCAACACTCGTTATCATATCTGAATTTCATCACTTGATATACAGTGATACGGTAAAACCGACGCCATCGTTACTGTTCGTATCAATCTCATCAAAGTGGATTTGCTTTGGCAGCAGAAAACAGCGTCTTCTCGACATGAACAACACGAACCAAACTCTTCCAGTCTCAGATACAACCACAGTGTTTGAAGGCGGGGCTAAGTAGACGCTGTTCGCCAGCAATGGGCTGGCATTATGCAAATTAGTTACAAACCTATGTAGGTTCAGCAGGAAGAGAGACTGGAATTACTGACGACTGGTTTCAGGCAATTCAGAATCACTTCTTTCTTTTAGGAGACAAAAACTCCATTATCTTTGATCTTCGAAACTTTGCAAAGCTTTTACAATAACAAACAGCTTTATTACACAATACACGAAAAGTAATATCCCAAAAAAGCATAATAGTGGCACTTTAAGTGTCTTCTTAATTATATTTCACCCTCTTCTAATTATAGGTGCTGGATTACAGATCCTTTAATTCACTACATAGTGAACATTGGCTACTACACCTTAGTCTTCATCTTCACGGCAGGAATCTTCATCACTATCTGCACTAGGATTGTCCAAGCCCGACGCGTAAGAGCGCCTGACGGCAAGAGAAAGACGTTCAGAAAGCAGCTCATGATGGTGTTGAGTTTGTTCCTGCTCTTCGGCCTGACGTGGGCTGTGGCGTTCTTCAGTTATGGACCGATGCTCATTCCCTCATATTACATCTTCACTGTGTTGAACTCGTTTCAGGGTGAGAAACAAACACAAACTCTATTTTTCCAACAGATTTCAGCAAATTATTTGAATTCATTCATTAATGATTTTAATTGTTTTTGTTTTGTTTTTTAAATTTAATTAATTATAAGGGGTTATAATGAGAGTTAGAATTAGCAGAAATAATTGTCTCTGATCTTTTTCCAGGGTTTTTCCTCTTCCTGTATTACTACCACATTCACAATGACATAGAAGGTCGTTTATCTGATGATCCACAAGGGTCCGGCTCCACCACAACCATCGTTCAATCCAGAAATAATGCTGTGGAAAATGTTTATAATGAGCATAATTAAGACAGAAACCCATGTTGTCTCTTAGACAGCTGATAAGTCAACAGTACAGTGTCTGAATACTAATCGTGTTTAATACGCTGTACAGTTTAATATGTGTGTTCAATAATAATCTGTGTCTAATATGCTGTACGGTGAGGGGATATAACTCATAATGGGATTATAAGTGGAATCATTAGCTTTTAAGACACTTTAAACAAAAGTTAATTTAACACGTACATGAACATCATCACTGGAAGCTACTGTAAGTTTAGGGTAACTGTAAACCTGGTTATGAAATATATTGTTTAACTGACTTTTGAATTGTGCAGTGAACAGTAGGCTATTACTTGTAAAGATGTCAAGTAAAAAGGGTTTTGTTTCAAATAATTATGCAGTTTTCCGCTAGACTTTTATACTTTAAGCCATATTTCTGACAGCCAAACAAAAATGATATTGTTTCTTATATACAGTGCATTAATGATAATTTTTACTATTGCTCTCATAACGGCATGAATTTGTGCATTATGTTCAATATTTTGATTTAGTCTTTCTACATATAAATATATTAATGGTTACGTTTCTTATTGCAGGTTTGTTTACAGTAATGTATTTGATATGAATTTATGATAGAGTGATATATGCTTGTGTAACACTAGAGGGCGCTGTGAGATTGTACAGTGTAACTCATAATTGAGTCTGAGGCTGGAGTTGGAGATGTGAATGAGATAATTGAACACAGACTCAGTGCGACACATGTAGTTGTAGTTAAAACCACCTATTGACTCAATACTAATAAACTTCCTCTATCCAGTTGAATGAGTTGAGCGTTTCACCTGTTGATTTCAGATTTATTAGCTTTAATGTTGTGGATGATTATGTTCACTGAGGAAAGCAAATAAGTAATAACTTCCAGTCAAACTCACGCTGCTAATAAATGCTGTTCTTTTGAGCTTTCTATTCATCAAAGAATCCCAAAAAAACATGCATCAGTTTCCACAAAAATATGACGCAACAACTGTTTTCAACATTGATAATAATAATCAGAAATATTCTTGAGCAGCAAATCAGAACATTAGAATGATTTCTGAAGGATCATGTGACACTGGAGTAATGATGCTGAAAATTCAGCTTTGATCACAGGAATAAATTTCTTCGATTGAAATCACTTTCAGGGTTTGGAGGTAAGGCTACTTGATTTTGGGAAAAATCATAATCACGATTATTTTTGGTCAATAATAAAATCATGATTATTTAACACGATTATTGGGTGATATGATCTTATGTCATGATGAGACATTTTAAATATCAGTGAAATTTCACAATCATCAACACTTCAGCAAAAACTAGTTAATAATAGTCAGTAATACAATAAGAACAAAGAAACTAATTACAAAAAGAAATACAACAGAACAAAAATACAAATTAAATAAAGAGTTTTATGTTTTTCCAGGAAGATGTCCTAACAGTGGTATTCAGATAAGTAATAGCCTACAACAACAAAAAAAACTAAATAATATATTCTTACTGTACACATTAAATATTAATTCTTATTAAAGCTACTAAAGTTATTCAGTCAAGATCAGCGAGTGATTTTTCCTGTCACTGGTTATTTGATTATCATTAATGACTGCAGCAGATTTATTAGGCTGCTGTCACTTTAAGAGCTGCACGGATCTAATAAACTGTTACACATGTGTTTTCTTTCTCAACTGTGTATGTTTACTTAAGACATAACCCACTGTGTTTATGTGAATACTCGCCAAAAAGGCATTTTGACATAGGCACGTATGCAAAGCCCATTTGCATATCCATGTTTGGCTCCACACACATACAGCCATCTGGAGAAAAAAGTGTCTCTTTTGCAGCTTAATGCACTTTTAATAACACTTTGGTATCAAACATGTCCCACAGTTTAGCAACAGTAGACTGCATTTTTACATTTACTTACATTGGCTCATCACCGTCTTTCTCCCCTCTGGCAACGGCACTGTGTATGTACATAAAATTATGATCCTAAAAAGGGCCAACTTTACTGAAATCACTCAAAACAAATGTCAAATATCTGTGATGATCATTACTGAAACTGTCTGTTATTGTGGGAGGATTGAATTGTGCTGAATATTAGTGATGTTAGGTTTAAGCGTTACAATCCATGTTTGAACGTGCATATCAGTGACACAAACTATACTGAACCTCTTTTAGAAAACAAATTTACATCTTCAGGATGAAACGAATGTCCGCACGCCTGTGGATTCAGATATTTACATGAGATCATTTGATATAACCACTTAAAATTCACGCACACGGATGTGGAACATATTTGGTTACTGAAAATGCAAAACACGAAAACACAGTGTCAAATTCAGCTAATAACTTCTGCATTATTTAATGTGGTTTAATGTGTTTTATCTCTGAGAGCCTCTCATGTGATTGTAATGAAGCTGATAAAATGTCTTAATCATGATGGACTTTCAGTGGCTCCAAAAACATTTATTTAAATTAGTCAAACATGCAAATTTGTGACTATCATTCATTAAGTGACAAAATATCACAACAAGTGCCATTTATAGAAAGGAAAGACAAACTTTATAAACAACGTATGAGATTTAGTTTTTTCTATGAATAAAAATTTGATATTCTCTGACTCTGAATCTAACTATAGCAAAATAATATAAATACTGTCTAATAACCAAGGTTATGATTTCATTGGAATCTTGTTTCTACTAATATTACATATAATTGTACGCTTACATTGTTCTCTGTGAACAAATATGACTTGATAAACTGGACCTGAATACTGAAATTCAGTTAAAGCCCAAAAGAAAAGAAAAAACAAAACAAAAAAAAAAAACATGATTTTCACATGCAAATGAACTGTAGTTCATTTTTCAGCATTTCTGTGTCTCTGAGCTACAGATCATAATCGTACAGCTTCATACTGTATGTGAATGGATGAAACTCTCTCTCTGACTGTGGACTTTTCATCTCAAGAATGTAATGAGAAAATTCTTTAAGATTTATTTCTAATATCTGTAGAAAACAAAATCAAACTCTTGTGTCTCTATCAGGCTGTTTTTGGGAATTATATCTCAACAAAAGCAGAATTTGCTGTGGCTGATGATCGTCTGTTGTGCTTCATGCCAGATAAGTATGTTGCTTTCAACCATAAATTACATTTATCAAGTCTATAATGCCCATGAATATGTTGTTTGGTGTACATTAGAAGTAATAGTTAAATAACAAAATAAAAAGTTAATAAGTACAAAGTTTGAAAAATTCAAATAAAAAGTCTGAAAAAGTATACATAAAATAAATATTCTATGATTTTGTTTAAAACAACATTATGAATAGCCTAAATGTGTGAATCTAAATCTAAATTTTGGCATCTAATATAGAGGATTACATCAGCATGTCATACTACATTAAATAACACTTTTAATGTTGTCTTTCAGCGGCTAAAAGCTGCAAAGTGTCAAAAATACGGAGAGAATGCCACTATGGAAAATTGGAAAAACCTCCGTGTTTGTGTTTTAGGCCAAAAGGAGAGAAAAAACTGAAAGAAATGGTCATTCTGTCAGTTCCGCCCATAAGTAAAATGCTCTTATAATAGATTCTATAAACAACTATATCACTTAAAATACTACTAAGATATACACTACTATCACATGAGCCAATGGCATTTAAATGCATGCATGGGTTAGATTATTGAATGAACTCATGGTGCATATGCATATATAAAATGACAATAATGCCTACTTAGTTGTAACTATAGTTACAACTAAGATTAGAGTTGTTTGCATAAAATGCCTTGTGAACATTCACATGTTTGCCCTGTAATAGGCTACAATTTATATCCATAAATACCATTTTCTCAATTCATATTTTACGTTTTCTTTGCATCACAAAAACAAGGGCTGTAAAAAGATTGCGATTAATTTACATTTTTAACTGTAGTTAACACAAACAGTTTAATATAGCTTAGTTTATTTACCCGTAGTAAAATATTGTTTGTGCTGCTTATAGACACCGGACAGATATTGATTTATGCAACAGATGCTCTTTACTCATCTCACTTGAACTAAATAAATGCAGTAATTAATAGAAACGCACAGGGGAAATACAAACACTGAAGACAACTAACAATCCAACTACCTTTCTCCAAACAACTGAGATAGTTAACAATACAACTACCAGTTTCACAGCACCAGAGATAACTACAATCCAACTACAGATGATCTAAAAGACAAGGATGGATTTATTAATCCCTCAAAAGCATCGTAAGTGTGTGGTTACCAGTTAATTATAAAATTAAAACTCTTATCACAGAATACAGAGTGATTAAATCATTTTTACAGACACCTTGGACAATCTGAAGACTAAAATGGACGAGATGGAAAAAAACAATGCACGGATTGTCATTGGGGATGTTACTGGTCTTCTTCACATACAAGCCAATAACACAGAAACCAGAGACATGTGTTACTCTTCAGATCTGAACAGGATAGACGTAAGACTTGAGAAACATTATTTAAAACATAGTCCTCATTTATTATGATCATTCTTTTTTCACAGGTTGTTGACTGTCAAAGTGACCTGAAGACAGACATTCCCTGGTCTGTAAAGATTCCCAGTGAGGCCTTTAATAAATCACGACTGGAAAACAATGGCAGGGCATTACTTGGAGTTCTACGGTTCAAAAACATGGGAAAGGTACAATTAAAAAAGAAAAAATTACATGTTTGAAAAAAAAACATTTCAAGGAATGTTTACCAGATAGCTCACGCAAAAATTACAATTCTGTCATTATTATATTCGGTGAGCAACATTTTTAAATTTATACAAAGCTCTTCTCATCGTGGCACAAATCTGTTGTCATAATCACTACTGTTATGATCAGTTATTTCTTTTAATTGTATGAATAATTTGTGTTCATGTTGCTCAAATATCATGTTTAGCAAGCTACGGAGAAACTGGCAGCCAGACAACAGACAAGTGACCGTTTCTGATTGACGACGTCACTACTCGCATTCTAGCAGTAGCCTACAGTTCGGCACGGTTGGCTGATTCCAGGCCGAGAATGGTTAGTAATCGCGCCGTGCCGAACCAGGCTTAAGTGGAAATACAACTGGATCCGTTCCTTACCATTCTTAGAACCGTTCAGCCAGATTGTGGAGAAGCGGATTTTGAGAGCAGTGCAGTGGTGAAATGGCAATTCACATTAAAATCTTTTTACAGATTTCGTTTAAAAAAAAAACAACAAAAAAAAAAAAAAACAACATATGGGTGACCCCTTGAACTTGGTAAAAAGATAATCCGTTAACCATCCTGACTGAAAACACGATTTTTATTGTCAATTTTTCGTTTATTTTTGCTAATTTTAGTAAACTTTCACATTAGCGCGCACATCTCACGCTGTAATACGGGGATCGGCTGAAAATAGCGGCCTCTCCTGGTTTGATTTAGTATTATCATAATCTGAACGCATAACTTGCTTTTCAAATGTTTTAAAATTGATCATCCGAGTGGTCCAGCGGGCCGTATTTAAAGACATGGCGGGCTGCCAGTTGCCCATCCCTGATCTAAAACATAACATCTAGTTAGTGCTGTTTGTACTTTAAGTATTGAAGTTCTTTGACCAGTTGCTTTTGTTCCTCTTTTGGATTAAAGTGTCTGCTAAATGCGTAAATCCATGTTACAAATACAGGTTTTTATATTCGAACAGGAAAGCCAAATCAAATCAGGCCACGAAGATCTTGATGAACATGTTTGTGGCTTTTTGTCAAACGAGAGCGTCGCCAACACAGAAGTCAAGGCTGCGTGTGTCTTCATAGCGCTGCTCATGCATTACTCCATGCTGACTACATTCACCTGGTTCTTCATTCAAGCTCTTCATATGTACTTATGGCTCATCAGACAGAACGTCACCATCACAAACTACGTGAGGAAGATCACCGTGTTCGGCTGGAGTGAGTTATATGAACAAAACACCTGTTATAGTGTTCACTTTAAAAAATAAAACTGTTTAAAACAAAAACCAGCAAATTGTAAACTCGAGTTCACAATTGCGATAAATAAATCGCAATAAATTTATCGCAATAAAATTGCGATAAATCGTGCAGCCCTATGTTCTATTGTGAATAAAATATTGGCTCATGTGATGTGAAAGTCTTTTAGAATTTTTCATTTTATTCAAATCTAAAAAACATCCCAACATTTCCGGAATTCGGGTTGTACTTTCTGAACTCTCCGCATTCACTTAAGACACAATCGACTGTGTTTGCGAGAATATTTGCAGAGATGGGTATTTTAACAATTTTGTGCATACGTGTTCATCCAAATCCAAGGAGACACGAAAGAGGAATCAATTCACTATCTGAAACGCGCCTCTCTCTGTGTGCGTTTCGGGTGTGTGCTGCTGCAAAGGTTTCGGCGGCTGTGCGCACAGATAACAGCGTGCAAATACCGCATTAAATTCTCCTCTGCCTCTTCCAGAGCTGGTTTAAAATCTATTGAATCTGTAAACTAGCAAGACAAAACACGTGCAAATGATAACCTTTCATTTCAATGATCCGTTTAACCCCTAGTTTTAAAGGACTCCTACAACAGGTTTACAGGCATCCAAAGTCAAAAAACAAATTATTTTTCTCATAACATCCACTGCAGCATCTGCTCTTTTCTATCTGTGTCTGAAATGGTTCGATCAAGGATTCGGTGTCTCTAAACCCCGCCTTTCTGAGAGCCTGCTCTGCTCTTATTGGTCAGATGGCTCAGTCTGTTGTGATTGGTTGAAGACCCAATGCCCATTATCATATCTGAGTTACGAACAGTAACGATGCCGTCGGTTTTACCGTATCAATCTCATCAAAGTGGATTTGCTTTGGCAGCAGAAAACAGCGTCTTCTCCACATGAACAACACGAACCAAACTCTTCCAGTCTCAGATACAACCACAGTGATTGAGGGCGGGGCAAAGCAAACGCTGTTTGCCAGCAACCAATAAAGACCATGGGCGGGCATTATGCAAATTAGTTACAAACCCATGTAGGTTCAAGCAGAAAGTGAGACTGAATTACTGACGACTCGATGTAATCGGTGTGCAGCTAAACACAGTGTAACACCGGTAACACCGACTATCACAGCAAGCCTACTTCATTCTTTTGGATACAATAACTTAATTTATCTGCACTTTGATCTTTGATAATTTGCAGTTTGCAGACCTTTTACATTCAGAAAACAGCTATATTAGACACTACAGGAAAGGTAACATCTGAAAAAGCATAGGGCACTTTAAGTGTCTTCTGATTGTCTAAAGCGGGGTTCACACTGTGCGATTTTGTCCACGATTTGGCCATCTGAGACAAATTTTGCAGATCCTAGGCTAAAATCTGACGTCTTTGATCGATAGTCTGACATTCACCGACAGCCGATTAATGACCGTTGCGATCAAATTTTACCGCGACGGAATTCTGGCAGTGTCATAAGATTTGACGTACAGTCCTGCAGTGTGACTTCTACTACAACGACCGTCAAATTGCATTCGTTTTTTTAAGACAAGCCATAATCATAATTAACACGAGATTTCTTGTTAGCCATTTCAGGCCCGCATGTAATGCAGCTTAGTCTTTAGGGTTTTTGATGTAAAACCCTATATACAATACAATGCTGTAATATGCTGTACAGTGAGGGGATATAACTCATAATGGGATCATCAGCTTAAGACATATTAAACAAAAGGTAATTTAACACGTACATGAACATCATCAAGAAGATACTTTAAATTTTCTCGTATTGTAAGTTGAGGGTAACTATAACCCTAGTTATGAAATATATATTGTTTGACTGACTTTTAAATGTTTAAATTGTGCAATGAACTTTTGCATTCATTATTTCTTAAATATAGGCTAAACAAAGATGATAGGCCTACTGTTTTTTTTTTTTTTTTTTCCTTCAGTGCATTAATGATCATTTTTACTATTGCTCTCATAACGGCATGAATTTGTGCATTATATTCAATATTTTGATTTAGTCTTTCTATATATAAATATATTAATAGTTATGTTTTTTATTGCAGGTTTGTTTACAGTAATGTATTTGATATGCATTTATGATAGTGATATATGCTTGTGTAACACTAGAGGGCGCTGTGAGATTGTACAGTGTAACTCATAATTGAGTCTGAGGCTGGAGTTGGAGATGTGAATGAGATAACTGAACACAGACTCAGTGCCACATGTAGTTGTAGTTAAAACCACCTATTGACTCAATACTAGTTGTGCATTTCACCTGTTGATTTCAGATTTATTGGCTTTAATGTTGTGCATGTTTTTTTTTGTTTTAATGTTCACTGAGGAACACAAATAACTTGACATGTTTTTGACACTTCCAGTAAAACTCATGCTGCTAATAAATGCTGTTCTTTTGAACTTTCTATTAATCAAAGAATCCTGAAAAAATGCATGACGGTTTCCACAAAAATATGATGCAGCACAACTGTTTTCAACATTGATAATAATAATAATCAGAAATGTTTCTTGAGCAGCAAATCATCATATTAGAATGATTTCTGAAGGATCATGTGACACTGAAGACTGGAGTAATGATGCTGAAAATTCAGCTTTGATCACAGGAATAAACTATATTTTACAATATATTCACATTGAAAACATTTTAAGGGGGTCATGGCATGAAAAATCAAATTTGCCTTGACATATAAGAGGTCTTTGTACATTAAAACATCCTGCTATAGTTTAAAACGTCCTCATTATAAACAAAGCATTTATTTAATCAAGCTCCAAAAACAGCTTGTTTTGATATTGCAAATACTTTTGCATATGACTGCCTCCAGAGCAAGACATCAATGAATAGGTTATACATCCTCGCACTATAGGCTTCAGTCGCTTCACATCAAAAGCAAACAGAATTCATTACAATCACTGATACTGTCTACACTGGATACAGCATACAAATGAGTGTTCAGTTTCTGACAAACCCCACACACTCGAGTCTGTCGACAACAGGACAAATGGAAAAGTGAAAGAACATTCGCTTTGATCGTCCAGTTTAAACAGCTGGTTTGCGTCTCTGTACAGACTTGAGAAGATTACCAGCGTCAGAAACAAGTGGATGGTTCATTTTAATGGCGTCCCGGATCATGTCGGAAGATTATATGTTTGTTCGGAGCATTTTGTTTTGTCAATGAGGGAGAGTTCGCAAAGAAACTTTTGTTGAAAGATGGAGCAGCAACTGTTTTCGATCTGACAGCAGCTGCATCACAAACCGCTTTGTCTGTAAATGACAGTTTTTCCACATATATTTGGTTTTTTTATTAACATGATCAGTGAACCTCAAGGAACATATTAAAATCATTTAGAAATGTCTTTAAATTCTATATCAGTTTATTTCAGTAATATTTCTGTTTTTACTGTATTTTTGATCAAATAAATGTAGTATTATAGTATAGTTTCTTTCAAAAACAAAAAAAATCTTACAAGCCCTGAGCCTAGAGACCTGAAGACCACAGAGGACTCTTAATAATTTATACTACATTGACATGCACAGTCAGCCTAGATAATGTTTACTGGCAAAAAAACAACAGTTGATTCTTAGTAAAGCATCAAGAAGAGAAGTTTCGTGCATTCAACAAAACCTTACACTGATGAGTTAGAGACCACATTGTCCGAACAGAGATGTTTGTTTCCTCAGACTCTAAACGCTCATCTGCCTGGACAAGATATGGCAGGATTCTGCCTGTGTGGCTTGAGTTCTTCTCCAAATCATCTCACTGGAGACAGGGAAAGACCAGGAAAAGGACTGCGGTCGGTGAGACTCTCAGAAATGTTTACATGGATCAGATTTTCAGTCTGATGTGGCAGGAGTGGAATAGTATCAGGAAATAGTTGGTGAAAGACATTGTCCGTGGCATGTCTATTGAGCAACATGCAGTGAAGTTTTTTAATATGAGACAGGATTCGGTCTGAATGCTGCTGAAGGCCTCAGTGTCAAGAATTAAAAAGGAGTCTGGCAGAGTGATACGCACAGAATGAGCGCTGTTTGTTTATCTGCAGATGATTAATAGTCTGAATTATTCCTGGTGCCAAACCGCAAGTGGGTAATTACTGCCATACATAAACGTCTCAGGGTTTTATTCTTTTGTCAAGAGCACAATGTGTTTGATAAAATAGTAGCAGCAAATCGGTGCTTAACCAAATGTACTCCGTTTCTGACTTTTTATATTTATAAAGGTAACTTTTTTTGCGAAATTAAAGGGGTCTTTGATTATGATTTCGCTTTTTTAACTTTAGTGTGTAATGTTTTATTTTCATTTCATTTATTTATTTATTTAATCAGGGACAATGCACATTAATAATACATAAAATATGTAAAATGCACCAGAT
Organism: Mylopharyngodon piceus; assembly: GCA_039654765.1. Classification (NCBI taxonomy): domain Eukaryota; kingdom Metazoa; phylum Chordata; class Actinopteri; order Cypriniformes; family Xenocyprididae; genus Mylopharyngodon; species Mylopharyngodon piceus. Next base: position 1,054,766 of record CM077449.1, read on the forward strand.
TTAGCCAACACTGGCTAATTTTCATCCGTAGTCCCTTTTAGCAGGTTGATGTTAAGGACAGGAAGAAAAAATATAAACAAAAAATATTAATACACCAATTTAAGAACAAAAGAAAATATGAGAGCAAGAATATTAAAACAAAATTACAGACTACCATACCATATCCATAAGTCACTATAAATGATCACAATTTTGATGGGTCAATAACCATGTTTTCAGCTTTTTCGAGAAACCACAGTTTTCTGTTAAATGTTTTAATTCTTTCAGCTCTACTGGGAGTCTATTCCACTCATGTGTTCCTTTACAAGCAAAAGATAATTGACCAAAGGTAGTTCTTCTTAATGGCACATTACAAATCACCTCTACTACCGGCACGTGTACATCGTCTTGTTTATATAATCCTTAAAAACAGGTGGAGCAAAACTATTTAAGATCTTAAAAATAAGTACCAAATCAGCAAATTAAATCAAATCAACTCAAAATAGAAAACTTAGTTAATATGCTACAATGGTGAAAACTGTTTGGTTTTTTATCTAAGACCTTAAGAGTTTGCTTATAAATAATTTCAACTGGTTTAAGAAAAGACCTACATGTTTGAGTCCAGGTAGTCATGCAATATGTGATATGAGGAATAATTCATAAATAAAACTGCTGCTTCGTTAGTCAAACTATTTCTAATAAATCTGAAATTCGTTAAATTAAATTTCGCTGTATTTACCACTTTCTTAAAAGAAGGTTGAGAATCCAGTAATAATCCTAAATATTTAAATTCATGTACTACCTCAAGTTTTTGTTCCTGGACAAATACTTCTGCTTTCACATCATAATCTGGCCTTTTAGTAAAAAACATACACAGTTTTTCTGACATTAAGATGCAAACATGAATTGATAATCCATTGTGCAATTTGATTCATGTTGTCAGTCAATTTCTGTGCAGCCTGTTGTTGACTTTTTGCATGTACATACAACACAACATCATCTGCATACATTTGACAAATAACATCTGGAGGACATACATTTGGTAAATCGTTTACATACATACTAAACAATAATGGGCCTAAAATAGAACCTTGCGGAACTCCAATATTATAATCCAAGTAATCTAATGTCGCATTTATAACCCGTACACATTGTTTTCTATTTTCTAAATAAGATTTAAACCACATAACGGCCTCAGTTGACAAATTAAAATTTAATAACTGAGAAAGTACAATCTCATGATTTACGGTTTCAAAAGCTTTCTTAAAATCCAGGAATACAGCACCAACTACACCTCCTTTATCCATCAAAGATTTAATATTTTCCAACCTAAAACAATTTGCCGTTTCTGTAGAATACTTTTTTCTAAAACCGAATTGCATAGGGTAATGGGAAAAGGCACTATTATTCAAGATATGTGATTATTTGCTCTGCTACCCATTTTTCAGCAACTTTCGACATTACAGGAAGAATGCTTACTGGTCTATAATTACTAATTTCTGTATAGCTTCCAGATTTATGAACAGGAGTAATTACTCCAAACTTCCATGCAGAGGGAAAAATTCCTTGTGTTATCGATAAATTAATAATCTGAGTTAGAGGTCCGGTAAATAATTCTTTATGAGTTTTTTAAAAAAAGAGTTTCTAATCCATATTTATCTTTAGCTGTTGAATTTTTAAGAGAACTAATTATTCTATCAACTACTCTATTTGACATCTGGTTAAAAAAAGTTCCATTCCAAGTGCACCACACCTGAAGTGTAAAACAATATGTTAAATATCTTTGCAGAAATATGTTGTACAATCTTATCTTAAACACATCCTATATACTCAGAAATAATATAAAATAAGAAAATGCTAAATATTTCTTAGCCAAAAAGTAAAAGCAATAAATAACACCAGTGATAGGCTATTATTAACAGCAAATGCTTTGTAAAAACAGAAAACAACAGCAGCTTTCAGCCTGTCACCGTCATGCAAACATGAAATATCAAACAGGTTTACAGGTTTTTGCATTCCATTGCGCTATTTGTCCAATTGTTTTTATGTTTGGCGGACATGTTTAGGTGTTGCACTCGTGTCTTGCGTCTTTTGCAGCGTCTCACCCATCAAAACACGGCGGTAAAGTAAAAAAAAAAAAAAAAAAAAAAGCTCAACTCGCGTTTAATAACTTTGCCTTTTTTTCTCATTCCACTGCCTGCGTCTCATTTTTATAACACAATAACGCATTTCTGAATGAACAGCCGCTTAAGAATAGTGATGTGTTCTACGCTCATAGAGCGTCACATGAGAGCGGTTAATCAGGCGCGCCGGCGCCATCATGAGGTCGGATCATTTTCTTCTCCTAATACGGTTATCATTGCTGTAGTAAACATGTCTAAATGTAACGCTTGCTAACATTTTTATTCAAAATCGCGATTTCTTGATTTAAAAAATAATAAAATCGAGGCAAAACATTAAATTCTAATTAATCGAACAAAAAATCGGAAAAATCGCCCAGCCCTACCTGCTTAAGAGTAAACTTGGACAAGAGACCATCCATCGATGCAATACATGGAATATCCAGACAAACAGACTTAGTAAGAACACTTATTACATCTACAAAATAATTATTAAAAGTATTTGCTAACATAGCATGATCACTAATTCGTTTTCCTTCTATATTTCTCACTGATTTTTTACATTTTCCTGTTAAATTTCTCAGATTTTCCCATATCAATTTAGTATTTCCTTTTCCCTGCTCTATTATAGAAATATAAAAATTTGCTTTTGCTTTTCTAATCTCATTTATTACTCTATTTCTTAATTTATTAAAATTTCGCTTCTCACATTCCATCTTAGATTTTAAAAACTGTTTCAAAGCGTTATCTCTTTGTTTCATAAGTGACCAAATATTTACATTTAACCAAGGTAGGCAATTTTTCTTCCTTGGTCTGCTTTTAACTTGTCTCATAAAACTATTCACAGTAGTTTGAATAACATCCATTAGAACATTTGTATCCCTTTCAACACAATTTTAGGAAAAATGTTCTTCCCACTTTATATCTTCTAATGCACTTTTTAAATGGTTTAAATCACTTTTTGGTATTGTAAAATTCCATGTTTTTCTATTCATAGTCTGATGGCTAAACCTCTTCTTTGTCAGTTTTCTTACTACCAAGGTTAAATTATGATCTGACAATCCTGTAATCATATTAAAAGTCTTAAGTACGTGATCAAATTTATTTGTAAAAATTAAATCAATTTGTGTTTCAGACGATCTAGTTATTCTTGTGGGTCCTTTTACAAGCTGCTTCAAATCAACGTTACTAGTTATATTTTTCAATTTCTTCCTTCCCGTTTTATCTAACCAAGTAGAATAACTTCTTTGGTGAAATCACAATTTAAGAAGCTTATATAATTTATCATAAAATTCATTTTTTGCCGAAGGTGGCCGATAGACTGCTATAACTATAAAAGACATTTGTGGTGAAAGAGAAACATCTAAAATTATACATTCAATATCAAAGTTATAAGCTAACTGTAATTCCGTACACCTAATACTAACCTTAATATAGAACATAATACCCCCACCTCTACCCACCAACCTATCCCTTTAAAAAATATTATAACCAGGAGCACACAACATTGCTGATGGTGAAGTAGCGCTCAACCATGTTTCAGTCAGACATAAGAAATCCAATTTTGAATTTGTGACAAGATGTTTCATTTCATCACACTTTGCCATAATGCTACGAATATTTAAATGACCACCCAGCAATCCTTTTGGTTTGGCATCAATATCCCACAAAATCCTTGCATGATTTACAGTTCTAAAAAGTTTCAATCGTCTCTGTTTCACAATTGCCGGGTTTACTCTATACTTAAATCTCACATCTGAGCTCATTTGATTCAAAATTTGCGAAGAGGACACAGTCAGCAGCTTTTCCGATGGTAAAACGTCTGCATTACTCAGGTCTGTCCTTAAAGGTTGTATAAAACCCTGGTTGCTCTGCGCCACCATATCGAAGCACTCACCCCTCACCTGATGAAACACACCATCAACAAGTCCCTGAGCCACAGGAACAATCGAGCCAGCCGCCTCCAAACCAATCCCCGGACGCAGAGAGTTGCTGTTTGAGCATAAACAACATCTGCAAATTTACGACGATCAAAGTTCAAAGCAAAAGGAGATATTTTCTTTTACAAAAATCACTTTTTATGGACTACAACAAACAGCTGGTAGAGACTACAATGAGCATCTTCCCGGGATGGTGACATCACAAACCCCAAAATGGATATAAACCCCGCCCCGAAGAACACACAACAAAGGGGGTGAGGCCATGTTGGGCTGCTTTAGAGAAGAGGAAGAGTTGTTGTTGTAGAGCGTTGTTGACATGCCGTCATTTTACGCCGGACTGCTTCACAAACGAGGGTCAATTCAACGCTGGATTTGCACAAAAGATTAACATGACGGCACATGCTAGTCGATGAGTTGAATCAACTCCACAGCAACTACATAAATTTATCCACTAACCATTCAGAAACGTCTAAAAGTTGTAACTTCTTCCCGAGTCTCTCCATCAGTGTCGACTCCGGTTTGAACAATGTAAGGCTGAACACCGTTACTGACAATCCTCATTTTGGCTGCGTGAGATTCTCCAGCTTTGTTGTTGTTGAGCGACCGAAGCGCGAGCTGTTAAAGCTCCGCCCTCTTCTGGAAAGGGGGCCGGGAGCAGCAGCTCATTTGCATTTAAAGGGACACACACACAAACAGTGCGTTTTTGCTCACACCCAAATAGGGGCAAATTTGACAAGCTATAATAACTGATCGGTGGGGTATTTTGAGCTGAAACTTCACAGACACATTCTGGAGACACCAGAGACTTATAATACATTTCGTAAAAGGGGCATTATAGGTCCCCTTTAACATTTAATAATGATCGAGTACGTATAAAACCATCTTCCAAATCTTTTTATCACAACAGTAAGCTTAATAATCATTTATATTGTAGAGCTGTCGGGACGGATTTCGCGGTCAACTGCATATTTCCGTCATTCGTCATATTCATAAATAAAGGAAAGAAGCGCAGTCAGTTGAAGGTCTAGCAGCTCGAAACAAAAACCAAACAGGGAAAGCTCGATACAGAAACCTCAAACCGAAAAGAGTTTGCAAGCAAACCTGAAGTGCCCATAATAAAACACTTATCAACATTGCATAGCATCACATTAGCATCGACAAGGTTCACAGAGCAATGCTGGTCACAATGCCAAACTCTAACCTGCAGTTACTGCTTAATCTTGCCAAGTTCTAGTTCCCACCTTTATCCGATATGAACAACAATCGTTATGTCTTTCAGCATTGCCAAACTTTTGTAATGCCATATTCAATTCAAAACAATTGTTTTCACAAGTCAAAACAACAGCAGCATATAACTTAAGTCACTTACCTCCTGCTCATATTTCGGATATCCGTTTTTCTTTCGTCATTGGGGCAGTTTTGATGTCGTTAGTGACATTTGACATCTTCACAGAGAAACATTTTCACAGAGCAAAATGTTGATAACAATGCCAAACTGTAAACCAGCTACTGCTTTGATCATCTGTCTACGAATAGCCTTGCCATTTATAGTTCGAACCGTTATCCGACATGAACAACGTCTGTCAGCATTGCCAAACTTTTGTAACGCCATGTTCAATTCAAAACAATTGTTTTCACCAGTCAAAACAACAGCAACATATAACTTAAACCACTTACCTGCTCGGATATCCATCTTTCTTTCGTTATTGGGGCAGTTTTGATGTCGTTAGTGACATTTGACATCTTCACAGAGAAACATTTTCACAGTGCAAAATGTTGGTAACAATGCCAAACTGTAAACCAGCTACTGCTTTGATCATCTGCCTATGAATAGCCTTGCCATTTATAGTTCCAACCATTATCCGACATGAACAACAAAATGTCTGTCAGCATTGCCAAACCGTAACGTCATATTCAATTCAAAACAATTGTTTTCACAAGTCAAAACAACAGCAGCATATAACTTAAGCCACTTACCGGCTCATATTTCGATATCCGTCTTTATTTCGTTATTGGGGCAGTCGTTAGTGACATTTGCTCTGATGAGGCGATGATTCAGATTCATCTGCCCAGAACACTGGAGCTGAAGCACAACTCACGTAATGACCAAACAATGTTCCTCCGCAAGATTCATGTGGTTTTATGCTTCAACCACTAGAGGACCAATGGTTCCATAGTGTTGCTTTAAGTAAATGTTAAAATGCAATAAAATTCATGTTTAAAAATGCACTTTGACTTTTTGGTCCATTAGATTCATTATCATTTGGATGCAAATGTGACCACTAGGCCAATAAAGACAATTTATAGCTCAAATACCATTTGTTTTTTTGCCCAAATTAATTAAAATAAGCACATTAACAACAATATGAGCTTTACATTTCAGCATTCAAACCCTCCAGAATGCGTATTGTAAGTGCTTTAGTGTAAACATAATTGATTGTTTTTATAAAATGAGCAATGAATTTCTTTTCAATCAACGGATACGTTCAATATAGAACTAGTTTTGAATTGAGGCTGCTGGTTATGTGATTGTAAAGTTTGTTTCTTCCAGATGAGAATGAAAGCATCAGATATCTGCGTTTCCATTAGATGCACTTTGGTTTCAAACTCATTCACTCTTATTGTACTTTGATCACAAAGCCTCAAACTGTGCATCCGATTTAAGGTTTCCCAGTTTTGGCAGAGAGCTACATGAAACTGTGATTTGCTCCAAAATGTAAATAGCAGAGAAGTTTGTGATTAAATGATAGTTGCCAGGACTGATTGACCGGGTTCCCCTGATGGGCCTGTTACGCTGCACAACCGCAAATGTGCATCTGTGGTCTGGAGGACGTCCAAACAGTATCTCAGTGCTGGCAGACACTTCCACATTTCTTCAAATGCTCATTAGAAGAGTTCATTTATAGGCCTGAGTGTTGCTACTTGCACTTAGTTCCTCCCAAACACTGGAAAATTTATCTCATTTTTAAAAGGCTCCCTTTGATAGCCCTAATTTGCCTTCAAATTTCAATTTGAACAGACTTTGAACTTACAGAAGCATGAGTCTATTTGTTTGTCTTTCCAGTTTTCATGCATGAATGATGTGACAGTAACACATTTAAACAATAAAATATCATGTGATCCGACCTCCGATTATATTACAGACTGTATTGTGTGGAAGTAAATGTGGCTTTTAGAAGATATTAATACTTTTCAAAGTATGAAAAGTGACAGTAAAGACACTTATAATGTAACAAAAGATTATATTTCAAATAAATGCTGTTTTTTTAGAACTTTCAATTCATCAAAGAATCCTGAAAAATAAAATGCATCACGGTTCCAACGAAAATCTGAAGCAGCACCACTATAGACTGTAAAAAAAGATGGATGATGCACCTTCACTCTCTTCTATTGAGTATCTCAGTGATGACGTGTTTTTGTAGGCAAAACCCGGAAGCGAGTTAGCACTTCCGGTTCCATCGCCCCGAAGTCAATGGATTTTTTTGAATGGGTTTTTGCTAAATCACCTTAAATAAGGTCTGTGGTTAACAAAGCCTCTAAATATTTTCACGTTTTGATCTATGACATAAAACACACCAGTTATAACCCGCTTGTAATTTTTTAAACCTTTATTGTGTCTTAAAAACGGCGGTTGCTAACAAATTGCTAAAATGGACTACTTCCTTTGGCGGGGACTTTAGACGTCATCATGACAAACTGGACATTTGAACAGCATTTCTCATGAAAAAGTGGATAAGTATTCATACACAGCGCAGATTATAATCAGCGAGCATGTTTTTAAATAAAGTTTGAGGAAGCTTGGTGGTGGTGACATTGATCCGAGACCATGGTGTGCTGTAGTCCGTTTATAGCCTACTGTTAGCTTTTTATATCTGACGACTTGTAAAGATTATCTTGTAACTTGTAAAGATTATCTTGATAGACAAAACGTGTAAGTGTCATAACCCTTTGTTAAACACAGAGCTTATTTTTTGCGATTTTCCAAAAGTCTATGGGAAAAATGTATAGGCTTTCGATCGAGGGAACCCGTGCGCCACTAACTTCCAGGTTGGCCTACAAAAACACGTCATCCCTGAGGTACTCTATTGTAAGTGAATATGGCGTTGACATCTTGACTCTCGAGTTTGCGCAGTAGTGAGCGCGAAGTAGAGCCGCGATATCAGGGTCCCGCCCAATTGGTTAATACCAAAGTCCCTTTAAGACAAGTCATTCCACTCAGCGGCCATCTTTGAAACCCCTCTCGGACATGTGACTGCAGCTCCTATCTCTTTGAATGGGGAAACATCAAATTCTCCAAAGTTGTTCGCCAAGCTTTCGATTAAATTTCATATTTGAAATCATCAATGAAATCTGACAACAACTGACTCATAAATTTTGTTTCTAAACGCTCGAATCATGACAAAAAACTGCATTTTCAGGCTGGATCAAGTGCGCGTCTTACTGTTTCTATAGTAACCGGAGCTTCAAACGGCCGCTGCAGTGACGCGATGACTTTACCAGTCGGCGATTGGCTCTTATTTAGAAGGCGGGACTTATTCCGCCATATCGCGCGTTGCACTTTCTCCCATTCATAATAATAAAAGTGCACCGTCTTTCTATATATAAAGTCTTTGTTAATACTGCATTTATGTCGGTGTGAAATAAACAGCTCTGGAAATGTAGAAAATAAAGTTAAAGCTCCAATCTCCTCCCGAAGATCCAGAAAAAAAATCCGTTGGTGCTTCAGTGACTACTGAAGCTGTCAATCTCAGCTGTCAATCATGACGTCAAAACCCGCGTTTTTATAGCATAAAATAACTAAAAACAAACTTATTTAAAGAACATTTTAACTAACATCAGCGTGATAAAAACTGCCAAAAACAACAGAAACCATATGCAATGTTTGTGATGCTATGCAATGTTAATTTGTAAAATTTCGCTGATATTTATATAGACGATCACTGTAGCGTATCAAGAAAATACCATACCAAACAATACCATAAAATAACCACACTCTACCCAACAACTTTTCACAACCAAAACGGAACTAAAAAAAAGTCTAAATAAACTACAGCATGCAAACACAAACGATCTTGGCACGGCGGCCCAAAATGTAAAAACACAAAACTACTCACTCATTTTGGTTGCGTTCTCCGGGCCTTTCTTTCGGCAAATTCATCCACGATGTCCTTGGTGTTTAATTCACGGCTTCGTGTATTCTCAATGGAAAGAACTGCCAGTCCCGAATCCGATAGTCTGTTCTGCGACATGGTGCTCGGCAAATAATTTCTGTATTAGCTTCAGTTTTGAAAATGAGCGTAGTTTTTGTGTCGCGACTAATTTCTCCATCATCTCTTTCCTCTTTAAGGCCCCACTTTTATATTTGTATTTGTCCGTCCTTTAATGTTCACTTAGCTAGCCACTGACCTCTCACACAGTGTTTTCTTTTTTTTAATTTTGCGCGGCAATGCAGCGTCATTTAAAAAATAACGGTTTACTTCTACGGCAGCCGCGGGGTGCAAAAAATAACAATGTACACAAGAAATTACGGAAAAACAAGAAATTACTGCACATGACATGCATACAAAACATATATTTATCGTGGCCACGAATTAAAATGTAATGACCTTATTTTAATTAAAAGATACCCCCGGGCGTAATTAGTATTTCAGTGCGCGATAGATTTGCAAACAACAAACATTTGCAAAATATTCCTACATGAAAAAATACTATTTTTTTCTACTAAACTGTAGTAGCCTATACTGAATATAGTATAGTATTTACAAAACTTTGTTAATGAATGCTACAGCATACTGTAGTAACTATAGTGAACTGATAAGCTGTAATACTGTAATATACTTTAGTTTTTACTGCAGTAAATTGTAGTGTATTGTAGTATAATATAGTTGTAGAAAACTTATTGTATTGGGTAAAGTAATTTGTTTATATTACTATAGTTGTTGTATTACCACTATAGAATTACCACAACAAATTAAATAAAGTACTTTACCATAGTATGGTTCAAAAACATTATAGTATTTACTATAAATTACTATAGGATTTTTTCATAACAAGACATCTGATGAAAAGGTTGTGAAACTCAATGCTACTACGCACAGATGTGGTCAGTATTTGCTTGTGAGTTTGGTAGTTTTCTTTACACTCAACTTTAAAACTAAAACACATGCAATAGCACTGAATCATCACTAATTAGTTAACTACAAGTTTAGCTTAAAAGATTAGAAGGTTTTTGAGGAAAATATTCCAGGATTTTTCTCCATATAGTGGACTTCACTGGGGTTCAACGGGTTGAAGGTCCAAATGTCAGTTTCAGTGCAGCTTCAAAGAGCTCTACACGATCCCAGATGAGGAATAAGGGTCTTATCTAGAGAAACCATCGGTCATTTTCTAAAAAAATACAAATGATGTACTTTTTAACCACAAATGCTCGTCTTGCACTGCTCTGCGATGTGCCACGCATTACGTAATCATGTTGGAAAGGTCACGCGTGACGTAGGCGGAAGTACCGCGGTAGTGCGAAAAAATCCATTTCATTTTCTCCTCCAACTTCAAAATTGTCCGACATCATTGTTTTACCTTTTTTTGTAAAGTGCGTTTGACTTAGTCTTTGCACGTTCGCTTTGTAAACACTGGATCGGCTACGTCATGCGTGACCTTTCCAACGTGATTACGTAATGCGTGGCGCATCGCAGTGCAAGACGAGCATTTGTGGTTAAAAAGTATATAATTTTTATTTTTTTTAGAAAATGGCCGATGGTTTCTCTAGATAAGACCCTTATTCCTCGTCTGGGATCGTGTAGAGCTCTTTGAAGCTGCACTGAAACTGACATTTGGACCTTCAACCCGTTGAACCCCAGTGAAGTCCACTATATGGAGAAAAATCCTGGAATGTTTTCCTCAAAAACCTTAATTTTTTTCGACTGAAGAAAGAAAGATATAAACATCTTGGATGACATGGGGGTGAGTAAATTATCAGGAAATTTTAATTCTGAAGTGAACTAATCCTTCAATTACACGTGAAATTTGGTATCTCAAATGTATGTAATCTCTCTTAAACATGTTGAGTTCTGCTGTTTTTTTTTCGTCCCTCACAAACACACTCCTCCTCATACGTCCTTGAAATGATTTATTCCCCTGTAACTTGTGAAACTCTTTCTAGTGTCTGGTTTTCCTGCAGTTGTGCCGAGGTCTGCGCTCAGGGCAGCACTTGCGTGACTGCAGATTCTGACGTGTGTGTGTGTGAGAGTGGAAATCCACCACACAGGGGCATATGGGAAGCCATCATTCATTTTTATATTACCCTAATGACGTGGAGCTCGTAACAGGGAGTCAGTTAAATGAAAGACTGATTCGAGAGGCGCTTTACTGCTCATGACTGAACGCAGAGCAGAGATTAAGAGTTCAGGACACATTCTGTGCTTTTCTTTCATTGTTGTCCTGTGTGCATGTGTGGCAGACGGACAAAGTTTTTAGGCCTACATTAATTTGAATTGCATATAAAATCCATCTGTTTGGATTACACAGTTTTAACATAAACTAATAAACTTAATGTGATGCATATTTGTCAGTCATAAATGAAACAGGTCAGATTTCTGTAATTGCACTAATAAATTGAATGTGTTTTAAATGCACAATAACCAGGTTTAAATCTCATCAATAAATCCGATTTGTTTCAATCTCATACATTTAAGTGTAAAAGGGCCTTTAAATGTAACTTTTTCAAAGCAGTTTTACACAAAGCTAAATATATTGTAACAGAAAGTCATTCTTTAGTGTCTCTAATGCCTTTAAAATCATTTTAATGCAGTTTAATGTTCAGAGTCATGCTAGTCGTGAAAACTTTTCGACTTTTTAAAGTAACCTTTTCCTGGTTATTGAACACATGAAGTGTCCCGTGCGAACGGCTCATTGAACACCAGCGGGGTCAGAGGTGCTTCAGAGTGAAAGGTCAAAGTGAGCTAATATAAGCCAGAGATCTGATGCTCTTCGCCGTCGTCTCCTGATGTCACGCAGGAAGCTGTGAAAGCATTCAGACGGTGACCGTGACCCCAGTTTCATGCCTGTGATCTTCTGCTGCTGCTCGTCTCACGACAGCTCGAGACGCCTGACTGTCACCCTCAACACGACATGACCCGTGTACCACAGAACCAATATTTCTCTTTATTTCAACTGCTATTTTTTATATTATTTATACATAATAATAATAAATATTGTATATTTTTAATTTTTAAAATGATTTTTTTCTTTGTTTTAATTTTTTTTGTTTTATGTAATTTACGATTTATTTAAAACATTTTTTATATGTATATTGTATGTATATATATATATAAATTACTATTGTTATTGTATTTATTATCATCTATATAATCATCATGTATTTAATATATTTTCTTTTTGTATTTTGTGTATGTTTGTGTTAGAATAAGGTTTCATTTTGAGGTCCGTATCTCCCAACAGGACAAATCTGTTCCTAGTTTACCAGTGTTGTATGTCTGTACATTTGCGGTCGTATATCCGTCTCTCATCCATGCAGGATTCTCACACAACACAGTACGTCAACATCTAAGAAAAATAACACCACGTCTGTCTCATAGAGCGTGTGCACTCAGGTTCTAATAAACATCTATTTACATTAGTGCTTCTATTCAAAGTCGTCATTATAAGACCACCCGCTTTCAGTTTTTAAGAACAATTCTTATTTGTCTTTCGGATGTGGTTGAAGTGGGCCGTGGGGCATCATGGCAAAACAAAATGTGTTTCCATTGAAAGTATTGTTAGACAAACCGCATCTGTGTTCGCCGATGGGTCAGTCTGTGCCCTGCATACAAACAATCACCTACTTATGATATAACTAACTCTCATTAGAGTATTAGTAGACTGTTAGGTTCGGGTTAGTAGAATAAGTTGACATGTACTTGCACAATTACTTATAGTCAGTAGAATGTCTGTTTGAGAGCATCAAAATAAAATGTTAGCAGATATTCTGCTAGTAGACAACATATGCATGCAATCATAACTTACATAATTGAAGGAATAATGTGCATCGTCCACTATTAGGATACGGTTCCTGTTGGCGTGCGCTTCGTAAAGCCGCGGCATTAAGAGGAAGAAATGAGTGAAAAGAGGTGGGGTCAAAGGTCAACCTACAACACACAGCTCAAAGTGCCAGACGTTTCATCTAACTGTCACAAATCCTGTGATTTATTACACTCGGCTCCTGGTTTCCAGTGTCATCCTGTCCAGTTTAAAGGATTGGATTACAGCACGCACACACACGTCTGCTTCATCTCTCTTAATGTGTGGCAACTATTAACAATAACAAATGCTATTGTTTTCAACTTACACTCTAAAAAATCTTGGGTTATTTTTTCTACCCAAGTCCTGGGTTGAGCCTTTTGGGTCATTTTTTTGGGTAGTTTTTGTGTTACCCAGATCCTGGGTCGAACGTAACAACCCAGCGTTTGGGTGGTTTTTGTGTTACCCAGATCCTGGGTCGGACGTAACAACCCAGCGTTTGGGTAGTTTTTGTGTTACCCAGATCCTGGGTCGGACGTAACAACCCAGCGTTCGGGAGGTTTTGTGTTACACAGATCCTGGATCAGACGTAACAACCCACATTTGGGTAGTTTTTGTGTTACCCAGATCCTGGGTCGGACGTAACAACCCAGCGTTTGGGTAGTTTTTGTGTTACCCAGATCCTGGGTCGGACGTAACAACCCAGCGTTTGGGTAGTTTTTGTGTTACCCAGATCCTGGGTCGGACGTAACAACCCAGCGTTTGGGTAGTTTTTGTGTTACCCAGATCCTGGGTCGGACGTAACAACCCAGCGTTTGGGTGGTTTTTGTGTTACCCAGATCCTGGGTCGGACGTAACAACCCAGCGTTCGGATGGTTTTTGTGTTACCCAGATCCTGGGTCGGACGTAACAACCCAGCGTTCGGGTGGTTTTTGTGTTACCCAGATCCTGGGTCGGACGTAACAACCCAGCGTTTGGGTGGTTTTTGTGTTACCCAGATCCTGGGTCGGACGTAACAACCCAGTGTTTGGGTGGCTTTTGGGTTACCCAGATCCTGGGTCGGACGTAACAACCGTTCGTTTGGGTAGTATTTGTGTGACCCAGATCCTGGGTCGGACATAACAACCCAGCGTTTGGGTAGTTTTTGTGTTACCCAGATCCTGGGTCAGACGTAACAACCCAGCGTTTGGGTAGTTTTTGTGTTACCCAGATCCTGGGTCAGACGTAACAACCCAGCGTTTGGATGGTTTTTGTGTTACCCAGATCCTGGGTCAGACGTAACAACCCAGCGTTTGGGTGGTTTTTGTGTTACCCAGATCCTGGGTCGGACGTAACAACCCAGCGTTTGGGTAGTTTTTGGGTTACCCAGATCCTGGGTCGGACGTAACAACCCAGAGGTTGGGTGGCTTTTGGGTTACCCACATCCTGGGTCGGACGCAACTACCCAGAGATCTGGTGGTTTTTGTGTTACCCAGATCCTGGGTCGGACGTAACAACCAAGCGTTTGGGTAGTTTTTCTGTTACCCAGATCCTGGGTCAGACGTAACAACCCAGCGTTTGGGTAGTTTTTCTGTTACCCAGATCCTGGCTCAGACGTAACAACCCAGTGTTTGGATGGTTTTTGTGTTACTCAGATCCTGGGTCAGACGTAACAACCCAGCGTTTGGGTAGTTTTTCTGTTACCCAGATCCTGGGTCAGACGTAACAACCCAGCGTTTGGGTAGTTTTTGTGTTACCCAGATCCTGGGTCAGACGTAACAACCCAGCGTTTGGGTAGTTTTTGTGTTACCCAGATCCTGGGTCAGACGTAACAACCCAGCGTTTGGGTAGTTTTTGTGTTACCCAGATCCTGGGTCGGACGTAACAACCCAGCGTTTGGGTAGTTTTTGTGTTACCCAGATCCTGGGTCAGACGTAACAACCCAGCGTTTGGGTAGTTTTTGTGTTACCCAGATCCTGGGTCAGACGTAACAACCCAGCGTTTGGGTAGTTTTTGTGTTACCCAGATCCTGGGTCAGACGTAACAACCCAGCGTTTGGGTAGTTTTTGTGTTACCCAGATCCTGGGTCGGACGTAACAACCCAGCGTTTGGGTAGTTTTTGTGTTACCCAGATCCTGGGTCGGACGTAACAACCCAGCGTTTGGGTGGTTTTTGTGTTACCCTGATCCTGGGTCAGACATAACAACCCAGGGTTGGGGTAGTTTTTGTATTACCCTGATCCTGGGTCAGACGTAACAACCCAGCGTTTGGGTAGTTTTTGTGTTACCCAGAACCTGGGTCGGCCGTAACAACCCAGCGTTTGGGTGGCTTTTGGGTTACCCAGATCCTGGGTCGGACGTAACACCCCAGCGGTCGGGCGGATTTTGTGTTACCCAGATCCTGGGTCGGACGTAACAACCCAGCGTTCAGGTAGTTTTTGTGTTACTCAGATCCTGGGTCGGACGTAACAACCCAGCGTTTGGGTGGTTTTTGTGTTACCCAGATCCTGGGTCGGACGTAACAACCCAGTGTTTGGGTGGTTTTTGTGTTACCCAGATCCTGGGTCGGACGTAACAACCCAGTGTTTGGGTGGTTTTTGTGTTACCCAGATCCTGGGTCGGACGTAACAACCCAGCGTTTGGGTGGGTTTGGGGTTACCCAGATCCTGGGTCGGACGTAACAACCCAGCGTTTGGGTGGCTTTTGGGTTACCCAGATCCTGGGTCGGACGTAACAACCCAGCGTTTGGGTGGCTTTTGGGTTACCCAGATCCTGGGTCGGACGTAACAACCCAGCGTTTGGGTGGCTTTTGGGTTACCCAGATCCTGGGTCTGACGTAACAACCCAGCGTTTGGGTGGCTTTTGGGTTACCCAGATCCTGGGTCGGACGTAACAACCCAGGGTTTGGGTGTTTTTTGGGTTACCCAGATCATGGGGCGGACGTAAAAACCAAGTGTTTGGGTGGTTTTTGTGTTACCCAGATCCTGGCTCGGACGTAACAACCCAGCGTTTGGGTGGTTTTTGGGTTACCCAGATCCTGGGTCAGACGTAACAACTGCGTTCGGGTGGTTTTTGTGTTACCCAGATCCTGGGTCGGACGTAACAACCCAGCGTTCGGGTGGTTTTTGTGTTACCCAGATCCTGGGTCGGACGTAACAACCCAGCGTTCGGGTGGTTTTTGTGTTACCCAGATCCTGGGTCAGACGTAACAACCCAGCGTTTGGGTAGTTTTTCTGTTACCCAGATCCTGGGTCAGACGTAACAACCCAGCGTTTGGGTAGTTTTTGTGTTACCCAGATCCTGGGTCAGACGTAACAACCCAGTGTTTGGGTAGTTTTTGTGTTACCCAGATCCTGGGTCAGACGTAACAACCAAGCGTTTGGGTAGTTTTTCTGTTACCCAGATCCTGGGTCAGACGTAATAACCCAGGGGTTGAGTTGTTTATCGCAGGCTTTTTGCGCCCTCTTCAGGAGAGAGCAGTGCAGCTCCGTCAAATTGGTGCATGACTTCAGTAAAATACAGATTTGTGTACGTTTTAGCTAAAAATTCGTCATTGTTCTGTATATTGTTTAATTTTATGCAAAGCAACACACATGGGCGTGATGTGAGTCACCTAAATGAGTGTCGCGTCGGTCTTTTCCGTGATGGAAACGCCTGATGCCTTGAATAAAATTTCATGATTTTATTCAAAAAGATACAGAATATAAATACTTAGGATGTTAAATATGTTCTCAGAACTGTACACTGATTATTTATGGACAGGTTATGGAGTCAGTCGCAGCATTTTTCAGCTACGAGTGAAACGCAGGCGGCGGTCTGAAGTTAGCAGTTCCCCCGCCAAACATGAGCGATCTCCGGCACGAGATCCAGCGCCGTTACGGTGGAAACAGGACAACAGAGACTGGTCGATTACACTTGAATTACTTCTAAATGTTTATTTTTTACTTCTAATATTTGGTAAATGAGCTTAAATGTAGGCAATATGTATTAAAAACTATATAAAATATGCTATACTATAAAATATGATCGAAAACAAAGGAATTATCATGCAAACCAGTGGTTGTGTGGAGTATTTAAAAAAAGTTTAGAGGATTTAGTTAATCTGTAAACATGAATAAAAAAAAAAAGAAAAAAAAAAGAAACTAAAAAAAGCTAGTATTATAGTAAAAATTATGCTGGGTTAAATAAACAACCCAATTTGCTGGGTAAATTTAACTCAACATGTGTTCTGTCCTATATTTACCCAGCCCTTGGGTTGTTTTTAACCCAGTGTACACTGCATTCAAGGTATGCATTACATCAGTTCATGCATTTACTAGAAATTGAACTGTTTAGAATGAGCATAACATGCAATATGACATGCATAGACATATATGCAAGAAAACTTGCAAATCTATAGATGTTTATCCTCATGAATATTTGATAACATAGGCCTATATGAACATGAATAAAATAAGTGTTTAAATATGCAATTATATGTAGACAGCTGCCGTTTGTAGAACTTCAGTATCAAGAGCATTATTGCCAGAAATACTTTGCGCAATTACA
The DNA here is from genome assembly GCA_039654765.1 of Mylopharyngodon piceus. NCBI lineage: Eukaryota > Metazoa > Chordata > Actinopteri > Cypriniformes > Xenocyprididae > Mylopharyngodon > Mylopharyngodon piceus. Next base: position 1,072,346 of record CM077449.1, read on the forward strand.
CAAACACAGATGCGAATGCTTGGCGAGTGCACTATATGTGTGTGTGGTCCCATTAAAATTACACGCTGTTTTGTGTTGCTGTAATGTTATTTAGGTAGCTGCTATAAACATTACAACAGTTTAATGAACTTTAACTAACTTGCTTTGTGATTGTCTTTAGTAATAGCGCCTCTTGTGGCAATACTGAGAATGCAAGACACACGTGTCATTATTATGAATTGCATACTAACATAAAAATTGATCTTGCATGGCTAGAAGTGCTTGCAATAATGTCCTTGTGTAGATTCAAGGTCTGGAAAAGCATTTGCATAAGGCTTTGTCATATACAAAAGTGAACCTGTTTCACAGTTCAGCAGTTTTCTGCACTGTAAAAAATTATTTTCATGATTTGTTAACATTTTTTTCTTTTGTCAAATCAACTTCAATAATTAATATGGTTCAGATAACATAATATTTAGAGTTTCTGTTGATTAAATCAATCGCCTTCATTGTATTAACTCAAAATTTTAATTTCAATGAGCTCAAAATATTAAGGCAACCAGGTAACATACTTTTTTAAGTTAAACCAACAATTCTTGTTACAGTGTGGGTAATTAAGCTTCATAAAATCCCCAGCATGTGCTTCAGGAGGAGGATATGGATGAAGCCAAACTCTTCATTAAGAAGATTTCTAACAGGTTAAATGATGTTTCAAACTGGACTTACCAATTTCAGTGAATCTAATGCGCTTTTGCTAAAGTGAGTCCAAGAGTTAGTGACCAAACTGACCTTCCTGTAATCAATATTTATTGCTCCATCGTGCCAAGAAACATCACTGACTGGCTCATTTTCCTCTGGATCAGTTTCAGTTCGACATTCACTAGATCTGGCTGAAGACGGAACGTAAGGATGCTGTTTAAACATGGCAAAAGGCTGAAAACCGGGTCCAAATAAAGTCGGAAAACTGAAATTAAGCTTCTAACATCTTCCTGCTGATAATGAGGCTTTTAGACAATCACTGAGCAATTCAGAACAATCTACCCTGTTATTTTCTTGATTCTTGACATTATGCTACGCAAAAAATCATCTGTTTTAGAGTTTGGCAAAGGACCAGAACAATCAGTTGAGTAAAATACTCTGAATCCTTGAATGACTCGCCATTTGAACACAACAAACATCACAGACGTACATGCAACTATTACTGTTCATTTCTTCTGAAAGATGATTGTTTATTGCAGTGAATTACACCATGCTGTTGGTATTCTTTAAAGTCAAGTTTCTGTCTCTTCAAGTAACTTCAAGTAACTCTAGCATGCTTTACATGTTGGTCTCAAATGGCTAGTTCAAATTAAACATGGAAAAAAAAATATATAAAATTTTAATGAATTTTATTTATTTCAAAAGGCAAGGTGGGGCAAGTTGTCATATGTGTTTTATAAGTTGGAATTTAATATTTAAAAAAGTCAATTAAATAGCTTTTTAGCTCAAATAAATAGCCTTTATTTTTTATTTATTTATTCAAAATGTCATAAGATATTCTCCTTAAATCGCTGTCAATACAGCAGGTTTCTATTGTGACAACATGCAATAGAGCTCAACGTGTGTTGAGAACTTCTGCAACGATGGTTAAATGTTTTTTATTTATCGTCAATATTTTAATTTTGTTTATAAAGAAAATTACTTTTAAAAATAAACTTATAAACATATTGAATTTCTACTTGATATTATTAGTTAGAGGGTTCATAATGTTTGCAGATATTGTATTTTAATAAATGAATACATTTATTTTAAAAATATAAAAAAGTGTGACAACTAGCCCCGTCTCCTACAACATGCATAAGACTTTTTTTTTTCCTGCAAAGTTCTAAAATAAATAAATAAATAGATTAAACAAACAAATTAATTTTTTTTCAAATTAATTAATTTGTTTCTAAAATAAATAATTTATTTATAAATAATGCATACATACAGAAATAAACTTATCCCGAAAATATAAACCAGAGTAAAAAAAAAAAAAAGGTGACAAATAAATAAATAAAAATAAATAAATTATCCTGAAATTATAAACAAAAAAAGTGACAACTTGCCCCAGTCTCCTACAACATGCATGGGAAAGACTTTTTTTTCTGCAAAGTTCTAAAATAAATAAATAAATAGATTAAACAAACAAATTAATTTTTTTCAAATTAATTAATTTGTTTCTAAAATAAATAATTTATTTATAAATAATGCATACATACAGAAATAAACTTATCCCGAAAATATAAACCAGAGTAAAAAAAAAAAGGTGACAAATAAATAAATAAAAATAAATAAATTATCCTGAAATTATAAACAAAAGAGTGACAACTTGCCCCAGTCTCCTCTACAACATGCATGGGAAAAATATATTTAATATGCAAAGTTCTAAAACAAATAAAGGATTAATTAAACAAACTCCTGAAAACATAAACAAAAACAAGTGTGACAACTAGCCCCAGTCAACATGCATGGGGAAGACCGAATCTATCGTCTCTGATGAACTCTGCATGTCCTGTGCATTTCCCCGTGACCTGGCAGCGGGGTCAAACGCGCGGGAGCACGCACCAAAACTCCCACACGCCGCTGTCCTCCAGCTCACCCTCCGCAGCCTCGGGTTCACTTCCAGCCATTGCCCGCGCTCAGTGTACCATTCACATGGGCGGCTCGCCAAAACAAGCAGTGTGTTGCCTAACGAAGGTGTGAAAGCGGCCCGGAGGGGGTTCGGCAGCGAACCGGGGGTGACCGACAGGAACAACATGGTCACGCACAGAAAACAGGAGCCGGTCTTGTCACGCAGACAGCGCTGAGCACAGGCGGAGAGCACAGGACGATCCGGAACGCGTCTAATAATAAAAGCCACGTGACTGAATGCGACTATCTAGGCGGAAAGCATTTGTTCCAAGAGCTAAATTAACTAACATTGTGTTATTTAGAAATATTTATTTATACATTTAAATATTTATTTAATTAAATCAAATATTATTTAACATCACTGAATCAACCTAAATACATTTATGTATACCAACAACATTTTTTATGGAATAAATCTGATTTTTTTTTTTTTTTTTTTTTTTTTTAAAGGTTGCCACTTTTTACAGTGTGTGTGAATATATATTCACATTTATGAGTATATTTGTATTATTTTATTTATTTTTTAACAAATTTTATTCGTTTTTGATGCATATTAAATGCTTAACACATAACAAAATAGACAATTCATTTTCATGTGAGAAAACGAACAAACAAATAAATACATTTTTGATCAAGCTACTTGACTGAAACATTGGCTGCATCCGAAATCACATACTCTCTTGAGTGGGTATTTTGAATGAGTAATTTAGCAAGTGCTAAAAAAATGTATGTTCTATATAGTATGAATGTAATCTGGACTGATTACATCCGCCATGTTGTCATTATCATGTGACCTACCAGTGTTAGTTGTGTCGCTTCACTGCCATTCACAAATCCTCTCCCGTGGCCTCATGGGATAGTAAAGTGTCCATCATATGCACACTTCAGAATCTCTACTTTTCGCCTACTGTTTTATGAGTACTGTGTTTTCTTTTGTCATACTGTTTTTCACCTACTATATAGTAGGGAAGTATGCAATTTCAGACACAGCCATTGTTTCAAAATGAAAACTTTGAGTTAAGCCAAAGAATAACAGTTTTTAAGTCAATTTAACATGAACGAGAAACCCAATACAATCATGTTAAATCAAAATGAAAATCAAATCCAACCCAATCTCACGACAATTCGTATGTATTTTACGAGGTGGCTAATTCGTACAAATTTGTACGAACTTACTCATACGAATTCGTACGTTATTTGCTAAATCGTATGTATTTTACGAGTTGCCAAATTTGTATGAATTCGTACGAATGACCTACCCCTAACCCCGCCCCTAAACCTAGCCATCACTGGGGTTTAGACAAATCGTATGAAAGTGACGTCTTATGATTTTTAGAAAAAAGTAAACATGAAGGTCCACTCTTAAACAATCTACATTGGGGCGTAAACAGATTGTACGAAAACATATTAATTCGATTTCATGAATTCATTATAATTCACCAAAACATAAAATAGTGATGAACTGCCATGAGATTATGTTGGTTCATAGCATATGACAGTAGCTGTGTTTCCATCCAAAGTTGCGAATTTAGCTTGGAATTTGGCATACAACATTTGTGAATAAAGCAGTGTTTCCATCCCATGTGTTCAAGAGAACAAAATCATCACTTCCTGGGAAACTGGAGCAAAATATCAGCTTCAATCGGGCTCTTTTTCCCTCCATCATAAATGAATTGGTCTCAGAGCATCAGACGAAACAATAAACGCTGTCATGTGATCTTGCGTTCGGATGCTGGTGTTTGGGAACACAATCGTGTGAGACGCTTCTGGAGGGAATTAAACCAAATCATTCTGATGTCAGACTTTGACTCAGACGTTTCAGAACCATATGCTTTTTATGCGCATATTGATGATTCCATCCAGTGTTTTATCCCAAAATGTGCATTAAAAAAAGGGGGATGGAAACATAGCTAGTGAGTCCGAGAAGCAATAATGTTGGTTTGCTCTTCAAACCAGTCAGGTGTCTAGAAAACAATGATCCGTTATAGATATTTACATTTATATTTATTCATTTAACAGACGCTTTTATCAAAAGTGACTCACAAATGAGGAACATCACAAAGTTTCCCCCAAAATGATGGATGCTGAATTTATTTACAAAGAAAAACACATATTCTTCACTGACACTTTCTTGGAAAGAAAACAAGTGAATCGAGCGCTGCTGTTCATCTCGTTCAGTGAGTCTTTGCAAGAGTCATACGAACTGAATCTCTTCACCAGACCAAAACATTTCCAATCAAGGACGCCTTATAGATCTCCAGAACTGCTAGAGGAAACAGTGGATTCAGCAAATAATGAATGACATCTGAAAGCGATCGTAAATTGAATCTGAAATGACTCCAGTGAGCTTATAAATAGGAGAAGCAGCGTGCCGATGGTGACATGCTGTCTTAACCACATGTTGGGCAATGCTGGAGAATCATTTCAGCAGGAGGAAATGGTTCATTATGTGAAGTGTCCCAGAGAGTCATTTAATTGCAGCGTAATAACGGCTGGATCAGGCGCTCCCTCAGGAATGACTAGCAGCTCGACGAGACAAAGGAAGGAAACCCCACTAACTAGACAAGAATCAAAACCAACACAGTGTTTGTGGAAATCAGAGCTGGAGCCGGAGACACTCGGGAGACGTGTGTGGGGAAAGTGATTGAGGAGTTGATTCTGACGGGCCGAGTTCAGACTGAGAGCCGCTTCAATGCATCATCCTTTAACTGGAGGAACTTTCTTTCTTCTTCTTGTAAAAAAAATACAGTGCGTCTCTGTAATTTATTACTACTGATTTTAAGGCAAGACACTAGTCGAAAAGTCGAAATTATGACATAGTAAGATATTTATGAGGTGAAACGTTGAAATTATGACATACTAATACATAATTATAAAATAAAAAGTCAAAATTCTGACATTAAATATTTATGAGATGAAAAGTCAATATTATAACAGCAAGGCAATTGAGATAAAAAGTCAAAATTATGATATACTAAGACATTTATGAGATGAAAAGTCTAAATTATGACATACTAAGTCATAATTATGAGATAAAGTCTGAATTATGACATACTACGATATTTATGAGATAAATCCGAAATTATGACGTCATATTTATGAGACAAAAAGTAAAAAATGATGACATACTAAGATATTTCTGAGATGAAAAGTCGAAATGATGACATACTAAGATATTTATGAGATAAATCCGAAATTATGACGTCATATTTATGAGATAAAAAGTCAAAATTATGACATACTAAGATATTTATGAGATGAAAAGTTGAAATTATGACATACTAAGATATTTCTGAGATGAAAAGTCGAAATTATGACATACTATGATATTTATGAGATAAATCCGAAATTATGACGTCATATTTATGAGATAAAAAGTAAAAAATGATGACATACTAAGATATTTCTGAGATGAAAAGTCGAAATGATGACATACTAAGATATTTCTGAGATGAAAAGTCGAAATTATGACATACTACGATATTTATGAGATAAATCCGAAATTATGACGTCATATTTATGAGATAAAAAGTCAAAATTATGACATACTAAGATATTTATGAGATGAAAAGTTGAAATTATGACATACTAAGATATTTATGAGATGAAAAGTCGAAATTATGACATATTACGATATTTATGAGATAAATCTGAAATTATGACGTCATATTTATGAGATAAAAAGTAAAAGATTATGACATACTAAGATATTTCTGAGATGAAAAGTCGAAATTATGACATACGATATTTATGAGATAAATCCGAAATTATGACATACTACGATATTTATGAGATAAATCCGAAATTATGACATACTACGATATTTATGAGATAAAAAGTCAAAATTATGACATACTAAGATATTTATGAGATGAAAAGTTGAAATTATGACATACTAAGATATTTATGAGATGAAAAGTCGAAATTATGACATACTACGATATTTATGAGATAAATCCGAAATTATGACGTCATATTTATGAGATAAAAAGTCAAAATTATGACATACTAAGATATTTATGAGATGAAAAGTTGAAATTATGACATACTAAGATATTTCTGAGATGAAAAGTCAAAATTATGACATACTACGATATTTATGAGATGAATCCGAAATTATGACGTCATATTTATGAGATAAAAAGTCAAAATTATGACATACTAAGATATTTCTGAGATGAAAAGTCGAAATTATGACATACTAAGATGAGATGAAAAGTCAAAATTATGACATACTAAGATATTTCTGAGACTAAAAGTCGAAATTATGACATACTAAGTCATAATTATGAGATAAAAAGTCGAAATTATAGCATATTAAGATATGAGATGAAGTCAAAATGACATTAAGTCATGAGATAAAGCTGAAATTATGACATACTAAGTCACATTTATGATACAAAGTTGAAATAAAGACAAATCTTATTTATGAGATGTCAAAATTATGATATATTAAGATTTATGAAATGAAAAGTCGAAATGATGACATACTAAGTCATAATTGAGATGGTCAAATTTTCTGACATACTAAATCATTTTTGAGATGAAAAGTCAAAATTATGATATACTAAGATAATTATAAGATGAAGTTGAAATTATGATAATTATGACATAAAAAACTTAATATTTAAAAGATGAAAAGTCGACATTATGACTTACATGTAAAAAGTCATAATTATGACATATTAAAAATTATGACTTTTTATGTCATAATTATGATAAAAAGTTGGATTTATGAAATAAAAGCGAAATTATGACAGTAAATTAAATTATGAGATAAAAGTCAAAATTATGACTATGTCATAATAATAACTTTTTGACAATTTTGACTTTTGTCATAATTCTGACTGTCATTTTTTTTACTTTTTATCTCATAAATATGACTTAGTATATTGTAATTATTATGATTTACCAAAGCATGATTTTTTTTCTCATGTGGCTGAAATGAGCTTCCGTAGGTCTTGTCTTAAAGAGTGCTGAAAGGTTAAGTTTGGGGCAGAAAGACCAACTCTGGCTTTCCACTGCGATTTTCCCTCCAGAGCGTCTGGAATGCGGATCTGAGAAAATGTGTAACTGATAACGAGGATCCTTACGAGCTGTTACTGTCCCGCCACATCATGTCACTGGATGTCGCACATAAGCACCAGATTTATAGCCTGTAAACAAGATTCAGAACAGGCGAAATGTGCGGCTTGGAGTCCACTGAGGTTGAGCAGCCACTTACCACACAATCTTCCAGACTAAAGTGAGAACAGAGAGTAGATCTCTTCCCATGATCCCTCGAGAAAGACAGTGGAGTAGCGTAGTACGCTTTTTGAGCAGGCTTTGACTCTAATTGCACTTCTCCATTTACACGATTGCATGTAAATGACTGTGGTTTGTCAGCGTGATATTCGGCATTAACGACAAACACGACTACACCACCACAAAGACCACCCGCATTTACTGTCCCAGCTGCGCCACACACCCGTCCTGCTGCGACTACATGTACGACTGCTATCAGTGCTCTAAAATAACCTGACAGAGAGAGAGAAAAAGCTGCTTGCACGAGATTTCTACAGTCTTCAGAACATAAACAGACATGCACATACAGAATAAACTGACAGAAAAGTAAAATTAAAAAATGTAAAAATAATTTTAAAAAAAGCATTTAGATGGAAAGTGAAATTTGGGCAACAAGCAAAAATCTAGTGTGAAATTCTAAATTTATTGCACTGAAAAAAAAAATACACTTTTAAGTACAATAAATAAACAAACAAATAAGCAAATAATAACTGGAAAAGCATCTAATTATTTTTTAAATAATGTATGTTGCTTGCAAATAATTATTTCATCAGAATACATGGCTACTTGTGAAAAATGCTTAATGGTAATTAATGGTAATGCTAAATGCATAATGGTGCAGTTACAGAATCTACCAGCAGGGGCAAACTACCCATGATAACCAGCCAAACCATCATGACCAGCAGCTGACCTGCTCTCATTTTCAGCATCCTAAAGACAAAGAGCAGTTAAAGGCTCAAATAAAACTCAAAACACAGAGAAACATGACTACACAATGTGAAGAGTAACTTGATGGCAATGATTTTTATAATAACAGTCGTAAAAGCAATAAACTGCCCATTATGAGTTTTAAACACTGTTTTTGTAGTATAAAACCATTTATCAATTCATTTAAAAATCTTTCAAATTTATTACTTAAGCTCACAATACAGGTCAAACTGAAGTTTACTTAATTCTTACGGTAACTTATTTTTATAATAATAATCATAGTCGTAAAAGTAACTGCCTATTCTGAGTTTTAAACACTGTTTTGTAGTATATGGAAGCCCATTTCTGACACATAAGAAAAAAATAATGCTTTTGTAAGTCACAACTATGACATAAAAAGTAAAAAGTCATAATTATGAGTTGCAATGTCGAAATTCTGACTTAAAATGTCAAAATTCTGACTTAAAATGTCAAAATTATGATATAAAAAGTCACTTTTTTGACATCATAATTTCAACTTTATTATGACTTTTAAGTCATCATTTTGATTTTGTATGTAATAATTTCGACTTTTTATTTCATAACATTAACTTTTTTTAAGTCATAATTTCAACTGTTTAGGACATTATTTTCACTTACAGTCATAATTTCGACTCAGTATTTCATCATTTTGACTTTTCGTCAATTTTTACTTAGTATGTCATAATTCTGACTTTTGTCAATTTCGACTTGTCATATTTTTGACTTTTTTGTCAATTTTGATGTCATAATTTCAAACTTTTAAGTCAACTTTTTAAGTCATAATTTTGACTTTGTATGTCATAATTTAGATTTTTTTTCATTTTGACATCATTTTCAACTTTTTAAGTTATAATTTTGACTTTTTGTCAATTTCGACTTTTTAAGTCATAATTTCGACTCAAGTCATTATTTTGAGTTTTTGTCATTTTAACTTTTTATGTAATTATTTTGACTTTTTATCTCATTATTATGACTTTTAAAGTCAAAATTAGACTTTTTTCTTCATTATTATGACTTACCAGGGCATGATTTTTTTTCTTATGTGGCAGAAATGGGCTTCAATATAAAAATGAATTTAAACACCTTAAAATGTTTAAAAAGAATGTAATTACTTAATCCCACAATACAGGTCAAATTGAAGCTTAATTAATTCTTACGGCAACTAATGTTTTTATAACAGTCAGAATATGAAATAAACCACCCATTTTTAAAATTTTAAACACTATTTTTGTAGTATAAAACAATTAATGTAAACCTTAAAAAATGTAAAAGAAAATTCAAAACAAGTCAAAATGAAGTTTACTTAATAATTCTTATATAAACTTGTTTTTAAAGTCAAAAGTAATAAACCACCCATTTTGAGTTTTAAACAGTTGAGTTTTTGTAATATAAAACTATTTATCAATTCATTTAAACCTTACAAAAACATTAAAAAAGTTGTATTACCTAAGCCCACAATACAGGTCAAAATGAAGTTTACTTAATTCTTAATGTGCCAGTATTGAAATAAAGAGCATGTCTGTGTGAGTAATCCTTCATTAACCTGGAGAAGTGCTTCTGCTGCGGAGCTTCAGGCTGCTGTAATTGTTCCTGTCAAAGTCCGTCTGCCAACTACAAATGAGCTAACCAACTCAAATCGGGGTCATCTGGAAGCCATTTCTCGCCGTATTTTTTTCCTTCTCCGTCTCATTTTAATCTCCTCCTCCTCCCAGGGGAGGTCGGGGCCGGTGACCGGGATCTGCGCACGCTAGGCCGGTGTGGCACGCAAACTCATCCTCGCACGCGAAAAAACTCTGCAGAAGACATCAGAACACACCTACAGAGAGACGGAGGAGAATGCACAGGCAGAGATTTCATAGATTTCATTGTGTGTGCTGCTGGTGACAATAAAGCAAAAAAAAGCAAAATGTGCTGAAAGACTAAAGTCTAGTATGAAATGCTCCGTCTGCTCCTGATACGGAAATATAGATGCAGAAGATCGATAGAAATTCAGCAGATATTTTGGCCTTCCTAAGTTTGTACAGGCCCTACAAACTTAAAAATAACAACGTGCCTCAAAACTTCTGCAGAAGAACAAACTGCTCTTCATGCCAAGACAAAAAGGGAGGGAATGTTTTCTAATGTGCAGGGCAAATATTTCAGAGAACTCAGTTCTGGCTAAAGTTTGTATTTTAAGACATAGCAAGAAAAATAGTGGCCAATCTTAGCATTTAGTTTGTGTTTATATACACACTATAAATGAACATACTCGTACTCTCATACACATACTCTGATTGTTTTGGTCTTTAAGATTCTTATGACAATCATATATATTCCTGCCCAATTAAATATGCTTACTACTGCAATGCTACATACACACACACACACGAACACACACAAAAGTCTCTTCTGCTCACGAAGGCTGCATTTATTTGATCAAAAAGACATTAAAATACGCAATGTGCAATGCTGCATATGTTGAGATGAAATCATGTGTCCGGGTGTGTCTGATAACTCGACTCTACAGTTTCCATCAGCACTCGTCTGCCAACTCACATTATTAGCACATGGGAAATGCTCAAACCGCTCATCATTGACAATATCATATTATAGTAACTGATCTCACTTAGATGTCAGGCCACATCAAATCACTAACGCCCACACGGTCAGTTCTGATTGGAGCAAACACAAGCTTCTCAAGTCCGATTGGCTGATGGGGTCTTGGACCCAAAGTCAAGCTGAGGTCAGAGTATGAGGAGGTTTGTGGTTTGATGTACCTGGCGAAAGCACAAACAAACCGCTGCATTTGGTCAGTGAGACGTTCGTGCGCTCGCGTTTCCTCGGGCAACTGCAATAATTCAATAAACTTACTGGATTTAGTTAAAGATAGCCTGAGTTTTGGAATCTTTGGATATTTTTCTGATGCTATTTATGAAATAAAAACAAAATGTACATCCTCATCATAAAAATATAGCGCACGACAGCAGATTTCTGCATTTTATGCATATTCAGAGTGAATAAATCGTCACTTGCCCCTAGTTGCGTGCTTAAACAAAATTTATAAAGCCACCCAGATTACCTTAGCAACAATTTACTGTAGGAACTCCCTAACAACATAATAAAGAACACCTTAGTAACTGCATAGCAATGCCCTGGCAACCACACAAAACACTGGTTAGTATTTCTCCATTCACATTTTCTTCAAAAAACATGAAAATCTATAGTTTAAATCAAACTATCGTAAAATTGATAAATCTCCATACTATAAAAACAACCACCCAGTTTACCTTAGCAATGACCTACTATGGTAACTCCCTAACAACATCATAACAACATGCTAAAAACACTCAGAACACCTTAGCAACTGCATAGCAACACCCTAGAATCATGATTGGCATTTCTCCATTTAAAACACAGGTTTAGAGCAACAACCTACTGTGGTAACTCCCTAATAACAGCATAGCAACGTGCTAAAAACACTCAGAACACCTTAGAAACTGCATAGCAACACCCTAGAATTATGGCTGGCATTTCTCCATTTAAAATATCGTTTACAGCAACTACCTACTGTGGTAACTCCCTAGCAACAGCATAGCAACGTGATAAAAACACTCAGAACACCGTAGCAACTGCATAGCAACACCCTAGAATCATGATTGGTATTTCTCCATTTACAATATAGTTTACAGCAACTACCTACTGTGGTAACTCCCTAGCAACAGCATAGCAACGTGATAAAAACACTCAGAACACCTTAGCAACTGCACAGCAACACCCTAGAATCATGATTGGCATTTCTCCATTTAAAACACAGGTTTACAGTAACAACCTACTGTGGTAACTCCCTAACAACAGCATAGCAACGTGCTAAAAAGACTCAGAACATCTTAGCAACTGCATAGCAACACCCTAGAATCATGGTTGGTATTTCTCCAATTAAAACACAGGTTTACAGCAACAACCTATGGTGGTAACTCCCTAGCAACAGCATAGCAACGTGCTAAAAACACTCAGAACACCTTAGCAACACCCTAGAATCATGGTTGGCATTCCTCCATTTAAAATATAGTTTACAGCAACAACCTTCTCTGGTAATTCCCTAGCAACAGCATAGCAACGTGCTAAAAACACTCAGAACACCATAGCAACTGCATAGCAACACCCTAGAATCATGATTGGCATTTCTCCATTTAAAATATAGTTTACAGCAACAACCTACTGTGGTAACTCCCTAACAACAGCATAGCAACGTGATAAAAACTCTCAGAACACCTTAGCAACTGCACAACAACACCCTAGAATCATGGTTGGCATTTGTCGCATTTTCTGCAAAAAACCCCACAAAAATCTATAGTTTAAATCATTCTAATTATTTTTATAAAGCTATAATAACATATTCTTTTATAATCTACATACTATAATTAAATACAACCACCCAGATTACCTTAGCAACATCCTACTGTAGTAACTCCCTAGCAACAGCATAGCAACGTGATAAAAACTCTCAGAACACCTTAGTACCTGCATAGCAACACCCTAGAATCATGACTGGCATTTCTCCATGTAAAAAACCCTTGAAAATCTATAGTTTAAATCATTCAAATTCTTTTGTGCACAAAAATAGTCAGCTAAACCGAATCAGCCCCATGTCACAGGCGTTAATAGACTCCACCGACCGCTAACATGGTCAAGATGGCACGGGTGAGTCATGCTCATAAAGCATTAGTTAGTGTCCTGCAGCGAGCGCGAGTGTGTTACAGTGCAGTTCATTTCCTCTCACTGTGTGTCAGTCGTTTCTGGCACTGCAGTCATTCTCAGTTCTGGATCACCACTGGTGTTTAATCTGCATTCACGTTCCTGCAGTTCATTTCAGCCCATCCCTTTTCCCTGAATCCCACACGGGCCGTCAGACCCCCGGGCTTCCCTCCTCCCTCCCGAGGCCGTGCGTGACAGTAGCTCGCTGAAAAGTGGAAGTGATTCTAGTAAACAGTGATTAGCTCCAGACTAGGATCGGCCCCCGTCCACCGTGAGACCCGCATCCACACGCTCGCGGCTGCCAAGTCCTTGACCTTCCCGACCCCGCGGGGTCACGGCCAGCCTTTCACAGCCAGGTTAAAGAGAGTAATCGCAGGCAAACACGACAGCCTCACGCAACACACACACGCTCCACCGCAAAGCTGGCTCTTATTAGTGCGGACGCTGATGTGAGAGACCATATGTGAATCACGGGATTCTCCTGTAAGGAAAGATGGGATATGATTTTGGCAGTGCTAGAAACACTGGAAAAGTGATATCTGAGTCATGAAAATAACAATTTCTAAGTAATTCAATACTTGTTACAGCAATCCATGATTTTTGATGTTATAATATAAAGCTCTAGAGTATAAAAACTTTTAAAAAATACTTAAAAAGCTTTTGTTGCTGTGGTTTACATTGCAAATATTACGTCAATTAAAATCAAAATCTTGTCAATATATTAAAATGTCATCTATGAGAACAATTTTCACTTACTTTTTTGGATTTAAGAAAATATATATATATATACAGTATAATGCTTACGTAACACAATATTAATATGAACTAATATTACAATATTGCTATACCAATACTTGATTTTTGATGTTATAATATAAAGAATTATGGTATGTTAAATTAAAATATTATTTAAAACCTTTTGTTGCAAATATTACAATCAATCAAAATCTCGAGCTTTTAAAAAGCATATATTAAAATTTCATTTGTATAATCTATGAGAACAATTTTCACTTTTTTGATTTAAGAAGATATTGATATATAAAAAAAATTATATATGTACTGTTTACATATTAACAAACTAATTTCACAATATTGTTACATCAATCCATGATTTTTGAAGTCATAATATAAAAGATTACACTATATTTAATTAGAATATTACTTAAAAGTTTTTGTTGCTGTGATTTACGTTGCAAATACAGTATTACAAAATCAATCAAAACCTTAACTTTTAAAAACCATATATTAAAATGTAATTTTTAAGATCTATGAGAACAATTTTCACGTATTTTTTGGATTTAAGATGATAATGTGTATGACTTTACTTGAAGTCTTTATATTATTAGGTATTTTATAAAAATGAAGATATAATGCATTACAACGTAAATTATCTTTTCATAAGTAATTGTAACCAAAGTTAAAATGCATTAAAATATTTGCAGATTACATCTGAAATGAATTGTTTGTCACATGTTTTAATGCATTATACTTTCTAAAGGTGTAACAATAAATTTTATGATGTATGCAACTGTGGTTACAATTATTCATTATATCATACAATGCATTATAAGGTGAATTATTAAATGCATTATATACAAAGGCTTCAAGTAAAGTGTTAAAAGGATATTTTATTTAATTATATATGCTTACACACACAGAACAATAACTAATATCATGCTATACACGATATATAAATGTGCAAATAACTCTCGCTAGTTTCTCCTCTTTTCCCTGGACAGCGCAGAATGAAATCAAATCTTGTTTCTGTGAAGATGTTTATTCTCTCCTAGGGAGCAGAAACAGTGGGCTCCTTAAATCCAAGCGGATTGGAACTGATTGTATTTGGCAGCTTCTCCTTCCTCTCTTCTCTGGAAAGGCACATCTCATTTTAGAGGTGGTTTGCATCAAGGAAAGTGTACTATCAGCGAGAAATCAACGCTACTGTCTCTCTGACACTAGAAACTCTGCAGCGCTGCAATTAGACTCATTAGATCCCTGCAAAAATAAACTCCTCCCGGTGAGGAAACAAGGAACATTTATCTCCTGCTTGGCTCTCGGAAGAGAAACCTTTTACATCAAGAACATTCAGTTCTCGATTGCTGAGAAAGTCATACTCTTTGATGAAATATCGCTCACTGGAGAGAATATAAAATTCCATTTTCCATTAAACTTCGATTTAAACCTGCTATGATGTACAAAGAGAAAACAGCAAATGAGCGTCTTTCAGCTTCTTCATTTGCCTATCATGACATATCAGGATATTCAATTTTATGTCCTTTCTCACTGAATAAAGTGTCTGTAATGATGTATTCTGTAGGTGGATCTGCTTTAGCGCACGTTTTAAAGACTTGCTTGCAATTAAGCAATCTCTCAATGACTGCATACCCCAAAACACATGTGAAAATTTATCCTGAAATTGTGAGAGGAAAATAGCCGAAAGAGACCCTGGCGCGCTCTTCGATGAGATCAGAGAGAGACCCCAGAACATGATGCACCGCCGACATGTGAACACAACATCAAATTATGCTCTTAAAGACCATTTATAATCTTTATTTCTATATCCTTCTGTTGTACAATGTTGACATTTGTACTAAAAATCATTTGTTTGTACTTAAGGCATAATGAATTATACTGCAAGGATGATTTATTATAACTTTGTGTGTGATTGTGCATCATGGGATCAATATGAGCAATGCATTTTTTTGCTTAAAGCCTTTATTTGTAATGCATTATAAAAGTATTCATAATGCAAATAACTGTTACCAAAGTTAAAATGCATTACATAATATTTGCAGATTTTTTGTTACATCTGAAATTAATTGTTTGTCATGTGTTTTAATGCATTATACTTTCTAAAGGTGTGTTTAATGGATAGATAATATACAATTATTCATGAGATCATACAATGCATTATAAGGTGCATTAAAAGTACACACACATATATATATATATATAAAGGCTTTAAGTAAACTGTTACCCATATTTACAATCTGTACATTAAATTGTCCATATATTGTTTATTATGCACAGCTCCATTACTGAAATTCATACTCATTTATGCTATAACGGATCTGAAGGCATATATAATATAAAATGACACACATTCACACACACCACAGGGATAACCTGGAATTTCAATGTCTAGTCGTGTTGCATAACTCATGCATGCATACTTTTCCATTTTTAGGGTTTATGTAAAGTGGTTCTGCAAAACAGAGCACCTATTTATTATGAAACATTCCCCAAGACAGAAGTTTGAAGTCTGGGATGCCGTCGGTGACTGCATCGAGCTTAAAATAACATTTTCGTAATCCTGTGCAAACCAGAGCAGAAATAACGATTACAGCTATTTTAACACTTCAGTGCACGACGACTAAAACACAAGCGCGCGCGTCAAATAAGGAGATGCAACGTTTAAATGCAAGTGCGATTGGAACAAACCGTAAAGAGTTTTGCACAGTGAAGTTCTCTGCATCTCCGCAATGATTATCAGAAATACCCCAGAGAGAGCGCGTGCAAACCAAACAAAGATGATCTACGCACTATTTTCAAAGCACGCTCAGATGTTTCCCGGTGAACACACTTGGATCTCCGGCTGCAGCCAGACGTTCAGATCTTCTGACGGAGTCTCCGCGGCTTCCACAATGGGAGGAGTGAGACTATCCTCGGGTCCGGCCCCCTGTGCTGCAAACATATATAAAAGACATGGATCCCACCAACCAGCGCAGAAAACACAGAGAGCTTCACCTGGAAAAATAAAGCAAGCGTGTAAAACTAGATTTAATTGACAATATTTTGATTTTTGCCTGCAGAACAGGGGGGGAAAGAGATTATTTTATTCTTTTAAATGGATGCTTATTATTTTCTCTGAATGCAACATTGAACATGAACATCATTTGAGCAGGAAAAAAAAAGAAGATAACAGTTTATCAGAAGAATGGCTCTGACTGAAGCCGATTTTGGACTCAAAGGCAGCAGCATCATGAAGGAATGGAGCGGACAGGTTCAGCCGGCTCTGATCGCATCCTTCATCATCCTCTTCTTCCTTGAGGCCTGTCTGTGGGTCAGAAATCTCACGTTCAAGAAAAGGCTTCCAGGCCCGTTCGCCTGGCCTTTGGTGGGCAACGCCATGCAGCTCGGCCAAATGCCGCACATCACCTTCTCAAAGCTGGCAAAGAAGTATGGAAACGTCTACCAGATCCGACTCGGCCGCAACGACATTGTGGTCCTGAACGGAGATGCGGCCATACGGAAGGCGCTCATTCAACACAGCACTGAGTTTGCCGGCAGGCCAAATTTTGTGTCTTTTCAGATGATTTCCGGCGGTCGGAGCCTGACGTTCAACAATTACAGCAAACAGTGGAGGATGCATCGAAAAATCGCCCAGTCGACTCTAAGAGCATTCTCAATGGCGAACAGTCAAACCAAACGAACATTTGAACAACATGTAATCGGCGAAGCAATGGATCTAGTCCAGAAGTTTCTGAGGCTCAGCGCTGATGGACGCCACTTCAATCCTTCACACAACTTCACTGTCGCCGCTGCAAATGTCATCTGCGCGCTCTGCTTTGGGAAACGCTACGGCCACGATGACCCTGAGTTCAGGACTCTCCTGAAAAGAGTGGATAAGTTCGGAGAAACCGTCGGCGCCGGGAGCCTGGTGGACGTCATGCCTTGGCTGCAGTCGTTTCCGAATCCTGTGAGGAGCGTCTATCAAAACTTCAAGACCATTAATGAGGAGTTCTTTGCTTACGTGAAGGACAAAGTGGTCCAGCACAGAGACACGTACGACCCCGACGTCACCCGTGACATGAGCGACGCCATCATTGGCGTGATCGAGCATGGGAAAGAGAGCATGCTGACTAAAGACTTCGTTGAGGCTACGGTCACTGATCTAATTGGTGCGGGACAGGACACAATGTCAACAGTGATGCAATGGATACTTCTGCTTTTAGTCAAGCACCCATCGATTCAAACCAAACTTCAAGAGCAGATTGATAAAGTTGTGGGTCGTGACAGACTCCCATCAATAGAAGACAGGAGCAACCTTGCATACCTGGACGCCTTCATCTACGAAACCATGCGCTTCACCAGCTTCGTCCCCGTCACCATACCGCACTCCACCACCGCAGACGTCACCATCGAAGGTCTCCACATCCCCAAAGACACCGTGGTGTTCATCAACCAGTGGTCCGTCAACCACGACCCTCAAAAGTGGCACGATCCTCACATCTTCAACCCGTCGAGATTCCTGGACGACACCGGCGCTCTGGATAAAGACCTGACCAACAGCGTGATGATCTTCTCGACAGGTAAGAGGAGATGCATTGGTGCGCAGATCGCCAAGGTGGAGGTTTTTCTGTTCTCTGCCATCTTGTTGCACCAGTGCTCGTTCGAGAGCAACCCTTCTCAGGATCTCTCCATGGACTGCTCGTACGGTTTAACACTGAAGCCGCTCCATTACACAGTCTCGGCGAAGCTCAGAGGAAAACTTTTTGGCTTGGTATCGCCGGCGTGAGTAAAAAAAACAACCAGCTTGTTCCTGCGACTAAAGGCCAGCCAAGACTGAACATACTGCAAATGTATTCCACATAACAATGAGTATTAGTAAAGCTGCACTGAATGCTGTCTAATAATTGTATATTTAATATTTAATGAATATTTACACAGTTTATATGTTTGAAATGATTCAGTGAATTGATTCAATCACATCCATAGAAAATGTCGTCAGGTAATTGAAGAGATTCTTCAAATGTAAAATATAAATCATCTATGCTTCAAAATAACGTTTTGCAGATTACAGTATGACGTGGTCAAATGCTAAGCCACTGTCACTGTAGACACATCAAATATTATGTAATATTATGCAATTGTTAGTATTGAGTCATTAACAGCAGCTGTTGGAGGGCTGTAAGAACGTGACTCAGATTTGGCATAGCAGTGCATTTAATTATGCTTGCATAAAACTGTATAACGATGTGATGATGTACTTCAGGTATTTTAAGTATTAGGCATTTATTTATACCCATTATACTGGTTCTAGAAATTATATTCTCTATAAAATAGCAATTTATTCATTGAGATTCTTAAAAAGGCTCTCTTGTTGAGTCTCAAAGACTTCAGTCTCACGCTGGATGAACTTCCTCATTATGTCATTTTGAAGGTTCTCTCACATGCACAGATCCTCACAATCGAACACAAATCAGATATTCCTATATCAAATTGTGTATTACATTATGGTAAATGTTTACACTGAATGTTTTGCAAGCTCTGTAACTGAAGTGCATGTATACAGGAACGCAGCTTTTTGAAGAAAAAGTAGAAAGCCTTTTTTTGAATGTCCAGGTATTGTTTTCTTTTTACTATTGGAAAATAAGCTATAAGTGGAATAAATAAAGTGCTGTTTTACAACCTGTGAAGATGCATTCAGCCTCTTTCTGTTATAATGCTCAAAATGATTCACATTTTAACACATGCACACACATTAATACATAAAAACAAACATGCAAGTAAAAAAATAAATAAATAAATAAATCACACATATCAAACCAAATAAATGACAGTTTTATTATATGAACAGTCTGCATCTGTCTTCACTTCACTACATATCCTTATTGGCCAATATTTCTGTTTGCATTCAGTTTCTGAGATATTTCTGTAAAACCACATCTTTAAAGTCAAATTATCTTATTAAATTTATATAACAGTCATTACTCTAACTACAGCTCATGATAAATACACTCTGCTACGGTCCATATTTAACTCCATTGTTTGTATCTGTTCTTTGTCTGAAGCATTAAAAAACCCTCAAATCTTTCATGAGTTACAGACTGAATTCCTCAAGTGACTCGATTTCACTAGTATTCAGTTGGCATCGCATTGTGGATTCCAAACAAAATGAAATACCACCAATTAGAGCAGACTTACAGAGCTCATTTACTATGTTAAACAATGTATTCTGTAAAAAAAAAAAAAGATAATGACAGCATTTCTTTGGGTTATGGTTTTATTCATCCTAATCAGACATTTCAGCACTTTACAAGCAAGACAAATAAAAAATATATAGAAAGCAACAGCCATCATTAAACGAAGTTTGACATCCAATTGGCATGACTATATGCTATTCTCTTACTCTGTCAACAAACACAAACAGATATAGTCCCCCAAACTGCATTTAGATAACAAAATATCAAAGCAAGCGTCTGTATCTGCGTATCTCAAACACTGCAGGATCTTTTCTCTTCACTAATGTTCACTTTTCCTCATCATGTTTAAAGTCTCAGTGTGTTTGAATTGGTGTTTTGGTGATTTTTAGTGGATGTATGAAGTCAGTTCTCCTCAAGTTCACAAAGGTAACTATCAACATCATCCATTAATGACAAATAAATACAAAACTGACTGATTAATGATAATATTGTCTCATAGCTAAACTGAACTGAGCCGAATAATGACACCATTATCATTTATAGCTTGATTTTGTTTCAGAATTGATGAATTTGACAACATTCACATTATTTTCCTGTTTTGAAACAATCTGTATTGTATTATCAGTTCAAACTTCACATGTACTGCAAAAATGTCCTTTGATATTTCGTTATCTAATGTCCAGTATATGTTATGAACACTGTCTGAAGTGTTATATATCTGTAGATGTTGGGAATCCCAAGTGTGTGTCCAGGCGTTTGCACTCCGGCCTTAATGGGTGGAGAGTCCGAGAGAGTCGGGGGAAAGAAAACGAACCTGTGGCCCAAACTCCTCCTACTCTAGAGATATATATATAACACAGTGTCAAGCCTGAAATCTGCATTCTTCTAATTTGGTCATCTCTGGACAGACGTTGCAGCTCCGCAAACCCTGACCTGTCTTCCTGTAACCCCACAGCTGAGGAGGGCAGGTTCTCAAATTCTTCTGTGATTTACCACCATCCTTTACTCGCCATTTAAGATGGAGAGTTACTAATATAGTCAGAGTTTATACAAAAAAACAACCTTTAGAGCTTGAGAATATCATGGCGCTGTCAGAAACAGAGTTCGGAATGAAGGGCAGTGGAATCCTCAAGGAATGGAGCGGACAAATCCAACCGGCCCTCATTGCATCCTTCGTCTTCCTCTGCTGTCTGGAGGCTTGTTTTTGGGTCAGGAACCTCGCTCTGAAAAAGAGGCTTCCAGGGCCCTTTGCTTGGCCGCTTGTGGGCAACGCCATGCAGCTTGGCCAAATGCCCCACATCACCTTCGCCAAGTTGGCAAAGAGGTACGGAAACGTCTACCAAATTAGACTGGGCAGCAGCGACATAGTGGTTCTGAATGGAGACGCGGCCATACGCAAGGCATTGCTTCAACACAGCACCGAGTTTGCCGGCAGGCCAAACTTTGTGTCTTTCCAGTCAGTTTCCGGCGGGACAAGCATGACGTTCACCAGCTACAGCAAGCAATGGAAAATGCACCGGAAGATCGCTCAATCCACCATTCGTGCCTTCTCTTCTGCGAACAGCCAAACGAAGAAGTCCTTCGAGAAGCACATCGCGGCTGAGGCAGAGGAAATGATTGAAAAGTTTTTGAGATTGAGTTCAAACGACCAATACTTCAATCCATCTCACGAACTGACGGTTGCGGCTGCTAATATCATCTGCGCTCTTTGCTTTGGGAAACGCTACGGACACGACGACCTAGAGTTCAGGACTCTCTTGGGCAATATCAGCAAGTTTGGAGAAACCGTAGGAGCTGGAAGTTTGGTGGACGTCATGCCTTGGTTGCAGTCTTTCCCCAACCCAGTCAGGAGTGTTTTTCAGAGCTTCAAAGCTCTCAATAATGACTTCTTCGCGTTTGTGAAAGGTAAAGTGGTGGAGCACAGGCAAAGCTACGATCCTGAGGTCACCAGAGACATGAGCGACGCCTTTATTGGCGTGATTGATCATGCAGACACGGAAACGGGCTTGACTGAGGCTCATACCGAAGGTACGGTGTCTGATCTCATCGGAGCAGGTCTGGACACGGTTTCTACTGCCTTGAACTGGATGCTGCTTCTACTGGTCAAACACCCATCGATTCAAACCAAACTTCAAGAGGAGATTGATAAAGTAGTGGGTCGTGACAGACTCCCATCAATAGAAGACAGGAGCAACCTTGCATACCTGGACGCCTTCATCTACGAAACCATGCGCTTCACCAGCTTCGTCCCCGTCACCATACCGCACTCCACCACCGCAGACGTCACCATCGAAGGTCTCCACATCCCCAAAGACACCGTGGTGTTCATCAACCAGTGGTCCGTCAACCACGACCCTCAAAAGTGGCACGATCCTCACATCTTCAACCCGTCGAGATTCCTGGACGACACCGGCGCTCTGGATAAAGACCTGACCAACAGCGTGATGATCTTTTCCATTGGGAAGAGAAGATGCATTGGAGATCAGATTGCAAAAGTCGAAGTTTTCCTCATCGCTGCCATGTTGCTCCATCAACTGACTTTTGAGAAAGACTCATCACAGGACTTGAGTTTAAACTGCTCTTATGGTTTAACACTGAGGCCATTTGACTATAAAATCTCTGCCAAACCCAGAGGAAGTGTATTTAATGGAGCATAAATTAGTGTGTGTGCTTTCAAACCCACTGTCTCTGATATAATACTCTATGCAGAATCAGGTATGTGCTTCATATTTAACATGTTTTAAGAGCAATATGGAACTTTAGATTATAAATACAGTTCACTATATACTTCACTTAAAAAAAGTGTAGATAATAGTATGTTTTGAAAAGCAAAAGGAACAAAAGGAAAAAGGCCAAAGGGAAAAAAATGGTATCGTCAGGGTTTTATACTTCTTTAAGACAATGTCTGTACAGAAGTGCACAAAAAATTATTAGCTATACTATGTGCTTCCTTTGAAAACACTTTTGAACATTGAAAACGACATAAATATATTCAAGTATTTTTTCTAGCTGCAAAAAACTCAATATGTGTGTGTATATTCTGTCGAAGTTCTACATAAACCTGTAACTTTTATCAAAATGCTGAAAAATGATTCAGAAGTGTGACTAAAAATGCTTCTTATCATTGTAAATAAAATGCACTGTTGACTATAACACTGTGTATTTCATTACATGAAATATTTCCATTCGTGCTTATTAGGTTGCTCCAAAACAGTCATCCTTTGCCAGATATGGTAGTTTTCCCATTTTACAAAAACACCCATATATCAATAAAACACAGTTTGTAGAGCATGTAAATTAGACGTCTAAATGTATTTGCTAATTTACTTTTCCGTAGCAGAGGTGATGGTGTCCAAAAGCATCCTTTCTCCTCACAGCGTAACCACATGCGTGAACGTGCAAAGCTGCTTTGCGGCCCACATGCGCGAGGGGAGTCTCAGAGGGAGTCTTACATTTACACTGGTTAATTCATAGCAGACACACGCTGCTTTCCTCTCTCGCTTCCTGTCATGACACCGCAGCGCTCTGGAGGGGGGCCAAGGGTGTTATGGGCCATGCAGGGTAGCCACAGTACATGCCCCTGATTTACTGCGAACCACACACGCAATCGCACTCACACGGGACATGTCTTTTTGATAAACCTCCCCACTGAAAAACGGCCTTTCTCCAGGGTGCCCCCTTCAGTGGCCTCTGGATTTGCTGAAGGTTCAGTCTGTGCCATCAGATGTTTTAACCTCTGTTTTTACCACCGCTGACCTCACAAACGTCATATTTCACCTCAAAATAAAGAAATTCATGACATTTATAGCTGGACAGTTTATATTTGTCATTATTGTTGGTGATTGTATAGAAGCTTGTTTCCACCACAGAATAAAAAAAGGTAATTGCGACTTTTTCTAGCAATTGCGAGTATCTGAGAACAATATATGACTTTTTTGCTCAGAATCGCAAGATATAAACTGAGAAAAAAAGTACGAATTGTAAGATAAAAAGTCGTAATTACCTTATTTATTCCATGGCAGAAACAAGAAACAAGCTTGTCCATTGAGCATGTGCAATACAGAAGAAAACATTGCATTAAAGTACTTTTTATTTAAACCAGTGGACATCAAAGGCAGTACAACAATTACTTTCATGATGTAAATAATGTTTTGGGGTTAAATGTGACATTTCACGAGTGAAACTTGCAGTGATATTAAGCTTACATTTGTTTTGTGTTTTGGACAGAAGTACTGATGGCTGCATCTTAAACCATCAATTACAGAGCATGTCTTCCCTTCCTGTACACACTCACTTGTTTGCAAGTGGAAATCACAACTAATAAGAACCAGCAACAACACTAGACTATATAAATCTATCGTATTTAAATTATAATTGCAAATGCAAGTAATCAGTAAAGTATACATGGATTATTTATTGCACTTGCAGAGCCAAGAATCATTATTAAAGCTCAAATAAAACTTTACAGTGCTTATATTGTACACTAGAGAAAGCTAATAGAGAGTTTGAAAGATTGAAATGTGTTTTGATGATGTGAAAAGAGCCAAATAAGCTGAACAGCAAGTAGGAATACAATGAGTTGAATTTCCAAAACTTTTTTACTTGTCGATGGAGGATCATGTTGTTATGGAAGCTTGTTTCCGCCACTAAATAAAAAAATAAAAAAGGTAATTGTGACTTTTTATCTCACAATTCTGACGTTTTGAGAGATATAAACTCACAATTGCAAGTTATATGGTCAGAATTGCCCAATATAAAGTCAGAATTGTGAGTTATAAAGTCAGAATTGTGAGTTATAAAGTCAGAATTGAGTTATAAAGTCAGAATTGTGAGATATATAAAGTCAGAATTGTGAGATATATAAAGTCAGAATTGTGAGTTATAAAGTCAGAATTGTGAGATATAAAGTCAGAATTGCGAGATATAAAGTCAGAATTGTGAGATATAAAGTCAGAATTGCGAGATATAAAGTCAGAATTGTGAGTTATAAAGTCAGAATTGTGAGATATAAAGTCAGAATTGCGAGATATAAAGTCAGAATTGTGAGATATAAAGTCAAGAATTGTGAGTTATAAAGTCAGAATTGTGAGATATAAAGTCAGAATTGTGAGTTATAAAGTCAGAATTGTGAGATATATAAAGTCAGAATTTCGAGATATAAAGTCAGAATTTCGAGATATAAAGTCAGAATTGCGAGATATAAAGTCAGAATTGCGAGATATATAAAGTCAGAATTGCGAGATATAAAGTCAGAATTTCGAGATATAAAGTCAGAATTGCGAGATATAAAGTCAGAATTGCGAGATATAAAGTCAGAATTGTGAGATATATAAAGTCAGAATTGTGAGTTATAAAGTCAGAATTGTGAGATATAAAGTCAGAATTGTGAGATATAAAGTCAGAATTGCGAGATATAAAGTCAGAATTGTGAGATATAAAGTCAGAATTGTGAGATATATAAAGTTAGAATTTTGAGATATAAAGTCAGAATTGAGTGATATAAAGTCAGAATTGTGAGTTATAAAGTCAGAATTGCGAGATATAAAGTCAGAATTGTGAGTTATAAAGTCAGAATTGTGAGATATAAAGTCAGAATTGTGAGTTATAAAGTCAGAATTGCGAGATATAAAGTCAGAATTGTGAGATATAAAGTCAGAATTGTGAGATATAAAGTCAGAATTGCGAGATATAAAGTCAGAATTGCGAGATATAAAGTCAGAATTGTGAGATATAAAGTCAGAATTGTGAGATATATAAAGTTAGAATTGTGAGATATAAAGTCAGAATTGAGTGATATAAAGTCAGAATTGTGAGTTATAAAGTCAGAATTGCGAGATATAAAGTCAGAATTGTGAGTTATAAAGTCAGAATTGTGAGTGATAAAGTCAGAATTGCGAGATATAAAGTCAGAATTGTGAGTTATAAAGTCAGAATTGTGAGTTATAAAGTCAGAATTGCGAGATATAAAGTCAGAATTGTGAGATATAAAGTCAGAATTGTGAGTTATAAAGTCAGAATTGTGAGATATAAAGTCAGAATTGCGAGATATAAAGTCAGAATTGTGAGATATAAAGTCAAGAATTGTGAGTTATAAAGTCAGAATTGTGAGATATAAAGTCAGAATTGTGAGTTATAAAGTCAGAATTGTGAGATACATAAAGTCAGAATTTCGAGATATAAAGTCAGAATTTCGAGATATAAAGTCAGAATTGCGAGATATAAAGTCAGAATTGCGAGATATATAAAGTCAGAATTGTGAGATATAAAGTCAGAATTTCGAGATATAAAGTCAGAATTGCGAGATATAAAGTCAGAATTGCGAGATATAAAGTCAGAATTGTGAGATATATAAAGTCAGAATTGCGAGATATAAAGTCAGAATTGTGAGATATAAAGTCAGAATTGTGAGATATATAAAGTCAGAATTGCGAGATATAAAGTCAGAATTGTGAGATATAAAGTCAGAATTGTGAGATATATAAAGTTAGAATTTTGAGATATAAAGTCAGAATTTCGAGATATAAAGTCAGAATTGTGAGATATAAAGTCAGAATTGAGTGATATAAAGTCAGAATTGTGAGTTATAAAGTCAGAATTGCGAGATATATAAAGTCAGAATTGCGAGATATAAAGTCAGAATTGCGAGTTATAAAGTCAGAATTGCGAGATATAAAGTCAGAATTGCGAGATATAAAGTCAGAATTGTGAGATATAAAGTCAGAATTGCGAGATATAAAGTCAGAATTGCGAGATATAAAGTCAGAATTGCGAGATATAAAGTCAGAATTTTGAGATATAAAGTCAGAATTTCGAGATATAAAGTCAGAATTGCGAGATATAAAGTCAGAATTGTGAGATATATAAAGTCAGAATTTCGAGATATAAAGTCAGAATTTCGAGATATAAAGTCAGAATTGCGAGTTATAAAGTCAGAATTTTGAGATATAAAGTCAGAATTTCGAGATATAAAGTCAGAATTGCGAGATATAAAGTCAGAATTGTGAGTTATAAAGTCAGGATTTCGAGATATAAAGTCAGAATTGCGAGTTATAAAGTCAGAATTGTGAGTTATAAAGTCAGAATTGTGAGACAAAGTCAAGAATTGTGAGTTATAAAGTCAGAATTGTGAGATATAAAGTCAGAATTGTGAGTTATAAAGTCAGAATTGTGAGATATAAAGTCAGAATTGCGAGTTATAAAGTCAGAATTGTGAGTTATAAAGTCAGAATTGCGAGTTATAAAGTCAGAATTGCGAGTTATAAAGTCAGAATTGTGAGTTATAAAGTCAGAATTGTGAGTTATAAAGTCAGAATTGTGAGATATAAAGTCAGAATTGTGAGTTATAAAGTCAGAATTGTGAGATACATAAAGTCAGAATTTCGAGATATAAAGTCAGAATTGCGAGATATAAAGTCAGAATTGCGAGATATATAAAGTCAGAATTGCGAGATATAAAGTCAGAATTTCGAGATATAAAGTCAGAATTGCGAGATATAAAGTCAGAATTGTGAGATATATAAAGTCAGAATTGAGAGACAAAGTCAGATTTGTGAGATATATAAAGTCAGAATTGCGAGATATAAAGTCAGAATTGTGAGATATAAAGTCAGAATTGTGAGATATATAAAGTTAGAATTTTGAGATATAAAGTCAGAATTTCGAGATATAAAGTCAGAATTGTGAGATATAAAGTCAGAATTGAGTGATATAAAGTCAGAATTGTGAGTTATAAAGTCAGAATTGCGAGATATATAAAGTCAGAATTGCGTGATATAAAGTCAGAATTGCGGGTTATAAAGTCAGAATTGCGAGATATAAAGTCAGAATTGCGAGATATAAAGTCAGAATTGTGAGATATAAGGTAGAATTGTGAGATATAAAGTCAGAATTGTGAGATATAACGTCAGAATTGTGAGATATAAAGTCAGAATTGCGAGATATATAAAGTCAGAATTTCGAGATATAAATACAGAAAAGCGAGATATAAAGTCAGAATTGTGAGATATATAAAGTTAGAATTTTGAGATATAAAGTCAGAATTTCGAGATATAAAGTCAGAATTGTGAGATATAAAGTCAGAATTGAGTGATATAAAGTCAGAATTGTGAGTTATAAAGTCAGAATTGCGAGATATATAAAGTCAGAATTGCGAGATATAAAGTCAGAATTTGCGAGTTATAAAGTCAGAATTGCGAGATATAAAGTCAGAATTGCGAGATATAAAGTCAGAATTGTGAGATATAAAGTCAGAATTGCGAGATATAAAGTCAGAATTGCGAGATATAAAGTCAGAATTGCGAGATATAAAGTCAGAATTTTGAGATATAAAGTCAGAATTTCGAGATATAAAGTCAGAATTGCGAGATATAAAGTCAGAATTGTGAGATATATAAAGTCAGAATTTCGAGATATAAAGTCAGAATTTCGAGATATAAAGTCAGAATTGCGAGTTATAAAGTCAGAATTTTGAGATATAAAGTCAGAATTTCGAGATATAAAGTCAGAATTGCGAGATATAAAGTCAGAATTGTGAGTTATAAAGTCAGGATTTCGAGATATAAAGTCAGAATTGCGAGTTATAAAGTCAGAATTGTGAGTTATAAAGTCAGAATTGTGAGACAAAGTCAAGAATTGTGAGTTATAAAGTCAGAATTGTGAGATATAAAGTCAGAATTGTGAGTTATAAAGTCAGAATTGTGAGATATAAAGTCAGAATTGCGAGTTATAAAGTCAGAATTGTGAGTTATAAAGTCAGAATTGCGAGTTATAAAGTCAGAATTGCGAGTTATAAAGTCAGAATTGTGAGTTATAAAGTCAGAATTGTGAGTTATAAAGTCAGAATTGTGAGATATAAAGTCAGAATTGTGAGTTATAAAGTCAGAATTGTGAGATACATAAAGTCAGAATTTCGAGATATAAAGTCAGAATTGCGAGATATAAAGTCAGAATTGCGAGATATATAAAGTCAGAATTGCGAGATATAAAGTCAGAATTTCGAGATATAAAGTCAGAATTGCGAGATATAAAGTCAGAATTGTGAGATATATAAAGTCAGAATTGCGAGACAAAAGTCAGAATTGTGAGATATATAAAGTCAGAATTGCGAGATATAAAGTCAGAATTGTGAGATATAAAGTCAGAATTGTGAGATATATAAAGTTAGAATTTTGAGATATAAAGTCAGAATTTCGAGATATAAAGTCAGAATTGTGAGATATAAAGTCAGAATTGAGTGATATAAAGTCAGAATTGTGAGTTATAAAGTCAGAATTGCGAGATATATAAAGTCAGAATTGCGAGATATAAAGTCAGAATTGCGAGTTATAAAGTCAGAATTGCGAGATATAAAGTCAGAATTGCGAGATATAAAGTCAGAATTGTGAGATATAAAGTCAGAATTTTGAGATATAAAGTCAGAATTTCGAGATATAAAGTCAGAATTGCGAGATATAAAGTCAGAATTGCGAGATATAGTCAGAATTTCGAGATATAAAGTCAGAATTGCGAGATATAAAGTCAGAATTGCGAGATATAAAGTCAGAATTTTGAGATATAAAGTCAGAATTTCGAGATATAAAGTCAGAATTGCGAGATATAAAGTCAGAATTGTGAGATATATAAAGTCAGAATTTCGAGATATAAAGTCAGAATTGCGAGATATAAAGTCAGAATTGCGAGATATAAAGTCAGAATTTTGAGATATAAAGTCAGAATTTCGAGATATAAAGTCAGAATTGCGAGATATAAAGTCAGAATTGTGAGATATATAAAGTCAGAATTTCGAGATATAAAGTCAGAATTTCGAGATATAAAGTCAGAATTGCGAGTTATAAAGTCAGAATTTTGAGATATAAAGTCAGAATTTCGAGATATAAAGTCAGAATTGCGAGATATAAAGTCAGAATTGTGAGTTATAAAGTCAGGATTTCGAGATATAAAGTCAGAATTGCGAGTTATAAAGTCAGAATTGTGAGTTATAAAGTCAGAATTGTGAGACAAAGTCAAGAATTGTGAGTTATAAAGTCAGAATTGTGAGATATAAAGTCAGAATTGTGAGTTATAAAGTCAGAATTGTGAGTTATAAAGTCAGAATTGTGAGATATAAAGTCAGAATTGCGAGTTATAAAGTCAGAATTGCGAGTTATAAAGTCAGAATTGTGAGTTATAAAGTCAGAATTGCGAGTTATAAAGTCAGAATTGCGAGTTATAAAGTCAGAATTGTGAGTTATAAAGTCAGAATTGCGAGTTATAAAGTCAGAATTGTGAGATATAAAGTCAGAATTGCGAGTTATAAAGTCAGAATTGCGAGTTATATAATCTGTCCAAAATCTCGTAAACGTCGCATCTTAATTAAAATTTCTGGACTCATAAGTAGGAACATCCTAAGAGAACTTTCAGGCGTCATATTACAAGCCTGGAAGTCATCTTTGGTATTGTGAACCAACGCCAGTCACGCAAACAGTTGCCAAAAACAGCAGGAATGCAGTGCCAAAATGCAGTGACTCAACACTTCTGTTCTGAGAATTATCACACATTCATGTTGCCCTAAATCACTCACTGCGCTTACAGATGGTGAGGCAGTTCCCATGGGAAGTGGCTTTTGGACTTGAAGTGAAGTCCAAGAGATTTTAGCCAATGAGTCTGACAACTTAATAGATAGATGTGCTATAGTGAGTATACAATTATTTTGCAGCTGCAGGAGGCAGATAAACCAGCTTTCTGGGAAGTGAACACATCTACGTTTTAGAGTTTTCCTGATTTAGAAACACTTATACACATTCAAACCAGAGCAGAGATGGCGCAAGACCTGGGTGACTTCTGGAAAACGTGTGAACATTTGCTTGTTAATTCAATCATCACCAGTACTAGTGCTCTGATGTGATCAAAGCTCAAACATTAAGTATTAAACTTCAGCATGGAGAGTGAAAAAAATCAAGATACATTGATTACTTAAGATATTAAGTATTATCAATATCTTCCAGTGGGGTACAAAAAACTAAAACTTAGTTCAAAGGGAAAACAAGTTTATTCTCCATTGGGAGATAATTTTTCTTGTTTATAGCAAAAACATAATTTTTCTTATTATTTTATTATGTTCCTTGAGGTTCACTTAATGAAGTTTTAAAATCTAAATCCAGTTGATAGCAGACTGTCACTGAACACTGAGTCTCTAGTCTAAATGTTGGCAAGATTTCAGTTTAAATGTTTTTCCTTGACATAAGAGAGCAGAAGCCCATAAATGCACAAACACACACTCATAAACAAACAGGCATGAAAAGTGTCCGTTCACACGCATCCTTTACCTGTAGACCCTCGAGCAAACAGGGTTTATGTGAGGGAGAGAGACAGCTAGACAAATAAAAATCACAGACTACAAACAAATCAACTGCACATTGCTTCAGTAATGCTTGTTTGTTTCTCATCAATTTTATAAGCAGACCAGTCTGATCTGTCAGAGATATCCTGAAACACCAAACACGTTTGATGGACATCTACAGCAAAAGCCATTCCTGGTTATACAAACATAAGCAGTGTCAGTATAGGAATGGCTCAAGAAGATCGTCCATCAACTAACTAGTCGATTAGTGAGTTTATCTAGTTTTAGTTTAGTTCTGGTGGACCTGACCCTAAAACAACACAATTATTATGTACTTTTGTACATCTCTTATGAAACCCTCTCCAGAAAGCTCAGCTTTCAACTCTCAGACAGTTGGATTTGTTAGATCCGTGGTTGGTCACAACCCAAAAAAGATCTCAGTTCAATTCTGATGATCATAGACAGCAGGAAAAAACAATGTTAGATGCAAATAAGATGCAACTGGGATGGATTAAAGTGATATTCTCATATTTTTGTTGTTGATGTCAAAGGTTATGTGTCCAATCGTAAACTTACATAGCTTGTGTGAGTGATATGACTTCATGCTCAAAAACATTAAATAAATTTGCTTTGCCAAATACTCTCAATGGAAAGTCTGAAAAGTCTGTACATGTCGCTAAATGGCATCATGTTCTAATAATCATATTCATAACATTATTGCATCATATTTGCGTTCTTCCTAGTGTCAGCTATACATCAGTTTGCTTCTAAAGCCGAATTCCCAATAAAGCTTTTCTCATTTACATAGTTTTTTGTATCTTTTGTCAGGCAACAAAACAGGAGTCACTAAAATTCAGATTTATTACTACAACAACACCTGACTAAATCACATAAGATAAAGACAACAGCTGTCCAAAAACTGCTGCACTGTAAAATCTAATGTTGTCATTAATAAAACAATCAAGTTCTCATAAATTGCCATTACTTAAAATACCATGTTTTGGAATCATAACTCAAACAGGGAAGTTTAACTTATTTGGCAGCAAAATCATTTAAATTATTTGCTCTTTCTCTGTTTAATCTGATTGGTCATGCTTGATGTTCTGCCTGACAACAGCACTGATTATTAGTTACAAAAAAACATTGCTGAAAAGGTCTTTCAAAGACATGGTGTCGACCGCAATGTGTCTGAGGGTATGTTTAAATGACAGCGATGTACTAAAAACGGAAACGTTTTTTCTCTGTACAGATGACAACGTTATCAGAACCATCCCCGTTCACACGGATCCGCAAAAATGACTAAAAACGCTGTATTACGCATGCCAGACAAGTAGTTGGCGATGTCACTTTGTAAAGAAAGACTATGCGTCTGTGCATACGCATTCTTTTACAAAGCACTCGCCTCGCGCATGCCTATCCACCTTATTTTTACAGTTTACTGCACTTCGATATTATTCTCGTTATTTCCCTATAGCGGCTAATAAATCGGAAGTCTCACACATTCACAAAAACATCTTACCTTCGGGTTGAAAAAAAAGGTGGATAGACTAAACACGTAATACACATGTGCATGACGTCACTGTTCACAGATTTGCGTTTTTGCAGTTTACACGGAGATGATAACGGTAGCGTTTTCAAAAACTTCCACTTTGAAACCCGTTTTCAAAAGTTTGCTTGTCAGGCCACCAAAACGCCGTTGTCGTGTAAATTAATGGCCAAAACGCATAAAAAGTTTTCTATTTTTAGTTGAAAACAGTGTCGTGTAAACAGCCCCTAAAGCCGCCGAAATTACCCAGAACAATTTGTCCCAGGAACATTTTCCCCCCCAGACCTGTTGCTGTCTGCGTTTCCATCGTGGTCTAAAGTCCCGTGAAGATTAGGGAAGTGATGTAGGACTGTGCGCGACTTTCCAGTTCTCGCTGGATTTCGTCGTCCGCATATAAGCTTAATAAAACCTCGTCGTCGGTCCATCGGTCGTATTTTTTAAACTCCGTTGTTCATTCGAATAGCAAACAACTCTTATAGTACGCACCGCAAAAAAATGGTTGTTGAAATTAAAATGCTGCGTGGAGTCAACCAATCAGCATGTTCAGTGCCCAAGTCCCATCCCCGAAAGTTCCTGAACTTTGAAAAAGTACTACCTCGCGAGCAGGGACTTTCCAAGGGGGGGATTTTTACCCGGAACTTCATGGTTCCTGCGGTCGAAACACACCGAATACAACCCCAAACTCCCTAGTTCCTGGGGAAAGTTCCTGTGGTGGAAAAGCTGCTTAAATTATTGGAAACCATTGAAAACCAAGAGACACTTCAAGACCAAATATGTTAGCCTAATAATTTGGCATATTGCTGAGCCAATGCAGTTTATGGTAATATTAATAAACTTTGATTCAAAAGACATTATTTTTGAACAATAAACAGTTGCTGTCCGAAGTATCTGCTAAACCAGTCAAGAACCACTGAATTAGGGAAAGTATGGAGGAGAAAGTGAGACAAAATTTGTTGTAGCCAACAACGCAGTCCTGCTCAAACTCACACGCTACTCACAGTAACTGGAATAACCAGGCAATGGGATTCCATTACCACAGCAATTCAAAGCCTTTCATTCATGAGAAAAACACACATACAGACAGTAAACAAGAACGCAACACAAGTATACAAACACAGGGATGTTCCTCCGACTGGGGCCAGTCCTGGAATTGTGGTTAAGCTCATCTGGAAAAGTAATAGGCGAATGATAGCTCGATTCACACGGAACATAAAAATAATTACTCTCCACAGTATTACATCAGCAAGTGACAAACAAGAAAATATGCCAATTAAATACAAGAAAATGTGTATGGGAATAGGGAACATGGAAATGGGAAATCACCGGAATTGTCTCAGGACTGACATCAATATCCAACAATCAATCCCACCTCGTAAAATAAAAATGAGAATGTATTTTATTACAGTTATAATGGGTGTGTTCAGCAACATGGATTCATTTCAACCCAGACGGAATATGCAGATATTTTTCTTGCATTTGCATTAAAATCAGCCAAAATATTTATTAAACACGTAACGGGCGTGGGTCACGCAGAATGGAGTTCTGCAGGTGCAGATTTTGCCTGCAAATGACCCCTAAAATAAAAAGAAAAGATGATGTTGTAAATGAGCG
This sequence comes from Mylopharyngodon piceus, assembly GCA_039654765.1. Taxonomy (NCBI): domain Eukaryota; kingdom Metazoa; phylum Chordata; class Actinopteri; order Cypriniformes; family Xenocyprididae; genus Mylopharyngodon; species Mylopharyngodon piceus. Next base: position 1,107,123 of record CM077449.1, read on the forward strand.
ACACTTGTAGTCTTCAAGCAATAAATTCAAGAAACTATTTACCATCATAAATGTCACGTTCACTGTGATTTATCTTATTTTAGGCCTCTTTTATGTCAGCAATTATGGCTTCTTTTCTTTTCCATGACCCATTTGTCTTTATAGCATCTTTGAAAATGTGCCTCTGTCTTCCAAATAAGAACTTAAGCTGCGTTTGATGTGGCTTTTCTGTTGATCTGGCAAACATGAAGACCACACGCACCATTTGACGGGGCCTTGTGAGGGACGGAGCCAGTGGAGATCTAGAAAATTCAGCTCCTACCTGATACTTTTATAGGTGATTTAACACAGACAAACCACCAGTATCTGTCATCGCTCACAATACCTGCACACAGCTGTGGAAGAATAATATTCTCAAAACAGTAAAGCACTTTGAAAGCCAGTTACTGACTGTGCAAACTAAAGATTAAGCTGGGAAAGATTAAGCTGACTGGCTTTGAACAACCAAAATTATGTTCCCAATTCTAAAATGTTTGTCTGTTTACTTTAATATGATTGTTTTTAATCTCTGTAGGTTATGTGATCTAAGAAATTATGAGATGGAAACCGTCAACATTTTCATCTTGCATTACATTCATCAACAACAAAGAATATGAATGTAATCTTCACCTTTGCGTAGGTTGGTCAAATGAGCCTAAAAAGTCCCATGGCAACATGCAGGTACCTGCATCATCACCAATGAAACTAATATAGACAGTTTTAGAAAGTAGGTCTGCCAGAACATAATGTTACTGCATGATCTGATTTCTTGTAAATAATTGCATGGGTAGTTGCTTTGTTTTGCATTGCAACAATTTGTCACGAGAACAAATTTCGCCTATATTTGAAGACTTTCTTGCTAAGATTTCCCATACTGTAAAGTGTTTTAAACTTATGAATAATAATAAGAATATGATCTTATCTTTTTTACTGATTGAGGTGTCCTTTGTTTACCTACTTGTTTTTTTTCTATGTTTCATTTTAGGTTCTTTATATTGCAATGCAGCACTGTTTCTTTGCAATAAAAAAATAATGATATTTGCATGGCCTGGTTGAAGCTTTATACCAGACCAAACTATAGCCAAATACCATCAAAAATGACAGTTTAACTTCACTTTCCCTTTCACCATATAAAATTGTTTTTTAAATTACTTTATGTAATTAATGTTTTGCCTTAGTGTATCAATAAACATTTCAGATGGCGTTTCATAACTCATAATGCCTTCAGATGCCGTTTCAAAGCTCTTATCACAGAGACATTTATTAATATTAACATCACCATTAGCGTCTGTACTTGCACAGTTATGCTTAGGCCTACTTCATCTGCTTGTCACGTGCGTCTCATGAATAATTCAAAGTTTCATAACGGCACACTGAACCACATGGGTGAGAAACGACAAATGCGCATGACAAACATGTGTTTAATCTGTTGTCATGAAAAATCGAGTCCACCCCAGGAATCGGGTCTCCTTTAGGACCCAGGCAGTAATCAAAAGTGGTTATCATGATGTCTTGACTAAATATAACCTAGTTTCACTATTGTATGATGTTTATTACATTAAGTACACAAACGACATGCTTGAAATATAAAATGAATGCCTATGTATTGCATAATAAAACAAACTGGAAACAGTTATTGGAAGCAAAAAACATACATAATATAATATAAGCTAAGCTAGCAGGCTAATCAGGTAAATGTATGCTATGCTGGTACATAAGTGTCAGATCTGCTTCTGTGTCTTGCGCCAAAATGGTCGCCACGCCTGAGTCTTCAGCCAGGATGGCCGCCACACCAGAGTCTCCAGCCGTCATAGCCGCCAAGCCAGAGTCTCCAGCCATTATGGCCGCCACGTCAGAGTCTCCAGCCATCATGGCCGCTAGGCCTGAGTCTTCAGCCAAGTTGGCTGCCAGGCCTGAGTCTCCAGCCAACATGGCCGCCACGCCAGAGTCTCCAGCCATCATGGCCACCACGCCAGAGTCTCCAGGAGGGATTGTGGGACAGCGGTGTGAGCGCGGAAAATGCCAAGGCGGGAAAACGCCAACCATTCCAGGGGGATACATCAGCGTCTGTCACGAACGTTCAGTTGGTTATCTGTTCACGCCGGATTTCCTAGTAAATAAATCACGTCATGTTACATAAAATGTGGTAAAATCGCCTCACATTTAATTCTTATCTTGACCATATTTTTGCGAACTCTCACCTAAACACATATATTGAATGGTTATTGATTATTTTTCCCACCTGAACAGATTTTTTGTTGATATTGGATAGAAGTTTTTGATTTTATGTTGAATAGTGAATATTTTATGTTGATATTAATGTTAATTGGGGTTTGTGGACCAAGACATTTAGATTTATATGATAATAGAATATTGTTTTTAAGTTAATGCTACCAATGACATGTTGTTTAAATTATGTAAATTTGAGCATACAATTAAATGTGCATCTTTAAATATTATTTAAATTATTATTATTTTAATTATTTAATTATTTAATTGTAATTATTTTCCACTTTAACTGTAGAAAGTTGGTTTTACTTTATTGAATTAATGTTTTTCCTTAAACATTTTAGAGGGCGTTTCATAATTCATAACACCTTCAGATGGTGTTTCAAAACTTTTATTGCAGAGAAATGTATTAATATTATTGGTCACCATTGGCTTTTGCACCTGCATAGCGACTTGAATTGTTTGTCATGTGCGTCTCATGAATAAAATTAATTCACTCCATGCAAAGAAAAAGACCTTATTTTTCCAACCTTTTCACTGGTTGAGTCAGAAGTTGACATGTCAGACTGCTCAAACTAACAGATCAGTGTTTAGCGACCAATTATAACGCTTTGATCTTTCTGACACTATTTAAGACTGACATTTATGACCACATTGTTCACGCATTATTGACTAAATGAAGAGGCATAATGAGGCTAGCAATTAAACGATTTATTTGAAAATAAAAAAATGCATAAATTGGACTCAATCTGCAAGTTTAACAAACAGTCCTCATCACACGCAGTGGCAGGACTCGACCCGTTACAAAGAGGCCCAGGAAATTTGTGAAAGGTTGCAGAAGATCCGTAGATCCCAAACGGAGGAGGGGATAGTAAAGAATAACAGCGTGAGGATGAAGGGTGCTTAAGGGAATGACCTAACAAACACAATGTTCCGGAGACATGTTTACACAGCCTGAAAGCATCACAGGCCTTAGCTGGTGCTTCCTACACCAGTCCGACACCGACCAGCAGTGCAAAGTCTCCTGTTGTTACGGTTTATCATGTGATACTGAATAAAGTTAGTTTCTGAGTAGGTAAAATACATTAAGTAGAGTCCGGCAAAGAAAATTATCATTCTTAAAATCTGGTCTCATTTGGAAATTCAGCGTAAATGAAAATGAAATGCAAAGCTTCTTCTTTACCAGTGTGCATCATAAAATAACAAACAAATATAACAAATGTACTTTTAAACGTCAATTATGTTATGCAAAAATCATTTTTAATATTATCACATTTTTAAGCTGCAATGCATGCTGGAAACTTGCACAACATTGTTCAATGTAAAATTGTTTGTTCAGGTGAGTCAATTTGGAAAGCTGGGACAACATATTTAGAGTATCTAAATACGTTTATTCACACAAAATAATAAAAGATCATCAGGGGTTTATGCAAAACCCAGTGGACATGGGTAAATTTTTACCCACTTTGCAAGATTATTTCATGTGCATGTTTATTTACATTTAGTCTGTGACCTTTTTCACCAATTTCATGTTATCATGACTTTGCTGGACTTTAATGAGTTGATTTTTGTTCAGCATTTTGTTGACTTGCTTGTTGTATTTGTAGTTCTCTTCATACGGACAGAAAGTGTTGCATAATTAGAAGCTGTCAAACGGTTTCAAATGTTCCTCACGGACTGAGAAAGTTCAGATGAACCCCAAATAGCTCAACCTACTCGTTTTGGAATGTGATTTGAAGTTAATTACAAAGCTACCGTCATTACTCTAACGGACGAGCGGCGTAAATGGTAATGTTTAGGTTTTAGAAATGGAGAGCGATATTTCACTCAAAGAAGCTGCCATTTGAGGGAAACGCAATATCTGGCAGAGACTGGAATCTGCTACCTGCCAAAGAGCAGAGTGTTTGAGAAGGATTTGTGAGGTTTCAGTTCTGATGTAGGGCTGTGAATTATTACCCCTCGCACACAGAAACACTAACATCCCAGAGGACAGAAGTTATAAATGAAATCATTGATATCTCAATGTCAAATGGAGATCAAATTCTAAGATGATTCTCCTGAGGAAAAAAAGTAAATCTCACGTGTGTCTTCTAGAGTTTCAGAAAAGTCTCAAACTGTGTTTTTTTTCTTTCTTATTTCTATAGCGCTTTTTCTTATTTCTATAGTGTTCTGCAACAGTTGGGCTCCAGAAGTAAAAACTCCATTTTCTCCATAGGGAAAATAATTTTTAACAATAACTTACAAACCTTTAAAGACAGCCTTACTGTGAGCTACAAGGTTATTAATTGATAGTATTTGCTTCTGTTGAAGCTGTCAGCCTGCATTATTTCAACTTAGTTTTAAAATAATTGTGTTTAACAGCTGAATTCGTGGTGAAAAAGCATTGTTACCCATGATCAGAAAGTCGAAACAAGCAAAACTTGTTTTCCTGTCCTTGATTCTGATTGGTCAATAGCTGTGTTTTATTCACGATAAAACACGACTATGATCGCTTCACCCAACGGTTCTGTGTATCACTACACAACACCCTTAGCAACCACTCTTAGCAACATAAACTGTTTGTTCTCAATTTATATTGTTCATTAAAGCTTACTGTATTATGTTAAGAGTATTGTGAGAAAAAGATCGATTAAGCGAGTTTATTACCAGCATTCAGATTCAGCATTTTCCTTCAGGTCAGTCCTATGTCAGGTCAGGTCACCTTTATTTATATAGCGCTTTTTACAATGTAGATTGTGTCAAAGCAGCTTTACATTGATAACTGGTACATTATTTGGCTGCACAGCAGCTCTTAAAGAATAGTGTCAATGCAGGCAGATCAAAGCACTGTTGAATATCAAATGTCAAGTCAAATGTCAAGTGTCCCCAACTAAGCAAGCCAAAGGCGACAGCGGCAAGGAACCCAAACTCCATCAGGTGACATCAGGTGGCAGACAAGTGGCAAATAGGTGTTTAAGTGGAGAAAAAAACCTTGGGAGAAACCAGGCTTAGTCGGGGGCCAGTTCTCCTCTGGCCAACAGTGCTTTGTTACGATTCAGGTTGCCATCGTAAGTCCAATAGGATCGCAACATTCAAAGTATTTATTCCAGTTCCATCCAATTGAGGATCGTATTCATCACGCCGGTATGGACGGTTGTTGAGGAACTGTGTCGTGGCTGTCGTGTCGATGAGGCCCTCACAGTGGATGATCTAGTTGACTCAATCTCTGCTGATACTTCAGGGCTGCGTTGTGGTCGTGTCAAGGCGCAGGTCCTTGGTCTCACCTGGATACGGCCCGGATCCGGTTGACTACGGTGAACCTCGGGATAACCAGAAAGACTAATATTAGCGTAGATGCCATTCTTCTTCTGATGTAACGAGTACATCATGTGTTATAGGAAGTGTTCCCGGTTCCGGCTGACCTAATTTATGCAGCCTAATAATCCTTTAACGGATTTGAAAATATAAATTGGTAATGTGTTATGTGTATGCCAGGTTAAAGAAATGCGTTTTTAGTCTAGATTTAAACTGACAGAGTGTGTCTGCTTCCTGAACAATGCTAGGAAGATTGTTCCAGAGTTTAGGTGCCAAATAGGAGAAGGATCTACCGCCTGCGGTTGATTTTGATATTCTAGGTATTATCAGCTGGCTTGAATTCTGAGATCGCAATAGACGTGAAGGACTATAATGAATTAGGAGCTCGCTCAGGTACTGGGGAGCTAAACCATTTAGTGCTTTGTAAGCAATTAGCAAGATTTTAAAATCTATACGATGTTTAACAGGAAGCCAATGCAGTGTTGACAGAACTGGGCTAATATGGTCATACTTCCTAGTTCTAGTAAGAACTCTAGCTGCTGCATTTTGTACGAGCTGTAGTTTATTTATCAGGCGAGCAGAACAACCACCCAGTAAAGCGTTACAGTAATCTAGCCTTGAGGTCATGAACGCATGAACTAACTGTTCTGCATTTTTCATTGAGAGCATATGCCGTAGTTTAGATATATTTTTAAGATGGAAGAATGCGGTTTTACAGATGCTAGTAACATGGCCTTCAAATGAAAGATTGGTATCAAAGAGCACACCCAGGTTCCTAACTGACGACGAAGACTTAACAGAGCAGCCATCAAGTGTTAGACAGTATTCTAGGTTATTACGTGAAGAAGTTTTTGGCCCAAAAATTAGAATCTCTGTTTTTTCTGAATTTAGTAGTAGGAAATTACTGGTCATCCAATTTTTTATATCAGCTATGCATTCTGTTAATTTTGTGAATTGGTAAGTTTCGTCAGGGCGCGAAGAAATATAGAGCTGAGTATCATCAGCGTAACAGTGAAAACTAACGCCATGCTTCCTAATGATATCTCCCAAGGGTAGCATGTACAGAGTGAACAGCAACGGTCCTAGTACTGAGCCTTGTGGTACTCCATATTGAACTTGTGATCGATATGACATCTCTTCGTTTACTACTACAAACTGATAACGGTCAGATAAGTGTGATTTGAACCATGACAATGCAATTCCACTAATGCCAACATAATTTTCGAGTCTATTTAAAAGAATATTGTGATCAATAGTGTCAAATGCAGCACTAAGATCCAGTAACACTAATAGAGAGATACAACCACGATCTGATGATAAGAGCAAATCATTAGTAACTCTAATGAGAGCAGTCTCAGTACTATGGTACGGTCTAAATCCTGACTGGAAATCCTCACAGATACTATTTCTTTCTAAAAAGGAACATAGTTGTGATGATACTGCCTTTTCTAGTATTTTTGACAGAAAAGTGAGATTTGAGATCGGCCTGTAATTGACTAATTCTCTAGGATCAAGTTGTGGTTTTTTAATAAGAGGTTTAATAATAGCCAGCTTAAAAGTTTTTGGTACGTGTCCTAGTGATAAAGATGAATTGACGATATTAAGAAGAGGATCTATAACCTCTGGAAGCATCTCTTTCAATAGCTTAGTCGGTATAGGGTCTAACATACATGTTGTTGATTTTGATGATTTAACAAGTTTAGACAATTCTTCCTCTCCTAAAGCAGTAAATGAATTGAATTTTTCCTCAGGGACACTACAATGCACTATCTGACGCGATACTGTAGTAGACGGTTGCATGGTTATAATTTTTTCTCTAATATTATCAATCTTGTAAGTAAAGAAGTTCATGAAGTCATTACTGCTGTGCTCTTTGGAAACATCAGAAGTTGAAGCTTTATTTCTTGTTAATTTAGCCACTGTATCAAATAAATACCTAGGGTTGTGTTTATTTTCTTCTAAAAGTTTTGAAAAATAGGCAGATCTAGCAGATTTTAGGGCCTTTCTGTACTCAATCATTTTCTCTCTCCACGAAATGCGAAATACTTCTAGTTTTGTTTTCTTCCAGCTGCGCTCCATTTTCCTGGCTGCTAACTTTAGGGCCCGAGTGTGCTCATTATACCATGGCATTGGATTAATTTCCTTAATCTTTTTTAAGCGCAAAGGAGCAACTGAGTCTAATGTGCTGGAAAAGACAGAGGCAATAGTTTCTGTTGCAACATCGAGGTCTTCTAAGCTTTCTGGTATGCTAAGGCGATGAAACTGATCAGGAAGATTATTTATAAAGCGATCTTTAGTGGTAGAAGTGATGGTTCTACCATATTTATGGCATGGAGGCAGTTTAGCCGCCTTGACTAAATGTAGTATACACGAGACTAGATAATGATCAGAGATGTCATCGCTCTGCTGCAGAATTTCAACAGCATCAATATCGATTCCATGTGACAATATTAGATCTAAAGTATGATTACGACAATGAGTGGGTCCTGACACGTGTTGTCTAACACCAATAGAGTTTAGAATATCTGCAAATGCCAATCCTAATGCGTCTTTTTTATTATCTACATGGATATTAAAATCACCGACAACAAGGACTTTATCTGCAGCTAGTACTAACTCCGATAGAAAGTCAGCAAATTCTTTGATAAAGTCTGTATGGTGTCCTGGTGGCCTGTATACAGTAGCCAGCACAAATGTCAACTTACATAATGTTACGTAAAGTACCATCACTTCGAAGGAATTATATTTGAAAGACTTCTGACTAATACTGTAAGTATTACTATAGATTACAGCAACACCACCCCCTTTGCCTTTCTCACGGGCATTGTGTCGATAATCATAACCTTGAGGACTAGACTCATTTAAAGTAATGTAATCATCCGGTTTTAGCCAAGTTTCTGTCAAACACAGCACATCTAGATTATTATCTTTGATAATATCATTAACAATAAGTGATTTTGAAGAAAGGGATCTAATATTTATCAACCCGAGTTTTATCATTTGTTTAGCATTATTATCTCTATTTTTTATTTGTTGAACATCAATTAAATTTTTACCATTAAATGGGTTTGGAAGTTTTTTGTTTTTACTAATTCGGGGTACAGACACAGTCTCTATTTGAAAATATCTAGGTGTAAGAGTTTCTATGTGTTGGGAGTTATCTGAATTATCTGACTTCTGTAACGTGAGGCAGCTAGCAGACGGTCGGTTTAGCCAGTATGTCTGCTTCCTGACCTGGGCCCCAGTTTGTCATGTTTCAGCTCTAAGACTATGTGCCATATTACTAGAGAGAAGAGCAGCACCATCCCGGGAGGGATGAATACCATCTCTTTTCAACAGGTCAGGTCTGCCCCAAAAACTTTTCCAATTGTCTATGAAACCTATATTATTTTGCGGACACCACTTAGACAGCCAGCCATTGAGTGATGATAATCTGCTAACTATCTCATCACTCCGACGAACAGGAAGGGGGCCAGAGCAAATTACTTCTCCTGACATTGTACTTGCGAGTTCACACACCTCTTTAATGTTAATTTTAGTGATCTCCGACTGGCGAAGTCGAACATCATTAGTGCCGACGTGAATAATAATCTTAGAGTATTTACGATTAGCATTAGCCAGCACTTTTAAATTTGCTTTGATGTCAGGTGCTCTGGCTCCCGGCAAACATGTGACTATGGTGGCTGGTGTCTCTATTTTCACGTTCCGTGTAATAGAATCGCCAATAACTAGGGCACTTTCAACAGGATTCTCAGTGGGTTTTATATGTTCATAATAAAACATCTGTTTAAATGTCCGATGTATTATCTTGTCCTTTTAACATTTAAGGGGTTTTCCGTGACTGACAGCGCTAGTCAAGCATTTATCAGTTGCGTCTTGTTCCGTGTTCACAACAATTCAGTCTTTTCAATATAAAAGTCTTCGCTACTGACTGACACACTCATAAAGACAGTCTTTGCCGCCATCTAATGGCGTAATAATGTAACTTCTGTTGCTGTTCACGGTCAGGGACTATTTTTTCTGGCGGAAGGAAGGCTTTAGTGATTTTACTTCATGAAAGTTGCATTGATACATATTTTTTGGCTTTAATATTTGTATTTTGTAGTAACCGTTTTATAAAAGCAACAAGGTACTCGAGGCTAGTGCTGTATCGTGAATAAGTCACAGCTGAAGGGGTTACTCCGCTTCGCGTTGTGCCTAACAACACCCTTCAGCCGTGACTTATTCACGATACAGCACAGCCTCTCGTACCTTATTACTTACATATATATATATGCATATTTTGCAATAAAACTAAAATATGTTGTTTTTATATATGTAATCAACATTTTTAAATGAGTAGTTTTATATTTCTCCATCGTTTTTAATTCGATTATGCTGTTCGCAATGCTTCATGGGATTGTAGTTCATTCCCTCACTAATTACATTTTCAAATACTCAATTCTTCAAATCAAAGTTCATAATGTTACACTCTAAAAAATGCTTTGGCCAATTGGGTTGTTTTAACCCAGTGGTTGGGTTGTTTGTTTTAACCCAGCGATTGGGTTGTTTTAATCCAGAGGTTGGGTTGTTTGTTTTAACCCAGCAATTGGGTTGTTTAAACCCAGTGGTTGGGTTGTTTGTTTTAACCCAGCGATTGGGTTGTTTTAATCCAGTGGTTAGGTTGTTTGTTTTAACCCAGCGAATGGGTTGTTTTAATCCAGTGTTTGGGTTGTTTGTTTTAACCCAGCGATTGGGTTGTTTTAACCCAGTGGTTGGGTTGTTTGTTTTAACCTAGCGATTGGGTTGTTTTAACCCAGTGTTTGGATTGTTTGTTTTAACCCAGCGATTGGGTTGTTTTAACCCAGTGGTTGGGTTGTTTGTTTTAACCCAGCGATTGGGTTGTTTTAACCCAGTGGTTAGGTTGTTTGTTTTAACCCAGCGAATGGGTTGTTTTAATCCAGTGTTTGGGTTGTTTGTTTTAACCCAGCGATTGGGTTGTTTTAACCCAGTGGTTGGGTTGTTTGTTTTAACCTAGCGATTGGGTTGTTTGTTTTAACCCAGCGATTGGGTTGTTTTAACCCAGTGTTTGGGTTGTTTGTTTTAACCCAGCGATTGGGTTGTTTTAACCCAGTGGTTGGGTTGTTTGTTTTAACCCAGCGATTGGGTTGTTTTAACCCAGTGGTTGGGTTGTTTGTTTTAACCTAGCGATTGGGTTGTTTGTTTTAACCCAGCGAATGGAAATTAAAAGTCAGACACATAATTACTAGAGGCAATAATAATAATCAAAGGTGAACTTTTATTAATAAGCAATTTAGTACATGTTTATTGTTTAATTTTTATTTATTAAACTTATTAATAAATGTTCATTTTTTAATCATATTAATAAATATTAATTTCCAACATACTTTGGGTTCATTTTAAGCAAGAAATAAATGTTGAGTTAAATAAAACTACCCAGCAGGTTGTGCAAACATTTAACCCAACCGCTGGGTTAAAACAACCCAATTGCTGAGTTTGTCCATTTTCAACCCAGCTTGGGTTGTTTTTAACCCAGAGTGTATGATTCTCCTTGTAGCTGCTTGGTTTGGTTCATGGCTTATAACGCTTTAACGAAGACGTTTTTGAAATCCCTATGGGAGAAATTAATGAAAAAAAAATCCTTCCGGAACCAACGCTGCTGAAAAAGTGGGCGGCACTAATGCACTTCATACAGATTGTTTTAAAGCGGCCTCACAGAAATAAACAGGAAAATAACAGAATCAATGGTGCAAACGTCATCAGATATGAAACAAATTCAAATTCTGCTGTAAAGCAGCTCTAGAAACACAATAGTGTCATTATTCAGATCAATTCAGTTCAATAACTGTGTAAATTCATCAGTTATGAAACAAGTTCAGTTCCTCTATAAAGCTCTACAGAAGACTAGATGTTATTAAACTGTGTGCCAAAATACTGAAGAGATCAGAGATCTCATTAAACGTTTTGAGCTATTAATGTCTGCATTAATTTAATAGCTCAGTACTCATACATATCTACAATACAAACTTATCTGTGTCTATTTTTAGTCAGAATTCCATGAAACCATGCAATTTTCCCCTGGAACGTCACCAATCAATTCCAGTATTAGGTCATTCCCTTGATGACGAGGGGTTGTTTTGTATTAATCACATCTGATCTGATTTCACTGAGTTGTGGTTTGGATGTGAAGCTCGTGATGAGGGCAGGTGGCTGAGACGGGCTAATGAGACGCTCTCCTTCATATCAAACCCGCCACACGAAGTGAAAGCTGCTAAGACAGGAGCCGGCGTGTCTGCTCCAATTCTCCGAGCTGGGAATGTGCCTCCGTGGTGAGACCATTAAAAGAGGCCTGCACTCTGGCTGACTCCCCAACAGTCAAGGCCCCATCAAGTCTCCATCCAAATGGGTTTCTGGGGGGTGAGGTCTACGGGCCACAGCGGTACTCCACCCCCTAGGTAGTGCGTGGTCATGCCGCCAGTATAAATAAACAGTGTCGGCTCGCTCTCTGAAAGCTCCCGGGAATGCTGGCAATAGCTACACTGTGTTTTGTTGCGGTGAACGTTGTTCTTGTTCTATAGTGCCAGATGAAAACGTGCTGTGTGCAGTGTATGGCACATTTACTGGGAAATGTACACGGTTGATGGAGTGCAGGCAACATCACAGAACTGGACAATTAAATGCATTCGTTTAGAGTAAATTTGTTCTTAAATCAGCTGTTCTGATGCAGCCATTGTCCACAAAAAAAAACACTTTCTGAATGTATATAAAAGCATGTTGACTTTTGAACATTTACAGATAAGGATATAATCATAAGATGTAAGTTATGCGCTGAACTAGGGATGCTCCGATAGGATTTTTTTGGCCGATATATCGGTATCAACAAATATTGGCCGATTCTGATACTGATATTTGTCACTTGCTCAGATATTTGAGTTTTGCCATTAAAATAGATTACTATTTTGATAATGTTTTAAATTAGCAATGTTCAAAAACACATGCATTAAGGTATATAACTAAAAATCATTTTCATTGAATGTGGATTGGATCTGTTTATATTAACAAAATATACAAATAAGACAACATGACAACCTTCAGAGGTTATTTTGCTATTATATAATATTTCTTATAAACAACATTAATTATTTTACCCAGTTTCATGGTATAGCTGACATGCAATTGTTTTAAATACATTGATACATTGGTCGATACATTGGTACATCTCTGACATTTTGAGTATGAATATGTATAACGTTAACGTTTTAAGCATATACAAATGACCGATCTACATAATAATGCAAAAAGAATATTTTTCAATTAAAGTGTAGGCTACACTGTTAAAAAATATTTTCATGATTTGTTATCATAACATTTTTTCTTTTGTCAAATCAACTTAGATAATTAATATGGTTCAGATAACATAATATTTTGAGTTTCTGTTGATTAAATCAATCGCCTTCATTGTATTAACTCAAATGTTTCATTTCAATGAACTCAAAATTTTAAGGCAACCAGGTAACTTACTTTTTTAAGTTAAACCAACAATAGTTTTTTCCTGCTTTGCAGATAGTTGAATGTTTTAACTTATTTTTTTACATCTATTTTGTCATGAAAGACATTTACCTTTAATGCTGTCCCATTGTGCATACATGCTTAATGTGCATTCTTGTATTATTGTGGTTAAAAAAATAATAATAATTACTCAAAAATGCAACAGAGTTTATCAAATGTCTGTGCTATTAACCCAGATGTTTATAAAACATGTCAACAGTTTAACAAACTAAGATTATCTTCGTACTGTTGCTCCACCGAGCGTAGAAAGTGATTGCTGAACAATTTGCATTATACGGGCGATAACCAAAATATAAGAGAGAAAGATCTTGTACATTTAGAGATTTATATGACACATATGCATACATGTAATGTATATCGTACTGTTTGAAGGAGACTCATATTAAATGGTTTCCATCCCAGTCAAGAAGGAACATTATGAACAAATGTTCTTCCAGTAAAATTAATATAAAGTCTCTTCAAAATTAAAGGGGACCTATAATGCCCCTTTCACAAGATGTAATATAAGTCTCTGGTGTCTCCAGAATGTGTCTGTAAAGTTTCAACTCAAAATACCCCACAGATCATTTATTATAGCTTGTCAAATTTGCCCCTCTTTGGGTGTGAGCAAAAACACGCCGGTTTTGTGTGTGTCCCTTTAAATGCAAATGAGCTGCTGCTCCCGCCCCCTTTCCAGAAGAGGGCGGAGCTTTAACAGCTCACGCTTCGGTTGCTCAACAACAACAAAGCTGGAGAATCTCACGCAGCCAAAATGAGGATTGTCAGTAACGGTGTTCAGCCTTACATTGTTCAAACCGGAGTCGACACTGATGGAGAAACTCAGGAAGGACGTTTCTGAATGGTTAGTGGATAAATTTATGTAGTTGCTGTGGAGTTGATTCAACTCATCCACTAGCATGTGCCGTCATGTTAATCTTTTGTGCAAATCCAGTGTTGAATTGACCCTCGTTTGTGAAGCAGTCCGGCGTAAAATGACAGCATTTATAACAACAACTCTTCCTCTTCTCTAAAGCAGCCCAATATGGCCTCACCCCCTTTGTTGCGTGTTCTCGGGGGCGAGGTTTATGTAAATTTGAGGTTTTGTGATGTCACCAACTCAGGAAGAAGCTCGTTGTAGTCCCTACCAGCTGTTTGTTGTAGTTTCTGTAAAAGAAAATATCTCCCTTTGCACTGAACTTTGAGCGTCGTAACTTTGCAGATGTTGTTTATGCTCAAACAGCAACATTACACACTAACTAAAGTTAAAAAAGTCAAATCATAATCAACCACGCCTTTAATAATATTCTCATAACATTAGTACAAAAACATTTATACATCATTCATGGAATGTTTTGTCTGAAATGTTTGTCTGATATTTTTTAAATGTTACTAGTTTCAGAATGTTCAATGAACATTCAAAAGTAACATTTCCAGAATGTTTGAAGAATGATAAAATGGAATGTTCGTACAAGCAAGAATGTTTTTAAACATTTAAAAAACTGTTTTCAAAGAACATTCAGAAATAACGTTTTTATAACTTAATAAGAATATTAGCAAAAGTTCTAAAGACATATTTTTGTTAGCTGTGATGGTAGATTTTTTTATTAACATTTGTCTTCCTCGTAGTAGTTTTACCAGTACAGGAGGCAGTAGAGAATAATGATTAGATTCAGTGCCTGATGGCTGTGGTTGACATGTGTCCGTACCGGCGCAGTCTCTGTATGTTTGTGTAGAAAGGGTCACTGGTACTTACGCAGAACCTCTCTGGATCACAGACTCGCTCTCATTGAGCAGCTGTTAAAACAATCTGAGTGAGTCAAACCACAGGAGAAACGTGCTGATCTGACGGCCTGCGTCAGTGGAGATCGGCTCATGCACCGATTACTCAACAGCAGCCGCTCTTTAAGCCGCCACATTGAGTCTTTGCTCTCCAGCGTGACCTCGTCCCCCTGGAGAAATTACAATGAACTATTCTGGATATGAACATGCACCCACATAATAACTGGGAATATTGCTCAGGTTTAGTGCATATGCTTAATAGCTAATTTCACAATAAAACATTTTATGACAATTTTGGGTTTTATTTAAATGTGACTCATATGAGACTGTTGGTCTTCTCCTTATAAAGTACCATCATCAGAAATTAATGAATAAATAATTCAAACACTTTGGCAATTATTATGTTTCCATCATAAAGTTGCGAATTTAAAATTGCACATAAAACATCTGTGAATAAAGCAACGTTTTCATCCCATGTGTTCAAGAGAACAAAATCGTCTTCCTAGGAAATTGGCACAAAATATCAGTAATAAAACTGTAAGTAGCTGCAATCGGGTTCTTTTTCCCTCCATCATAAATGAGTTCGTCTCAGAACGCTGTCTCTTGCGTTCG
>CM077449.1:1127602-1155102 GCA_039654765.1 Mylopharyngodon piceus
AAAGGGTGTTTTACTGATGTATTTTATATCATGGAAAAAAACATGAAAATATCCTGAGGTTTTGTGTTCACCACAGACCTTATTTCAAAATCTCATTCGAAAAACTTCAGAGCGATGGAACCGGAAGTGCTAAAATGCGACTCGTTTCTGCGTTTTGTCCTACAAAAATATGTCATTCCAGCAGCAATCTATTATTTAAAAATGATTATTATTTGTGTAAACTGAAATAAAATAATGCAAATAATGACCATGAAGGCTGGTAAGAAACATCAGAGCCCTGTGTGGGACTATTTCGAGTTATATTATCGAGAATAAAGCATCATATCATGAAATGCATTGCATCCATGTATTTCGTGATCCAGACAACCCCTTTCCATGCATTTTGTGACATGCTGAATCACAAAACAAAAATGTACAAAAAGCATTTTGTGAATAAAGTGCATTTTGTGATGCACAAAAAGTCCTTTTGTAAATTAAACGCACAGAATCAATTTCATTCACTAAATGCATTTTGCGACATGCTGAATCACAATGTGGAACGTACAAGTGTGAATTTCATGCACAAAATTGGTTTGGGGTTTAGAATTCTGTTTACGAAATGCAACTGGTTTTGTCTTTGTGTGTATGAAATGCATTAAAGTTTATGCATTTTGTCATGAAATATTGCATATTGTACCAAATGATGAACAGAATTGCAAATATAATGGCTGTTTTCAAACATGTTTCCAAACACTCACTCTGTCTGCTGTTAGACGAACAAGGATTTTGTGGACTGAATACTCTCAATCTCACACTAAATCAGTAGTTCTTGTCTTCAGTAAGTGTTCAGGAAACCCAATTCTGTTTGTTGATGCTTTCCCTTACGAAAATGAAGTTTATTCAAGTGTGCTATTAGTATACTTCTTTTAAACTAAAAAATAATTAAGTATACTTTCAGTCTACTTTTTATGTACTTCTCAGAAATATACTTAAAATTGCACTTAAGTATACCTGACTTATACTGTGTCACAATCGCTGTGTAAATGATCAGATACGAACACAATGATGAAGAGAGAATGCAGTCTTTTAATAAATCCAAAGGTGTGGACGATACTGTCACAGACACACCAGGCTCCACCATCCACCAATCACAGCGCACACCATCCCCGGAGTACTAATCACCGCCACCTGCACCTCATCAGCCCATTCATCACACTGCACTACTTAAGACACACTCTCACACAGTCACATTGTCCGGTCTCGTTTGCATCGAAGGACTTACCTGTATGCTTACCTCAAGGACTCCCTGTGTTACTTACCTGCTATCTTGTCTCCGTGTTTCCCCGAACGTCTCCTCTCCGTGTGTGAAGTGTTGTCTGCAGTCATCGTCTCCAGTCAGCAAAACTCTACATCCATCTGCACTCTGCAATTACAAGGACAGTATCACTCTCTATATCACTCCACGATCAACATTCACTGCAATATACTCACCTGTTGTCACCATCTTCTCTACTTGTGTTTCAATAAATACCTGTTTCACTATCTCCTGTCTCCTGGTCGGTCCTTCCGTAACAGAAGACCGGACCAAAACAGCGAAACACAAGTATGAGTCAGCCCGATCCATTCCAGGACCTGGTGGACGCTTTGCGTCGCACACTCTCCACTCCACCACCACCGTCAGCGCCCACCTTCACTTCCGCAAACACCGTCACTTCTCCTTCACCGCCAGTGTACGTCAGTCCCATGGCCAAACCAGCGCCCTACTCTGGTTCGGCGGAGGAGTGCAACGGATTCATCTTGCAATGTTCTCTGACCCTGGAGATGCAACCGCACTTATTCCCCACCGAGTACTCCAAAGTGGCTTTTGTTATCTCCCAACTCTCCGGCAAAGCGCTGCAATGGGCTGATTCCATCTGGTCCCAAGACAACCCTGTGCTACAATCGTTCTCCAGTTTCATCGAACACTTCCGAGAAGTTTTCGGAAAACCTTCATGGGACACATCTATTGGTGAGAAATTATATAATTTAAAACAAGGAAACATGTCTATTAACGATTATGCCATTCAATTCAGAACCCTCGCTGCTCGAAGTGGATGGAACGAACGAGCGCTCATGACCACTTATTGTCAGGGTTTGGATCCTCGAGTGCGGTTGCATCTCGCTGCATACGAGGATACCATCGGCCTGGAACGGTTCATCCAACTCTCCATTCGTTTCGCCACTCGTATGCAGTCGTGTCTCGATGAGCACCAGGGTCAGCAACAGCTGAACACCTCCCTCTGCCGACCAGAATCCGTCAGCGCCCCAGAACCAGCCCACGAACCTATGCAAGTGGAGTCTAATCGTCTGTCACCCGCTGAACGGCAGAGAAGGCTGACCCAGAAACTGTGTTTGTACTGTGGATCCCCTGGGCATGTACTCTCCACATGCCCAACACGTCCTCCTCGTCCCATGGTGAGTGCTATCCTCCCTCATACCAACACCTCTAAGCCACTCACCACTATTGTGCAACTTACTGCTGCCGATATCTCCGTTCCAGTTACCGCCCTCCTCGATTCTGGGTCAGCGGGAAATTTCATCTCCGGCGCCCTCTGCCGTCAGCTTGGGATCAGGACCCAATGCACGCCATCCACCTACCAGATTCAGTCGATAACCGGTAAACCTGTGAGCAGAAGCCGCGTGAGCCGGAGCATTGGCCCCCTACAGCTTCGGGTTGGCATTCTGCACGTCGAGGAAATCCATCTGCTGGTTCTGGAGGGTTCCACCGCTGACGTGATACTAGGGCGTCCCTGGTTGGAGCAGCACAACCCCATCCTCTCATGGAAGACTGGAGAAGTCCTGAAGTGGGGCGACACCTGCTTTCCATCCTGTTTCTCCACACTTCCTGTTCCTCGGCAACCCACCTCTCGTTGTCTCCGAGTCCAGGCCACGTCTATCGAGAGCCCCATCGAGAAGAGGTCAGTGGATATCCCGTCGTGTTACGCCCCCTTCAGCGACGTTTTCTGCCCCATGAGAGCGTCCAAGCTGCCTCCACATCGGCCATGGGACTGCGCCATAGATCTGCTTCCGGGTGCGTCAGTGCCAAGGGGACGGATATACCCCCTATCCGTCCCGGAGGAGAAGGCCATGGTGGAGTACATCGAGGAGGCTCTGGCTCAAGGATACATTCGACCATCTACCTCCCCTGCTGCTTCCAGCTTCTTCTTCGTGGCCAAAAAGGACGGAGGCTTGCGGCCTTGCATTGACTACCGCTCACTCAACTCCGTCACAGTCAAGTTCCGATATCCCCTTCCTCTCGTCCCAGCGGCCCTGGAACATCTCCGTGGTGCCACTGTATTCTCCAAGTTGGACCTCCGCAGCGCGTACAACCTCATCCGGATACGCGAGGGGGACGAGTGGAAGACCGCCTTCGTCACGCCCACCGGCCACTACGAATACCTCGTCATGCCGTATGGCCTGGTCAACGCCCCCTCCGTGTTCCAGGATTTCATCCACGAGGTGCTCCGGGAGTTTCTCCACAGGTTCATTCTGGTCTACATCGACGACATCTTGATCTACTCCCGGAGCATGGCCGAACACCGCCAACACGTTGCGGAGGTCCTGAAACGCCTGAGGGAGTACCAACTCTTCCTCAAAGCCGAGAAGTGCTCATTCCATCAGACCTCAGTGCAGTTCCTTGGGTACCACATCGACCACAGTGGCATCCGGATGGACGAGGGGAAGGTGGAAGCCATTAAGAACTGGCCCACTCCTACCACCATCAAGGAACTTCAGCGATTCCTCGGCTTCGCTAACTTCTACCGCAGATTCATCCAAGACTACAGCTCCATCTCCAACCCCCTTACTGACCTTCTACGCAACAAGCCCAAGTCTCTGTCCTGGACACCAGCTGCCACGGAGGCCTTCAACCACCTGAGAGAAGCCTTCACCACCGCTCCACTCCTGGTACACCCAGATCCCCATCGACCATTCGTGGTAGAGGTCGACGCCTCCACGACCGGAGTCGGAGCGGTTCTGTCACAGCAGCAGGGGAATCCAAGCCGCCTCCATCCATGTGCCTTCTTCTCCCGCAAGCTCAACCCGGCGGAGAAGAACTACGACATCGGCAATCGAGAGCTACTGGCAGTCAAGTTGGCTCTCGAGGAGTGGAGGCATTGGTTGGAGGGAGCCAAACATCCCTTCCTGGTTCTCACCGACCACAAGAACCTTGAATATCTCCGATCCGCTAAGAGACTGAACCCCAGACAGGCCCGCTGGGCGCTGTTTTTTACTCGTTTTGATTTCACCATCTCCTATAGACCCGGTTCCAGAAACATCAAGGCCGACGCCCTTTCCAGACTCCATGCTCCCGAACCTGTCACTGAGGACCCTGAACCCATCCTTCCCGAGCGAGTTGTGGTCAGCCCCATCACCTGGTCGGCGGAGACTTTACCCTCCTCCAATGCTTCCACCAACACTCCGCCGGGTTGCCCACCGGGCTTGCTTTACATCACCCGCACACGGCGCACTCCCATAATCCACTCTGCACATACTTCGCTTGGCACTGGCCACCCGGGGGTCAATGAGACCCTCTCGCTGCTAAAGGAGCGCTTCTGGTGGCCCAACATGGCTGCCGATGTCAGAAGGTACGTGCAGGGATGCAAGGACTGCGCCATCTCGAAGAGCCCGCGCCATCTACCATCCGGCAAACTCCTTCCTCTGCCCGTTCCCAACCGACCCTGGTCACACCTAGGAGTAGACTTTGTCTCCGACCTTCCTGCCTCCGACGGATACACCTGCATCCTAGTCGTGGTCGACCGCTTCTCAAAGTCCTGTCGTCTTGTCCCTCTGAGAGGTCTACCTACTGCCATGGAGACAGCAGAGATCATGTTTAACCAAGTATTCCGCTACTTTGGTATCCCTGAAGACATCGTATCCGACAGAGGACCACAGTTTATCTCACGGGTATGGAAAGCCTTCTTCTCACTCCTAGGTGTGACCGTCAGCCTCTCGTCTGGATACCACCCTCAGACGAACGGGCAGACGGAAAGGAAGATCCAAGAGATCGGCCGCTACCTCCGTACCTTCTGTCATGGCCACCAGGACTCTTGGAACCAGTACCTGGGTTGGGCCGAGTACGCCCAAAACTCCCTTCGCCAGCCATCCACCGGACTCACCCCTTCCAGTGCGTACTCGGCTACCAACCTCCACTGTTCCCCTGGACCGGGGAACCATCTGACGTACCATCTGTGGACTACTGGTTCCGAGAGAGCGAGAGGGTCTGGGACTCAGCACACCACCAACTCCAACGAGCACTCCGGAGGCGCAGGATGACAGCCGACCTTCACCGGTCCGAAGCTCCCTCCTATCAACCGGGACAGAAGGTCTGGCTGTCCACCAAAGACATCAGGATGCGCCTCCCTTGCCGCAAGCTGAGTCCCAGGTTCATTGGCCCATTCACCATCCTGGAGCAGATAAATCCTGTCACCTACAAACTTCAACTACCTCCAGAGTATCGCATTCACCCCACTTTCCATGTTTCTTTGCTTAAGCCTCACCACCCTTCTGTTCCTCTCTCCACAGAGCCTGGTGTGGCCGAAGCCGAGCCCCCCCTTCCACTTCTACTAGAAGATGGAGCTGCATACGAGGTGCACGAGATCTTGGACTCCCGGCGCCGTGGTGGTCAGCTCGAGTACCTCGTAGACTGGGAAGGTTATGGCCCAGAGGAACGCTCATGGATCCCACGTAACGACATCCTAGATCCCAACCTGCTGAACACTTTCCACGCTGCTCATCCTAACAGACCTGCCCCTCGTGGAAGAGGTAGACCACCACGACGTCGGGGTCCGCGGCCCTCAGGAGCGGGCCGTGGGGGGGGGTACTGTCACAGACACACCAGGCTCCACCATCCACCAATCACAGCGCACACCATCCCCGGAGTACTAATCACCGCCACCTGCACCTCATCAGCCCATTCATCACACTGCACTACTTAAGACACACTCTCACACAGTCACATTGTCCGGTCTCGTTTGCATCGAAGGACTTACCTGTATGCTTACCTCAAGGACTCCCTGTGTTACTTACCTGCTATCTTGTCTCCGTGTTTCCCCGAACGTCTCCTCTCCGTGTGTGAAGTGTTGTCTGCAGTCATCGTCTCCAGTCAGCAAAACTCTACATCCATCTGCACTCTGCAATTACAAGGACAGTATCACTCTCTATATCACTCCACGATCAACATTCACTGCAATATACTCACCTGTTGTCACCATCTTCTCTACTTGTGTTTCAATAAATACCTGTTTCACTATCTCCTGTCTCCTGGTCGGTCCTTCCGTAACAGATACCCGACAATGGTGAACAGAAACAAGGGAACTTAAATACATGTGCAAATGAGGTGATTAACGACACACAGCTGACAGTGATGAATCAAATCAAAAACCATGACAAACTAACAAAAAAACTAGTGGCGGGAAATAGTGCAAGCAGGAAAACAAAGTCCAAACTGAGTGAAACTGTGACATACTGACAGAAAGGTCTTGTACTCAATCTTTTGATTGAGATACTTAAAAGTATAATTAAGTATTCTAAGTATACTTGGCTTGTAGTTGTGTTTAATCTTTTGATTGACTAGCATATTAAATACTTTTCACATAGGTTAACATACTGTCTTATAAACTTACATTGTTTGAAAATATTGAAACTTACAAGTATACTTGCAGTATAAATGTACAGTACACTTCAAAGTGTACTTTCATAAACTAAAAAAAGTACTACAAGTATTAAAATAGTAAACTACTAGTATACTTATGTAGTACAGATGCAATACAAATGAGAAACGTAGTTGTGAACAAGTAGTTGTGCACTTAAAGTTTACTATAGTACACTTAAACACATACTGTTATACACTAAAAAGTGGGCCAATTTAGTCCTAAGCAGTATTGAAATAGTACACTTATAAGTTTACTACAAGTACATTAATATTATTATACTTACTTCAAAAAGTATACTTAAAAATATACTTGAACATTACTTAAGTATACTTCATAAAATGAACCTGAAGTATACTTCTTTTTCGTAAGAGTTAGCTCTAATTCAAAATGGTGTGCAATGCAAGCATTTGTGCATGAAGTGCTGATATTACATTTCTGTTCACATTTACATTTTCAAATCAACTGGCTTTTGTCTTTGTGTGAAATACATTTTTTTTGTCATGAAATATTGCATTTTGTGTCAACTGATGAACAGAACTGCAAAAATAATATCTGTTTTCAAACATGTTTCCAGAAAACTGCTATCTGCCATTAGTTGGACAAAATATGGGGTGCCAAGTGTCACCTGACTATTTTTGTGGACTAAATACACTTATTTAAATGAATAGTCATGTTTAATTTCAGTTTACTGTTGCTATTTTTCCTTTGCATTTAATTTCAGATTACAAAATATAAATCAATATTTCTTAACTTCAGTGTTCAGGAAACCTGTTTGGAAACAGACATCAAGATTTGCAGTGTAAGCGTGTTTGTCGTGTGTATGTTCTGTTTTGGTTTAGTTCTAGTTTCTTTTGTTTTCATTTTCCCGCCACTAATTAGTTTCCTTAATTACTGATTAAGTTGCGCACCTGTTTCAGTTTCTGTTTATTATCCTCCCTTGTGTATTTAAGCCATTAGTTTTCTTTGTTTGTTGCTCAGTCTTGTTTATGTTGCATGGTTGTGCTTTATTATTTCTGTTTCCTGAATATTCCTGAGTATTTGCTATTATAAAGATAATTCTTGTTGTTTTCTCCTTCATCGTGCCATTTCTACAGCCAAACGTTACAGTGCTTACCCACATTTGCGATGGCGAAATAGATAAAGGTTCATATGATCGATGCTAAATTTGAATGCGCTTCAAGTTTATTTGTATAGTGCTTTTTTACAATGCATATTGTTTCAAAGCAGCTTTACAGAAAATGCTAAATGTTAGTATTTTTGCATGTGTCAAACAACGTGAAGTGAGCAAAATGTTCGGCATCAAGCATCATTAAATATAAAGATTTACTCACTCACTCACTTATCTGACACTTGCTTTAAAAAGAACTGCAACAACGGATCCACATCTGGTCTCCCGCCATCCATGACCTCCCACAGTCGCTAATCCTGTAAAGATACGCATCACGCCGCGAGTCTGGGGACGACGGATCGCTCACGGGTCCCTGCAGTCACGTTCTCCAACTCCCTCCTCTGGTTTTGATTTACGAGCATGAGAGAGCAAGAAATTCACAGGACCCTACAGACATATGGTTCTTCTCAAAGCAGTAGTACAATTACATCATTGTCACTTAAGCCAACGCCATCTTATCTGTCTGCTTTACTTCACGAGCTGCACGTGAGAGATACGTGTCAGGAACCGTGACCCGTGTTCAGAGACGGGAGGCTTCCTGTTTCTACATCCAAAAAGCCGAAATCAAGAGAACATTTGTTTAAAAACAAGATTAATTACCTACTTTAAGTGCATTTCATCATATTAGGCAGAAGACATTTTGACAGATTTAAATCAAATATAAACAGAGTTGAGCATCTTTACTGGGAAAATCACCTCACAGATTCTCAGTGTGTCAAACAATTTAACATTTTACAAAGAAAATTTGTGTCTTCCTGTGCAAACTCGCCACCATAATGCTAAATATATTAAAAATGCATGTTGTTTAACAAAAATGGGCTGTTTTACTCAATATTTGTGTGTGCTGTTAGTATAGCAATATGCCACGTTTCCATGTTATGATGGAAACACATTTACCGAATAAATCCCTCAAAACCTCATGTGACTTTGCCTCAGCAGAGGCTGTGATTGGATAACTGGACTAACCAGCGGACAAATCACATCGCAGCATCTCAAATGTTGGTTTGGTGGTTCTGAAACGCTTGAGTCAAAGTCTGTCATCAGAATGATTTGGTTTAATTCCCTCCAGAAGCGTCTCACATGACTGTGTTCCCAAACACCAGCATCCGAACGCAAGAGAACATGACAGCGTTCTGAGATACTCTGAGACGAATTCATTTATGATGGATGGAAAAAGAGCCTGATTGCAGAAACTTTCATTTTTATTACTGATATTTTGAGCCAATTTCCCAGGAAGTGATGATTTTGTTCTCTTAAACACATGGGATGGAAACACTGCTTTATTCACAAATGTTTTATGCGATATTCCAATTTTGCGCATAAGTTAAATTCACAACTTCGGATGGAAACATAGCTAGTGACTAGTGATGCACGATATATCGGCCACCATATCGGTATCAACCGATATATGTTCATTTTTAATGTTATCGTTATCGGCCCGATAAGAAAATTTGGCTGATATATTAAAGCCGATAAATAATGGATTATTTCCTTCAGCTGAGACACTTCAGATGTACACTGTCCGCCATTATGGTTTTGCATTTCTTGAAATCACTTCAAAAAGGAAAATACAGTTAAATACAGCACAAGTCTGTCATATAAGCTACATAATATTATAATGAGAACATTATAATTGTGTGCTTGGGACATGACTTTTAATGGTGAGACTTTTGTTTTTGTAATGAGGCTCTCAAATATTATATAAAAATTTTGATTTAGATTTATCGGCCAATATATCGGTTATCGGCTTTCAAGTATAAAGAATTATCGGTTATCAGTATCGGCCAAAATGTTCATTTTAGTGCATCCCTAGAAAAAAAAAATAAAAAACACCAGTCAGTCACAGTAGCAATTGTTCACATCTCCTCCGCCATATTTAAAGTTCCCAACTCGGGAACTTTCCCAATAGTAAATACGACTTGAGAGGGCATTCATGTCCAATTTCCAACTAGAAAACGTCGATTTATGATAATTCCGATAGCACGTGAAGGTGGCATTAATCGCAGTAAAATGTTCATATGACACGAGCAAACCTCTAATATGCAATTTTCATTATTCAGATTATTCGCTAAGAATTGTGGTTATATTTACTGCTATTATTCACATACGCATAAAGCACAAAACTCACATACAGTCGGTGTGTTATTGGCCAAGACGGTTCTTTGGTATACGGCTTTAGTCAATTTTTCAGTGATGTGCCTAAAATGTCTACATTTTGATATTTCGACCATCAATATACAATATATTCATTTTGACAACATGAACTCAGTTTCTTCAGCACCGTAAAAATGCACATGTGCACTTTGATCAGAGATGCGAGTGCTGTTTATTGAGATTAAAATCTGCATACATCACGTTTTACTACAATTATGGTTGCCACGATTATGAGCTTAATTGCATCAATTTGCTCAAAGTATTGTGTTTGCATGAGGTAAAGTTTAATCACAATATTGCCTAAATTTCATTATAATTGCATTATGAGGGTCATGTAAAAGTAGTCGTTGTTCAAAAATGATGTATTCTGTCTGTTTACTGTCCTATATTAGAAACTGTTAAGCTGCTTGTTGTACAGCACAAATAAAGTCTTACCTGTTGTGAGTCTGTGTAAATTAAACACACTGGAGACTCAGTGATGTTCATAAACACAAACACTCTGAGGGTTTTAAGATTCCCAAAAGTGATCATCATATAAAATGTTCAGAACGTTCATTTAAGAAGCATGAAAACTGATTCCTTCTCCAAAAAGAATGAAGTCTTGAGTAATATAGACCAGCGATGTGTGTTTTCCATAATCCATTATAAAGGAATAAATGGATATTCATGATGCAGCACACATATCTGCTCTTTTTAAAAGAGCATCAGACCTTTTATAATATACATGTCATGTCTGACGTGATATTTGGCACTGAATCGCAGCTCTATCTTTGTTCTCTCTTGAGGAACATATAAAAGTAATGAAGTTGTCAACTCTTCTGTCCTGAGAAGAGTTTCAGATGCATGAGATACGACATGTTCCTCCTCCACAGTCTTACAGCAAACAGACTGCTGAGTGTTATATAATAACGACTCTTCCTCAGTTTAACCAACAAAAGCTCAACTTAAGTGATGTTTTGTTCATGATTTACTGTTCTAGTTTGTTAGTACAATGCAAAAAAAGGTTTGTGTAAGACGACAATGCTGTCAAAATGATCCCCATTCACACGGATCCGTGAAAACGACTGTATTCTGCTGTCAGGCCAGTAGATGGCGATGTCACTATGTAAAGAAACACTACGCGCCTATAGAATGAACATGTAACGCGCGTGCACATGATGTCACAGTTTTCACAAATGAGCATTTTTGTAGTTTACATGGAGACGATAACGCTATCGTTTTCAAAAACTTGCACTTTAAAACCTGTTTTCAAAAGTTTTCATTTTCAGGCCCCCGAAATTGTCGTGTAAATGAACGGCCAAAAATGCATAAAAAGTTTTCAGTTTTTAGTTGTAAACGGCCCCCTATACTAGAGCAATCTAATAATCCAAATCTGCACCAAAAAATGGCTTTGAAACAATTTTCAATCGGAAATTGCCAGTAAATTTCACAAATACATACAGAGTAATGGCAAGTAAAACATTGAATTAAGTGTGAAATTATGAAGTAGAAAGACTGAAATAGTATTTTCTTATAAGACGTACTCCAATAATCTGTTTTATTTACAACTTTACAATATTGAGCACATAAAAGGCGTGCAACAATTAACCTCACAAAACTTTTGCTAACAAAAACTTCTCAAAAGTAAGTAACAGTTTGTTAAGGGTGTGTCTTTTATAACTGTTCATGCAGTACATAAATCAGTCAACGCGGGAAAACGAGGCTCCTTTCCTTCCTCAGAATGTGTGAAACAGTTTTTCCTCTCAATTCAGGAGAGAACCTTTAAAATAGAAAGCTGACATTCTTCATCTTGCCAACTGATTCTGAGCCAATACACATAATCTTGATACACATCAGAGAATATAAAAACAGTCTCCCTAACTGACATGCACAATATATAGTTTTGGCTTTAATTTTGTAAATGAAAAATAAAAAGCCAACAATGAGGTTGAACATTCATTAAAGGTAAACGTACAGTTCTAGTTTTATTTTTATATTATTTATAGGGCATCATTCAGATTCTGCTTAGCGTGCGCAGATTGGAGGACAGTAATCACAATAGCCTAGACAGTTTCTTTGAATAAAAATAAATACGTGTTAAAAAAAACAAAACAAAAACAAACAAAAGGCTTGAAAAAATAAACGGTGGTGTGAAAGTCTGGAAACGACCTTTGCTCTGGCTGTAAACCGCTTCCTCCAGGCCAAAGAAACTAATCTATCACCTGAAATATGGCGATAGTGACCCTCACTTAATAAAATAACCCAGAGATACAGGCAGGAAGTCACTGCAGGAGACACAGGAAGTTGGTAGAACTCCAGGAACATGTTTTGGCATGACGTTTGGTAATAACAAGATTCTTAAGATTCACGCTCTGCGGTTTCCTGTTTTCTTTGCTTAAAAGAAACAAAGCTCTTCTGGTCCGCAGTACCAAAACACAGCTTACATATTTCTGAAATATTTAGAGAATAATCCACTAAACACTGCTTAAAGTATGTCCAGGATCTCGTGTTCATCTTTCTCGTATTTTCTATATTGAGTCTCAAATGTTGATGAATGTCTATCAATTGTAAAGATAAAACTGCTCCATATCTGGCACATGTTTGTTACAAAACATACGATTTGTCTAGAATGTTTATACATTCTTAAAAATCAAGGTTCTTTATTGCGATTGATGGTTCTACAGAACCTTTAACATCCATTGAATCTTTCCATTCCACAAAAGTTTAGATTTTTCACACTTACAAAAAGCAAAAAGAGTTCTTTTCAGAACTGTTCACTGAAACATTCTTTGGGGAACCAAAAACGTTTTCAGTATAGCACACTTAACATGTTCACACAATGCAGCTTTTCTGTATGCACACACAGTATATAGCATATAAAAAGTTTAAAATGAATAAGACATGCAAAATAACCATTTAATTTCCAAGTTGAGAACCTTTTGTAGTCTCGTACTTGCTCTGAAATACTCTAAGTACTCTGAGTCTCGTACTTGCTCTGAAGCAGCAGCAGCAATAACCAACAGCAGCAGCAGCAGCAGCAATAACAGCAGCAATAACCAGCAGAAGCAGCAATAACAACAACAGCAATAACCAACAGCAGCAGCAGCAGCAATAACCAACAGCAGCAGCAATAACCAACAGCAGCAGCAGCAGCAATAACCAACAGCAGCAGCAGCAATAACAGCAGCAGCAATAACCAACAGCAGCAGCAGCAATAACAGCAGCAGCAATAACCAACAGCAGCAGCAGCAGCAATAACCAACAGCAGCAGCAGCAATAACAGCAGCAGCAGCAATAACAGCAGCAGCAATAACCAACAGCAGCAGCAAAAACAGCAGCAGCAATAATCAACAGCAGCAGCAAAAACAGCAGCAGCAGCAATAACAGTAGCAGCAATAACCAACAGCAGCAGCAGCAATAACAGCAGCAGCAGCAATAACAGCAGCAGCAATAACCAACAGCAGCAGCAGCAATAAACAGCAATAACCAACAGCAGCAGCAATAACAGCGGCAGCAATAACCAACAGCAGCAGCAATTTCAGCCACAGCAGCAATAACCAACAGCAGCAGCAATAACAACAGCAGCAGCAAAAACAGCAGCAGCAATAATCAACAGCAGCAGCAAAAACAGCAGCAGCAATAATCAACAGCAGCAGCAGCAATAACCAACAGCAGCAGCAATAACAACAGCAGCAGCAAAAACAGCAGCAGCAATAACCAACAGCAGCAGCAAAAACAACAACAGCAATAACCAACAGCAGCAGCAGCAGCAATAACCAACAGCAGCAGCAGCAATAACAGCAGCAGCAGCAATAACCAACAGCAGCAGCAATAACAACAGCAGCAGCAAAAACAGCAGCAGCAATAACCAACAGCAGCAGCAAAAACAACAACAGCAATAACCAACAGCAGCAGCAGCAGCAATAACAGCGGCAGCAATAACCAACAGCAGCAGCAGCAATAACATTAGCAGCAGCAATAACCAACAGCAGCAGCAATAACATCAGCAGCAGCAGCAATAACCAGCAGCAGCAGCAATAACCAACAGCAGCAGCAATAACCAACAGCAGCAGCAGCAATAACAACAGCAGCAGCAGCAATAACAGCAGCAGCAGCAATAACAACAGCAGCAGCAGCAGAAATAACCAACAGCAGCAGCAGTAATAACAGCAGCAGCAGCAATAACCAACAGCAGCAGCAATAACTAAAAGCAGCAGAAATAACACACAGCAGCAGCAATAACCAACAGCAGCAGCAAAAACAGCAGCAGCAATAACCAACAGCAGCAGCAGCGATAACATAAGCAGCAGCAATAACCAACAGCAGCAGCAGCAATAACATTAGCAGCAGCAATAACCAACAGCAGCAGCAATAACATCAGCAGCAGCAGCAATAACAGCAGCAGCAGCAATAACAGCAGCAGCAGCAATAACCAACAGCAGCAGCAGCAATAACCAACAGCAGCAGCAGCAATAACAGCAGCAGCAATAACCAGCAGCAGCAGCAATAACCAGCAGCAGCAATAACAGCAGCAATAACTAACAACAGCAGCAGCAGCAGCAACCAACAGCAGCAATAACAGCAGCAGCAGCAGCAGTAGCAATAACTAACAGCAGCAGCAATAACCAACAGCAGCAGCAGCAATAACAGCAGCAATAACCAACAGCAGCAACAACAATAGCAGCAGCAATAACAACAGCAGCAGCAGCAGCAATAACAGCAGCAATAACCAACAGCAGCAACAACAATAGCAGCAGCAATAACCAACAGCAGCAGCAGCAAGAATAATCAGCAGCAGCAATAACCAACAGCAGCAGCAATAACTGACAGCAGCAGCAATAACAGCAGCAGCGATAACCAACAGCAGCAGCAATAACCGACAGCAGCAGCAATAACAGCAACAGCGATAACCAACAGCAGCAGCAACCAACAGCAGCAATAACAGCAGCAGCAGCAGCAGTAGCAATAACTAACAGCAGCAGTAGCAGCAATAACAGCATCAGCAAAAACAGCAGCAGCAGCAGCAATAACCAACAGCAGCAGCAGTAACAACAGCAGCAGCAGCAATAACCAACAGCAGCAGCAATAACAAAAGCAGCAGCACCATGAACAGCAGCAGCAATAATCAACAGCAGTAGCAATAAACAGCAGCAGCAATAACCAACAGCAGCAGCAGCAATAACAGCAGCAATAACCAACAGCAGCAGCAAAAACAGCAGCAGCAATAATCAACAGCAGCAGCAAAAACAGCAGCAGCAGCAATAACAGCAGCAGCAATAACCAACAGCAGCAGCAATAACCAACAGCAGCAGCAGCAGCAATAACCAACAGCAGCAGCAGCAATAACAGCGGCAGCAATAACCAACAGCAGCAGCAGCAGCAATAACAGCAGCAGCAGCAATAACAACAGCAGCAGCAATAACAGCAGCAGCAATAACAACAGCAGCAGCAATAACAGCAGCAGCAATAACAACAGCAGCAGCAATAACAGCAGCAGCAATAACCAACAGCAGCAGCAGTAATAACAGCAGCAATGACAGCAGCAGCAGCAGCAGCAATAACAGCAGCAACCACAATAACCAACAGCAGCAGCAGCAATAACCACCAGCAGCAGTAATAATCAACAGCAGCAGCAATAAACAGCAGCAGCAATAACCAACAGCAGCAACAGCAATAACCAGCAGCAGCAGCAACCAACAGCAGCAATAACAGCAGCAGCAGTAGCAATAACCAACAGCAGCAGCAGCAAAAACAGCAGCAGCAGCAATAACCAACAGCAGCAGCAATAACCAACAGCAGCAGCAAAAACAGCAGCAGCAATAATCAACAGCAGCAGCAAAAACAGCAGCAGCAGCAATAACAGCAGCAGCAGCAATAACAGCAGCAGCAATAACCAACAGCAGCAGCAGCAATAACAGCAGCAGCAGCAATAACCAACAGCAGCAGCAATAACCAGCAGCAGCAGCAATAACAGCAGCAGCAATAACCAACAGCAGCAGCAATAACCAACAGCAGCAGCAGCAATAACCAACAGCAGCAGCAGCAATAACTAACAGCAGCAGCAATAACAACAGCAGCAGCAGCAATAACAGCAGCAGCAATAACCAACAGCAGCAGCAATAACTAGCAGCAGCAGCGATAACCAACAGCAGCAGCAATAACCAGCAGCAGCAGCAATAACCAACAGCAGCAGCAGCAATAACATTAGCAGCAGCAATAACCAACAGCAGCAGCAGCGATAACATAAGCAGCAGCAATAACCAACAGCAGCAGCAGCAATAACAGCAGCAATAACCAACAGCAGCAGCAAAAACCAACAGCAGCAGTAATAACAGCAGCAGCAGCAATAACTAACAGCAGCAGCAGCAATAACCAACAGCAGCAGCAGCAATAACCAACAGCAGCAGCAGCAATAACCAACAGCAGCAGCAGCAATAACAGCAGCAGCAATAACCAACAGCAGCAGCAGCAATAACCAGCAGCAGCAGCAATAACAACAACAGCAATAACCAACAGCAGCAGCAGCAGCAATAACCAACAGCAGCAGCAGCAATAACAGCAGCAGCAGCAATAACCAACAGCAGCAGCAAAAACAGCAGCAGCAATAATCAACAGCAGCAGCAAAAACAGCAGCAGCAGCAATAACAGCAGCAGCAATAACCAACAGCAGCAGCAGCAATAACAGCAGCAGCAGCAATAACAGCAGCAGCAATAACCAACAGCAGCAGCAGCAATAACAACAACAGCAATAACCAACAGCAGCAGCAGCAGCAATAACCAACAGCAGCAGCAGCAATAACAGCAGCAGCAGCAATAACAGCAGCAGCAGCAATAACCAACAGCAGCAGCAATAACAGCAGCAGCAATAACCAACAGCAGCAGCAATAACAGCAGCAGCAATAACCAACAGCAGCAGAAATAACAGCAGCAGCAATAACCAAGCAGCAGCAATAACAGCAGCAGCAGCAATAACCAACAGCAGCAGCAATAACAGCAGCAGCAGCAATAACAGCAGCAGCAGCAATAACCAACAGCAGCAGCAATAATCAGCAGCAGCAGCAGCAATAATCAACAGCAGCAGCAATAACCAGCAGCAGCAGTAACAAACAACAGCAGCAGCAGCAATAACTAAAAGCAGCAGCAGCAGCAATAACCAACAACAGCAGCAATAACCACCACCACCAGCAATAACCAGTAGCAGCAGTAATAATCAACAGCAGCAGCAGCAATAACAGCAGCAGCAATAACTAAAAGCAGCAGCAGTAATAATCAACAGCAGTAGCAATAAACAGCAGCAGCAGCAATAACAACAGCAGCAGCAATAACAGCAGCAGCAATAACCAACAGCAGCAGCAATAACTAACAGCAGCAGCAGCGATAACCAACAGCAGCAGCAATAGCAGCAGTAGCAATAACCAGCAGCAACAGCAGCAAAAACAGCAGCAGCAGCAATAACCAACAGCAGCAGCAGCAATAACAGCAAAAGCGGAAATACCTAACAGCAACAGCAGCAATAACAGCATTAGCAATAACAGCAGCAGAAATAACAGCAGCAGCAGCAATAACCAACAGCAGCAGCAATAACAGCAGCAGCAGCAATAACAGGAGCAGCAACATCCATAACAGCAGCAGCAGCAATAACCAACAGCAGCAATAACCAACAGCAGCAGCAGCAATAACAGCAGCAGCAATAACCAACAGCAGCAGCAATAACCAGCAGCAGCAGCAATAACAACAACAGCAATAACCAACAGCAGCAGCAGCAGCAATAACAGCGGCAGCAATAACCAACAGCAGCAGCAATTTCAGCCACAGCAGCAATAACCAACAGCAGCAGCAATAACAACAGCAGCAGCAAAAACAGCAGCAGCAATAATCAACAGCAGCAGCAGAAATAACCAATAACAGCAGCAATAACAACAGCAGCAGCAAAAACAGCAGCAGCAATAATCAACAGCAGCAGCAATAACAGCGGCAGCAATAACCAACAGCAGCAGCAATTTCAGCCACAGCAGCAATAACCAACAGCAGCAGCAGCAATAACAACAGCAGCAGCAATAACCAACAGCAGCAGCAATAACAACAACAGCAATAACCAACAGCAGCAGCAATAACCAGCAGCAGCAGCAATAACAGCAGCAGCAATAACCAGCAGCAGCAGCAGCAATAACAACAACAGCAATAACCAACAGCAGCAGCAGCAATAACAGCAGCAGCAGCAATAACCAACAGCAGCAGCAATAACCAACAGCAGCAGCAGCAATAACAGCAGCAGCAGCAATAACCAATAACAGCAGCAGCAATAACCAACAGCAGCAGCAGCAATAACAGCAGCAGCAGCAATAACCACCACCAGCAGCAATAACCAACAGCAGCAGCAGCAGCAGCAGCAGCAATAACCAGCAGCAGCAATAACCAACAGCAGCAGCAGCAATAACCAGCAGCAGCAATAACCAACAGCAGCAGCAATAACAGCAGCAACAATAACCAGGAGCAGCAGCGATAACAGCAACAGCAATAACCAACAGCAGCAGCAGCAGCAATAACCAACAGCAGCAGCAGCAATAACAGCGGCAGCAATAACCAACAGCAGCAGCAATTTCAGCCACAGCAGCAATAACCAACAGCAGCAGCAATGATCAACAGCAGCAGCAAAAACAGCAGCAGCAATAACAACAGCAGCAGCAATAACCAACAGAAGCAGCAATAACCAACAGCAGCAGCAAAAACAGCAGCAGCAATAATCAACAGCAGCAGCAAAAACAGCAGCAGCAATAACCAACAGCAGCAGCAGAAATAACCAATAACAGCAGCAATAACCAACAGCAGCAGCAATTTCAGCCACAGCAGCAATAACCAACAGCAGCAGCAAAAACAGCAGCAGCAATAACCAACAGAAGCAGCAATAATCAACAGCAGCAGCAGAGTAGCAGATCTATTCCGCCAAGACCAAACATATCAACATTGTCATATCCATTACCATGCCAAACACTTCTAGAGTTGTCATGACAGAAATATTCTTCAACAATAGGATACAGTGAGTACAGTACAGTTCTCAGTAAGTAACTACTGTGTACACTAATGCAGACATGCCTGCGAGTGTTAACGGTGTTTCAGTATTAGCGTGTTACAGTATCGTGTTGCTCACTGATTTTTCAACATGATCAGAGCAGATGTAAATGCAGCACAGATGAAGGCTTTGTGATCTGTGTTGAACTGTGTGCCTTATTACTGATGTTATCGAGCTTGTGCTGTTGTTCAGATGGGTTAGCTTCATTTCCTCAGCGCTCTAAGAGACTAGAACCTCATATTACAGTGATTAGAACTGCTTTTAGAAGGAAATTAGCAATTCTGCCAAAAGGAAATGAAAAGTCCAACCACCAAGGTTGAAAAGAAATCAAAGAAATAAGCCTCGAAATGCTGTAATATGAAAAAGAACCTTGCAATTAACAAGCTCAGGCTGTGTGCGTGTGTTCAGATCTTAACAAAACTCCAATAACATCACAGAATGACACCTAATATCAACTTTTCTCTATGCACGAATGAAATAGCATTAATTTAGGATGGTCTGGTCAGGGTTTTGTCCAGACAGAAGATTAATAAACCAGATAATATTCAATTATCTAGAACATTAATGAATAATAACCTAAATCATCTGGAGTGTTTGTATCCAAAGCGCGTTCTTATTTGGAGGACGCTGATTGGTGGAGCGCGGTGGGTGTTTCCGCATTCCGCTGCGAGCGCGCACACGAGCCGAGCTCAGCGCGGAGACAGACGCGACGCATCCGAGACCCTCCTCGATATTCCGCTGGAAAGTTGCCCGACCTGACGCCGGGATGCCGTACATCCTCATCAGCACACAGATAAGACTGGTGCGTATAAAACACGAGCAGCGCGCGACACATATGTGAGCACTATTGAGAAGCGCGCGAGACAGCGTACACGAGTATTAGTGACAGCGGCGATTATGATATTAGAGGATTACAGGTGCATGTCTGTTTCTGCACTGGAGCTGTTGTTATATAAGTAACCTGCATATGCACAAGAGAAGCGTTGACATGATGTCTGTGAGTCTTGCATGATGTTTCATTGCATGATGCGTTCTGAATCATTATATTCAAATGAAAAAGTTTAATGTTGCATTACGTGCATGTGCAGCTCGTGCACCTGACCATGTGACCTGTCATGAACCGCTGAAACAAAATGAAAGTGAATCATTTAGTGTTGTTGACACAACAAATATTTAAATGCACGGGATTTGTTATTAACGTGTGTGATTGAATGTGTATTGCATTAGATCATGCATGAATCAAAGATGTAAACACATTTTACAAGAAAAAAAAATGACAAAAGACATTTGCATTGATAAAATAGTGTTGAAAATGAAGACAAAAACACCATGAAATCAAAATGGACAATTCTTTTGTTTTTTTTATTGCAGTATTTATTATACATGATTTAACCGTGCACATCATTTTTAAATTCCTCGTAATCTTGAAACAGAATAACTTCCCCTCCCTTTCACAGCGACATCTCTTCTCTGATAACGAGGGCGGGGCAAACTGTCACTCACATGAGATCCACCAATTGCAAACCACAACCATCCAATCAATTCCCCACAGACAAAATCAAGCCCCGCCCTACATTTGTTCTTGTTTGAGAAGCTTGGATATACGTCACAATAGGGAAGAAAAGACCAGCGCAACTTCCATTTCGTGTCGTCTTTAAAGGATTAGTTCACTTTCAAATGAAAATTAGCCCAAGCTTTACTCACCCTCAAGCCATCTTAGGTGTATGTGACTTTCTTCTTTCTGATGAACACAATCGGGGATATATTAATAAATATCCTCATGCATCCGAGCTTTATAATGGCAGTGAGCGGGATTAACGAGTATGAGCTGAAGAAAGTGCTTTCATCCACATCCATCCATCATAAACGTACTCCACACGGCTCCGGGGGGTTAATAAAGGCCTTCTGAAGCGAAATGATGCGTTTGTGTAAAAAAAAATTTGTTAGGAAATAAAATATCTAGCTAGAAAGAAGAAAGTCATAAACACCTAGGATGGCTTAAGGGCGAGTAAAGCTTGGGCTAATTTTCATTTGAAAGTGAACTAATCCTTTAAGTGGAGAAACCATATTTGTGTTTGTTTCAGGAGACGGGGCCCACCATGGTCGGAGATGAATATTCAGATACCTCCATCATGAACTACCTCGGAGCCCGGAAAACCACCATGCTGGGAAACAACTTGTAAGTATCTGTCTATCTATCAAGCACTAAATCAATCAATCAATCAATCATTCAGTCTGTCTGTGTCTCATATTGGGAAACAACTTGTAAGTGTTTGTAGTTATTTCTCAAACAAATATGTTTAAGTGCATGAACATATAGATCAGGCTTTAAGTTTTCGACATAGATAAACATCACAGGCTGAAGCCCAGGTTTAGAAAGCATGTTATCTTTAACTAAACCACAAATTAAATCATGTTTATGTGATATCTGTGTCTAACAGCTCAGAGTATCATGTGGATGAACCGCCGAGACTCGTCTTAGACAAACTCGACAAGATCGGATACAGAGTTGTTAGCATGACGGGGGTCGGACAGACGCTGGTTTGGTGTCTTCATAAAGAGACCAGTAACACGCTGTGACTCCAATGTGTCTTGTATTCCAGGTAAACGATATAAGAGATTTTATATAAGAAATAAAGCTACATGTGAGATGAAATTATCTCAAGAAATGTATTTGAAATCTGTGTCTGAATTAGCAATGTTATCAATAATACCATCGCAATGTGCTTTCTGATTCATTTTGACACTTTTATATGGAAGGAAAGTTCTTTTTGTGATTGTAGTAATATAAATGGGAACATCATTAGTGTGTTTATGTGCGAAAGGGACAATGTTGCATCTATAGCATCTCGATATTCTTTATCAACTTGGTTTTATCTTAAATAAATGCTTTGCAATGAAACATCAGTTTTAATTATTTGAATTCTTTGTTATATATAGTTTTAAACAGTCTTAAATTTGTTTACAGAATATGTAAACGTATATATTTTGTGTGTTGAATCTTGACATGTTAATATTGTTTCTGTATGATTGTGTAATTAAAAATGAAGTAGAATAAAGTATCTGTTTTAAATTGCTGCATTTGTTCTCTGAAATGTGTCACTTTGGCTTTTAGTGGCAAACAAAAAATGTTAAAACTAAAAGATAAATTATAAATGAAGTTATGCTACATTTGCATGTTTTTCCGCCTCTTGTGATCCGGCGTGGCATGCCGGCTGAAGACGGAGCGGACTGCAGTTCCTGCTCGGTTCTCCTGAGGACGGCTGTAATTGTGTTTCCTGTGTTGTAATGTGAACGAGACTCTGTGTGTTCCTCTTCTTTCCAGGAATATAAAAGAAAAGCCCACAGAAGTAAACAGAAACATGTGACGGATGATGGATGGAAGGAGCAAAAGAAAAGTGTTCTAAGAAAAGTGACTAACTGGAAATCTGGAGATGAAGTCTGATCACTGCGGTTTGATGGTGTGTAGATGACATGAGGGCCGAATCACAGTCGCTTGCATGCATCTTAATGCCGTCATTGAACTTTCTGAGCCAATCACCTGCGCCGTAAATGCCATGTGACTAACGACTCTCGAGCCGCAGGATTGGCTGATGATGTCACAAAAACACGCCGTCTCAAACCTTCACTGTCAAAGTCAGCAGAAAGGGAACGTTTAAGTCCATTCCGTCAGAAAAGATATTAGTCCTCTGAGAAACCAAAAATATGCATGAAAATTAAATCTAATCAGGAAAAAGCAACTTGTGTGTCACATTACATCTCCACTGATGATTTATTCACAACTACTTTCATGATGGATGTAAATGAGCAGGCGTACGTTATTGAAGTCTGCGCGCATCTCCATTTGAAGGTGTCAAAATAAAGGTCCTGGATGAGAAAACGAGTCTCAGACACAAACATTACGATCACACCAGAGACTACAGAGAGATCTGAGTCAGTAAAGCACTTTAAAATGACTGAATGTCACTGCGATAGATGAAAAAATATTTTAAAGAAAGACATTCAGTCTACATTGATTCAGGCCAGAGTCTTTATTTGACTGGGAACTGTTTTCATTTCCATATTTCTTCATGTTCTTCTTGTATCAGAATATGTATAATGACAGATAATAATAACAGAATAATATAATAATGACACTATTGTCTTCTGTAGAGCTGCTTATAGTACAATTAATTGAAGAACTTTGCAACATCGATCGACAGTTATTGAACTGAACTGAATCAACATTGAACTGAATTGAGCTGAATGACACTATCGTCTTCTGTAGAGCTGCTTTACAGCAGAATCGAATCTGATACATAAACATTGTTCGTTTCTGTGAATCTGCTTTGGAACAATCTGTATTGTATAATATATACGTCATGATACTCCTGCCATAAAAAAAGTGGCATATAAATATTCAAGGCAAAAATGTTTATTCCAAAAAGGCTTTATTGATGTTCGGGTGTGTAATCCCTGTAGAATCAAAGGTAAAAGTGAGTCTGTATGAGGTCACGCCGTCTCCTGCTCTTCCTCCCTCTTCATCTCCTCGATCAGCCTCTTCCTCTCTTCAGCTTGTCTCAGTCTCATCAGCACCACGCTCTCGTAGTCGCGCTCGTTACGCAGACAACTCTGAGAAACACACACATAAAACACTGGTTTTCTGCTGGTTGAGTGTTACAATCACACACATGCAGTCAGGAAACCTGGTCAAGTCATTTGTATTTGATGGTATTTGTTTCAAAGCAGCTTAACAGAAAATCATGAAGTTAGTGTTTATATTAATATCTTCATTCCTTGTAGTTGCATTCATCAGATTAGAACTGATAATATAGTCAGATTTTGAGATGAATAAACAATCAAGCAGTTGAGATTTGCTGTATAGCATACATCACTGTTTGTGAGTGAACTGTGTGTTAGTGATGTTCAATTCTTGAATGAATCTTTCTTTAAAGTCGAGCCGGTTCACAGAATCGAACTGAATCAAACATGAATGAATCAAACCTAAAGGCAGAGTTGAAAGTCAGCTTTTTGGTCACATCAGACTCAAGAAGAACTGAATGAGTCGGTTCTAACGGTCAAAGTTTTCCAGAGTCGGTTCTTTTTGATTCATTCATTTTGAACTGGTTCAGTGACCCATTTGGACAGGCTCCTTGGCTCATTCAGTGTAACTTCAGTGCATCTTGCATCATCAACCTGGAACTAAAGTTCAATTTAATTCAATTCTGTGAACCGACTCGACCGGTTACCGGCTTAAAATAATGATTCATTCAAGGACTGAACATAACTACTGTATGTATGTGGATAAAGTTAGATATAACATATATCCAATTTTATATATAGAGAGAGATGTGCGAATAACATACATACACTCTAAAAAAAAGTTAAAAACAACCCAAGTTGGGTTGAAAATGGACAAACCCAGCGGTTGGGTTAAATGTTTGCCTAACCTGCTGGGTAGTTTTATTTAACTCAACTATTGTTTAAAAATGACTATATGGCTGAATTAAAATGAACCTAAAATATGTGAAATTAAAAATCAGACACATAACTACTAGAGGCAACAATAATAATCAAAAGGTGAACATTTATTAATGAGTAATTTAATAAATGTTAATTGTTTAATTAGTATTCATTAAACTTAATACGTTCATTTATTGAAATGTTCATTTATTGAACATATTAATAAATGTTCATTTCCAACATATTTTGGGTTCATTTTAAGCAAACAATACAGTAATTTTTAA
The DNA here is from genome assembly GCA_039654765.1 of Mylopharyngodon piceus. Lineage (NCBI taxonomy): Eukaryota > Metazoa > Chordata > Actinopteri > Cypriniformes > Xenocyprididae > Mylopharyngodon > Mylopharyngodon piceus. Next base: position 1,152,371 of record CM077449.1, read on the forward strand.
ACAATAGTTGAGTTAAATAAAACTACCCAGCAGGTTGGGCAAACATTTAACCCAAACTGCTGGGTTAAATCAACTCAACCGCTGGTTAAAACAACCCATTTGCTGGGTTAAATCAACTCAACCGCTGGTTAAAACAACCCAATCGCTGGGTTAAATCAACTCAATCGCTGGGTTAAATCAACTCAACCGCTGGTTAAAACAACCCATTTGCTGGGTTAAATCAACTCAACCGCTGGTTAAAACAACCCAATCGCTGGGTTAAATCAACTCAACCGCTGGTTAAAACAACCCATTTGCTGGGTTAAATCAACTCAACCGCTGGTTAAAACAACCCAATCGCTGGGTTAAATCAACTCAATCGCTGGGTTAAAACAACCCATTCGCTGGGTTAAATCAACTCAACCGCTGGTTAAAACAACCCATTTGCTGGGTTAAAACAACCCATTCGCTGGGTTAAATCAACTCAACTGCTGGTTAAAACAACCCATTCGCTGGGTTAAAACAACCCATTCACTGGGTTAAATCAACTCAACCGCTGGTTAAAACAACCCATTTGCTGGGTTAAAACAACCCATTCGCTGGGTTAAATCAACTCAACTGCTGGTTAAAACAACCCAATCGCTGGGTTAAATCAACTCAACCGCTGGTTAAAACAACCCATTTGCTGGGTTAAATCAACTCAACCGCTGGTTAAAACAACCCAATCGCTGGGTTAAATCAACTCAATCGCTGGGTTAAATCAACTCAACCGCTGGGTAAAACAACCCATTCGCTGGGTTAAATCAACTCAACCGCTGGTTAAAACAACCCATTCACTGGGTTAAATCAACTCAACCGCTGGTTAAAACAACCCATTTGCTGGGTTAAATCAACTCAACCGCTGGTTAAAACAACCCATTTGCTGGGTTAAAACAACCCATTCGCTGGGTTAAATCAACTCAACCGCTGGTTAAAACAACCCATTCGCTGGGTTAAAACAACCCATTCGCTGGGTTAAATCAACTCAACCGCTGGTTAAAACAACCCATTTGCTGGGTTAAAACAACCCATTCGCTGGGTTAAAACAGCCCAACTGCTGGGTTAAAACAACCCATTTGCTGGGTTAAAACAACCCATTCGCTGGGTTAAAACAGCCCAACTGCTGGGTTAAACAACCCATTCGCTGGGTTAAAACAACCCATTTGCTGGGTTAAATCAACTCAACCGCTGGTTAAAACAACCCATTTGCTGGGTTAAAACAACCCATTTGCTGGGTTAAATCAACTCAACCGCTGGTTAAAACAACCCAATCGCTGGGTTAAATCAACTCAACCGCTGGTTAAAACAACCCATTTGCTGGGTTAAATCAACTCAACCGCTGGTTAAAACAACCCAATCGCTGGGTTAAATCAACTCAATCGCTGGGTTAAATCAACTCAACCGCTGGTTAAAACAACCCATTCGCTGGGTTAAAACAACCCATTCGCTGGGTTAAATCAACTCAACCGCTGGTTAAAACAACCCATTTGCTGGGTTAAATCAACTCAACCGCTGGTTAAAACAACCCATTTGCTGGGTTAAAACAACCCATTCGCTGGGTTAAATCAACTCAACTGCTGGTTAAAACAACCCATTCGCTGGGTTAAAACAACCCATTCACTGGGTTAAATCAACTCAACCGCTGGTTAAAACAACCCATTTGCTGGGTTAAAACAACCCATTCGCTGGGTTAAATCAACTCAACTGCTGGTTAAAACAACCCATTTGCTGGGTTAAAACAACCCATTCGCTGGGTTAAATCAACTCAACCGCTGGTTAAAACAACCCATTCGCTGTTAAAACAACCCATTTGCTGGGTTAAATCAACTCAACCGCTGGTTAACACAAACCATTCGCTGGGTTAAAACAACTCAACCGCTGGTTAACACAAACCATTCGCTGGGTTAAAACAACTCAACCGCTGGTGAAAACAACCCATTTGCTGGGTTTGTCCAATTTCAACCCAACTTGGGTTGTTTTTAACCCAGCATTTTTTAGAGTGTAGTTTAGATGTTTGCAATGATATAAACATTTTTTAAAAATGTTTTTTAAAACATTCTTCACAGTAAGAAAAAAATGGTTCTTTTAAGAACTGTTCCCTGAAAGGTTCTTTGGGAAACCAAAACATGAACCAGCTGTGCCATACAAACTTCCTTTTGCAACCTTTATTTTTAAGAGTGTATATTGTTTTACATGAGTGTACTGTTTGTACGCAGTAGAAAGTGGATCTAAACTTTAATAGTGGATCTAAAGTAGATTGTACTACATATTCAACTTTCGTCCTCATGAATGGCCTGTTTTAGATCACAATCGACATTCAAAGCAGCTGAGCTCAGAAATCTGACTCAGACCTTCTAGAATGTGGAATTTGTTGTGTTTGATTCAGTCATTTGTTGAGTTCCTGTTGTGTTTTGGGTCACTGCTCCCTGATTCAGCATTAGATCACAGGGAGAAACTCAAAGCATCTCATTCATTGCGGGAAACATCTTAGTAATCAGTTTTAGAGCTGATACTCATTGCAAATGTAATCTGGTACACTGTAAAAAAAATAAAAAAATAAATAGAGTATTTACAAGCAATTTCTGAGTGAAAGTTGTTCTACATCAAATATTTTTCAGTGTATAATCATGTGCTTCAATGTTAAAACCCCCAAGCCCTAAGCATGAAACCTCAGCATGTAACGCATAACTGGTTTTCACCTCTAAACGCTCTTG
>CM077449.1:1160102-1175102 GCA_039654765.1 Mylopharyngodon piceus
ACTATAGATCATAAAATACTCTTAGATCAACTACAAAATTACACTGTATTCAGGGACCGGCATTAAGGTGGTTTAGATCATACCTATCAGACCGTCACCATTTTGTTTATTTAAACAGGGAATTATCCAAGTTAAAGTCAGTAAATCATGGAGTGCAGCAAGGCTCTGTGTTAGGCTCTCTGCCATTTTCAATATACATGCTGCTGTTGGTTATATTATTAGAAAACATGAAATTAGAGTTATACATTTCATCACAACCAGATGAAACATCTAAATTATCCAAGTTGACAGATACCCCTTTCCCACCAAGGCAGTTTGAGTGCTGGTTCGGAGCCAGAGCCTAGTTTCAAATCAGTTCTTTGTCTTTCGATACCCAAAACACCAGCTCTGAACCAGGAAAAGTGGTTCGTAAGTAGAACCAAAACATTGCTGGTCTAGAAGTAAGAACCGCTTGCATAAGGGGCTGGGGGCGGGGTTTCCGTGACCAACAAGACGAACAGAAACTTGTGACCGCCATTTTTGAAAGAGCAGATAATCAAGCTAATAGCAGCTCGATTGTAATCTCCGTCTACACATATTACGGTGAGCTGCATGATTCGCCATGTTTGGATTCTGATGTAGGTTCACAAAGCCATGAGCATCATTAGTAACGCAACGTCCGCCATTGTTGATGGAAGGCTTGTTCGAGATGCATCGGAGCTGCGCGGACCGATTGGCGTGTGACATCAGAGTGTTACGACTCCTTGTGCTTTTGGATCACTCTCGTGGTGCTTTCATGTCATGCGCCGATCGGTCTGCGAGAATTATGGAGTGCAGCAAGGCTCTGTGTTAGGCCCTCTGCTATTTTCAATATACATGCTGCTGGTGGTAATATTATTAGAAATCATGGAATTAGTTTCCACTGTTATGCTGATGATACTCAGCTCATATCACCTAAGATATCTAAGTCCATTAAAGGAGGGAGAGCGTTTTCACATTTGGATCTTTCACGTTTCACATCTAAACTCTGGAAGAGCCTGGAATAACAACTGGACTCACTCGCCCAGTTTAAATCTAGATTAAAGACGCATCTCTTTTGCCAAGTGTTCACATAATACACCTCATAACCTTGTACTCCAGTTTTAGTTTTAGTTAACATTAACAACACTGTATAGATCACCTCCAATCTAACAGACATGGAGTAAAATCTTGATCTGTAAACCACTATTAAACTCAGCCACAGGTTTTACCTCTGAAAATACAGCAGGGAAAGTACCATACAAACATATCCCAAGTGAATGAGATGAACTGAACATCTTCAGACAGACACGGCGCTCACATTTCTTCTGCGTCTGGCAGACGTCATCTTGCTTTACTCCCCACGGCCAGATAAACACACACTTAAGAATGATGACTATAGATAACGGGAGGATGTTGAGAAGATGACACGCAGAACATCTCTCCTCTTCACACTCGCTCAGATCTCTGGACGCATGGCTATTCTCAAGCGCGTTCAGGTATGAGTGCTGAAAACCCACAGCTTTAGAGGGGGAATGTCATTCATCCTGGTCCGTATCTGTCATCAGGAGCGGTCAGCTTGATAAATGTGTGTCAGACACGTGATTAGAGATCATTGTGAGATAGTAAGAGACTCAAAAGTGCAGCGACGGCAACTATAACACCACCAAATCAAGATCTACAGAGAGACAGAGAAATGAAGGGGTTATAATGAACAGATCAAATGAGAACAGAGATAACAGACCCTCAGGCTGACTGGAGAAATGATCTGAATCACCTGTCAGATTAAAGATTTGTGTGTTTTTTGACCAAAGTGTCTCAAACGCTGCTATAATATTCCTCATAATTGTCTGTTACAGACGAAAGTAGTTTAGAAATGTTTACGACCTCATGTTATATGAGAAACAACATGTAAAATAAATAAAATATAAAAAATAAAATAAAATATAGTATGTATGAATGAATGAATGTTAAAAAGTGATTAAAAATTGTGGGAAAAGAAATAGTGATAAAATACTAAAAAAAGTATGTGCCAAAAAATAACTTCCAAGTATTGTAAAATAAAACTATAGTAAAAATATAGTATAAATAAATTTTAGTACACATAAATAAAATATAAAAATAAAAATAAGTAAATAAAATAAATATTGCAGGGCTATTTAAGTGAATTTAAAAAAAAAAAATGTAAAAGTTGATTAAAAATTGTGATAAAAAAAATAGTAAACAAAATACTACAAAATAATATGGCACAAAAGAACTTAAATTATTGTATTGTAACATAAAATATAAAATAAATAAATAAATCATAGTATAAATAAATGAAAAAATAAATTAAATTTAGTATAAAAATATAAAAATAAGTAAAATCAATATTGCAGGATTTAAAAAAAGTAAAAAGGTCATTAAAAATTGTGGAAAAAGAAATAATAAATAAAATACTAAAAAATAATGTGGCACAAAAGAACTTCAGAGTATTGTAAAATAAAATATATAATAAATAAAATAAAATATAGTATAAGTGAATAAAATATAGTATAAAAAATAAAAATAAGTAAATGTTTCAGGACTATTTAAGTGAATTTCAAAAAAAGTTATAAGATGATGAAAAATCGTGGAAAAATAAATGGAAAAATAGATTACTAAAAAATAATGTGGCACAAAAGATCTTTCAAGTATTATAAAATAAAATATAAAATAAATAAATAATAATCTGTATAAATAAATCAATAAAATATAGTATAAAAATATAAAAATCAATATTGCAGGACTATTTAAGAAAATTAAAAAAAAAAAAAAAATTAAAAGGTGATTAAAAATTGTGGAAAAATAAGTAATAAATAACACAAAAGATGGCACAAAAGATCTTCCAAGTATTGTGTGACCGTACGGCAACTTCCTGCTCAGTGTTGAAGAACACCTGGTTACACAATCCAGACAGACGTCTAAAGCAAATAAAGCAGTCTGAACACATCAAGGATGTTGTTGAACACATGGAGCTTTTCTGCTGATAAAAGACAACAGCGTTTAAAACCGGCTTTTACAAACAGCAAATGCATTAGTGTGAACCGCAGAACTCAAAGGGGCGAAATAAACATTTAAACTAACTTCAGCTTGGCTGAAAGAGTTAAGAGGGTTTCGGTGCGTTTAACTTTCATCAGGCTGTGATAACTCCAGATCATGCCAATGTTGAAGAGAAAAACACCAGCCAACAGCTACAGATCACAGATGTTTTCAAATACATAATCACAGTGATTATCGGAGTAAAAGCTCATTAACGGAGCAGCTGATCTGAGCACATTCTCTTCAATATCACATCAGAATGTAACACACACCCATTATTATCCATTAAAAAGCGTGCTGTATTTACAGTAAAGCTGGCGCTGGTGTGAGTGATCCCATCTGATCTCATTAATGAGCAACGAACGATCCGGTGGAATGAGGAGACCAAATACTGCTTTAAAACTCTCCAAGAAAATCCAAACAGAACTTCCTTGATTTAATAACTGCATATCATGTGGTGCCAGGAGACGCGAGGAGGTGAACACACACTGCATAAACACACACACACAAACACACTGACAACAAAAATACATTGTTCTTATATGGAGATGATAATGATGCTTGAATAATGCACTAAATATAAACATACTGTTACATACAGAAGTTCTTTTGTGCTTTATTATTTTTTAGTATTTTATTTACTATTTCTTTTTCCACAATTTTTAATCACCTTTGATTTTTTTTTAAATTTCACTTAAATAATCCTGCAATATTGCGTTTACTTATATATTTTTATACTAAATAGTATTTATTTATTCATTCAGTTATTTATACTGTTTTTTTTTTATTTAATATTTAATTTTATATTTTATTTTACAATACTTGAAAGTTCTTTTGTGCTTTATTATTTTTTAGTATTTTATTTACTATTTCTTTTCCCACAATTTTTAATCACCTTTTTTTTAAATCCGCTTAAATAATTCTGCAATATTGATTTTACTTATTTTTTATACTAAATTGTATTTATTCATTCATTCAATTATTTATACTGTTTTCTTTCTTTTTTCTTTCTTTCTTTATTTAATATTTTATTTTACAATACTTGAAAGTTCTTTTGTGCTTTATTATTGTTTCAGTATTTTATTTAGTATTTCTTTTTCCACAATTTTTAATCACCTTTGATTTTTAAAATTCACTTAAATAGTCCTGCAATATTTATTTATTTACTTATTTTCATTTGTTATATTTTATTTATTTATACTAAATTTTATTTACAATACTTTGAAGTTATGTTTTGGCACATAATTTATTTTTAGTATTTACCACTATTTCTTTTTTGACAATTTTTAATCATTTTTTAACATTTTTTAATTGCTGATTTATTTATTCATTTAGTTATTTATACTATATTGTATTGTATTTATTTATTGATTTAATATTTTATTTTACAATACTTGAAAGTTCTTTTGTGCTTTATTATTATTTTTTTGTATTTTATTTACTATTTCTTTTTCCACAATTTTTAATCACTTTCCAACTTTTATTTATTTATTTATTAATTATTTTACATGTAGTTTCTCACATAATATGAGGTCATACCCTACCATACACTACCGTTCAAAAGTTTGGTGTCAAAAGTTCAAAAGATTTTTATAAATAAATTAATACTTTTATTCATCAATGATGCATTAAACTGATCAAAAGTGACAGTAAATACATTTGTTACAAAAGTAACATGCTGTTCTTTTGAACTTTCTATTCACTAAAGAATCCTGAAAAATAAAATGTATCACCGTTTCCACAAAAATATGAAACTGTTTTCAACATTGATAATAATCATAAATGTTTCTTGAGCAGCAAATCATCATATTAGAATGATTTCTGAAGGATCATGTGACACTGAAGACTGGAGTAATGATGCTGAAAATTCAGCTTTGATCACAGGAATAAATTACACTTTACTATATATTCACATAGAAAACAGTTATTTTGCATTGTAATAATATTTCACTGTTTTTACTGTATTTTTGATCGTGGTGAGCAGAAGAGACTTCTTTCAAAACCATTAAAAAAAATCGTGCTGACCTCAGCCTAGCCTACACTATAGATCCGTTCCAAAACCTAGTGTGCTGCCTACCTAGACAGCATGTTAAGGCATCACTTAATAGAGAAGGCAATCCCAGAATGCACTGCAACAGAGCGCTACAATAGTCTAATTCAAAGTGTCACATGTGCTGCCTATGAAGACAACAGAAACAGCATCCAGTTTAAGTGAGTGTCGAGCAGGTGATATTTCATCAGAATCACTTATATGATCGTTTAGTTGAGCGATTAAGAGTGAAAACAAAAGATGAACACCAATATATCAGCGGAAAGAGCTCTTGCAGGAGGCATTTCCCAAAAACATCAGGGTACAAGAACAAGCCTGTACAGAACAGAGTCTGGATCCAACTCAACAAATAAGGCCAAAGCAATCAAGAAAACTCCAAAACGCATAGCAGGAATATCGTGAGTCCGTCGGGTGTGGCCGTTTGGCCTCAGACAGAGAAAGCCGTGCTGATTATCTGTTTGCATGAAAGCGTCTCTCGTCAGAGAGGAATGAGAGCTGCTGAAATTCACAGTTCCAGCGCTGGATAAACCTTATGATGAAGAGCTGACGTTTGGGTTATGTGAATGACTGCATGTGTGGAGGAAGACCTGCTTCTTTGAAGCAGATGAAGGAAGGGCGGCCATTTGTTTATTGGACGTGTTTGAAAAGAGTCTGACGGAAGCAAGCATGGAGAAAACCCAGTTCTTCTGCTCCGCAAGATTCCCCTCCGAATCTGCCGTCCATCCGGGATCCCAGCAGGTGGAAGGAACATTTGATGAACTTTTTATAGTTTGGAAGAAAAAAAAAACACTCTGTTCAAAGCATTTTCAAAGGAGATATTTAATAACCTAATGTAGCAAGAATGAGTGTTTCCATAATTCATCCGTCCTGAAATATAACGTGTTCAGGGCCGTTGTACTGTACATCAAAGCTGGTCTTTCCCAGTATCTGTATTATGCTGATGTCTGGTGGTCAGAATCTGTGAATGGATGTTGTATTGTTTGGAAATAACCTACTGTAGATATGACTGTCTTTACACAAGCAGACAGGGTGAACAGGTTTTTATCGGTCTGCTGGGAAACCGGCTGATAATGAGGAACAACTACTAGATTTACCACAGATTGTGAGGATCTTAGTACTGAATATTTCAAAGCTATGTCATATATAATAAATTATATATATAATACACACACACACACACACATATATATATATATATATATATATATATATAAGATTTATTTTAAATTTATTTATATATTTTAAAGTATTTACTTTATAGATATATATATTTAATTTATTTTAAATTTATTTTTAGATTTTTAATTTATTTATTATATATTTATTTAATTTTTAATTATTTTATTTTTATTTATATTTATAATTATTAATTTAATTTATTATATATTTTTTTATTTTTTTATTATATATATATAATAAAAAATAAATAAATATATAATAAATTAAATAAATATAAATAATTAAAGATAAAAATAAAATAAATAAAAATTAAAAATTAAATAAATATATAATAAATAAATTAAAAATCTAAAACTAAATTTAAAATAAATTAAATATATATATCTATAAAGTAAATACTTTAAAATATATAAATAAATTTAAAATAAATCTTATATATATATATATATATATGTATGTATAAAGATAAAAATTAAATAAATAATTAAAATAAAAAAATAAAAAACCATCTGCTAATGATGAACAACTTTACAAGATTTACCAGAGATTGTGAGGATCTTAGGATTGAATATTTCAAAGCTATGTCATATATAATAAATTATATATATAATATATATAATAAATTAAAAAATACATAAATATATAATAAATAAAAAATATATAAATATAAACATTAATAATTAAAGATAAAAATAAAATAAATAAAATAAATAAAAATAAAAAATTAAATTAATATATAATAAATAAATTAAAAATCTAAAAATAAATTTAAAATAAATTATATATATATATATATATATATATATACTTTAAAATATAAAAAATAATTTAAAATAATTTAAAAAATATATAAATGTATAATAAAAATTAAAATATATAAATACATTTAAAATAAATCTTTTTTATATATATATATATATATAAAAAGATAAAAATTTAATAAATAATTAAAATAAAAAACCAACTGCTAATGATGAACAACTTTACTAGATTTACCAGTTTGTGAGGATCTTAGGATTGAATATTTTAAAGCTATGTCATGTTCTGATGGAAAAATTTATCCTTTGAATGATTTGATATAAAATAGCTAAACAATAAAAAAAAAGTAAATAAATTAAAATAAATTAAATACATAAAAAATATATATAAAAATATAATAAATAAATAAATAACAATTAAATAAAATTATTAATTAAACAAAATTAAATAAATAAATAAAGAACAAGATTTAAAAAATAAAAACTGAGTAAATCATTATTATGGGATCTTCAATTTCCTTCCTAAAAGCATAACAAAAGATTCTCTTGCCCTCTGCATAACACATACAGTGATTAATTTTGTCTGAAAAGAAGAAATGTAGATAATAATAGTGTTTTTATTTAATAACAGTGTAATAATTGTGTATTTAATAATAGTGTATTTATGCATAAACGCAATCATACACAGTAAACACTTCCAAATAAATGAATGAATGCTATTATATATTTGATGCCAAAATATATAAAGGTGCAATTTTTCATAATAAAATGCATTAGTGCAATTCCACTGTGGTGCATCGCTGTCATACCGCAAAATTAATATTTTCTAAATTTTCTATAAAACTATGTTATGTGTCTGTTAACAATGACATCTAATTAACCTATCAGAGGTGCAGGAAACAGCCTTTTATTTCCAATAATGCATGCAGTAGTTTTTTTCTGAAAACTGAGAAAGTGAAAGAAAATAATACAGGGTTAAAGGTTCTGAGAAATGCAATGGCACGCTAACAAAATATCCCAGAGCGCACCTGCATATTTTGCTATAAAACAAGGGCTATTATAACCAATTTCAGATTTACCTGCCAATAAAAGCAAAAACAAACAACGGTTGGTGATTTTACAAGTTGGTCAGATACAATCTAAGTGGGCGATTCATAGTCAACATTTAGAGCGCCGAACCTCTGAAACTAGTACAGAAAGTGCTTCATCTCAGACCTTCAGTGATGGATTTCCACTGAATGAACTACGATTTTACTATAAAAACAACAACAATCAGTCTTGCCTCGACTTGACTCAAAATCAGGAGACAAAAGAAACAGGTTGTATCCATGTGTGTTCAGTCATGGGAGTGCAAGCAGGAATTACTACATGTCAACAGAACTTGTGTAACGCTGGTCCGCCTGTACACACACGTCCCAGAGCGAGAGACCGCTGTCATTACAAAGCACCGGCGCTTCAGTAAAGCCTACAGGAAACCAGCACAATGACATGGAGATTAGTAATCATGGAAGCCCCTGCAACACCACAGAACTGAGCTGTGCCCTTCCCAGCGTTCCCAGGAACATGATGAACAGTCAGGTGAACGTCCTCTGTAACTGAGATTGCACTTCACAAGAGTTACGTTGCCAGGCGTGACATCAGCGCAGACCAAACAAATGGCGAGGTTTAGTTGAGAGGAGGGTGGAGACGCGGCTCTATCTGCACCTGAGCGACGTCAGCCTCACCTGTTCGTCAATCTCTGGACTTTAACACTTGGGATCTATGAAGGACTCTGAGCTGTAGAAGAAGATCTTAAAATCAAGGCTAACTACAAATATCTTGGCGGTAAAGAGTTTTTGGGTTACGGTAAGAGGAATTACTTCACGTCACTTCCACTATTTCACTTCCACCATCATTATATGGCATTGCTTTTATATAAAACAAGTTTATACAACCGTTGTTAATATTCTCAAAAAAGATTTACATCAATTTGACATTAATACTAATAAAATGTGATGATTAATTAGGCTTTTTGAGGATATGGCAGGATATGCCTGTCTCTGTGTAACCTGTTTTATAGCCTAACAAGTCTTGTCATGTTAACAGAAACACCTCTAACGTTTGTTGGCTTCAGACGTTCAGACGTGGGTGTGAATACCTACACACCTTTCCAGGTAGGTTGCAAACAATAAAACATACTTTTGAAGGTTTTAAACACTGACCAGAACAATTGTTTGGGTTTTTACTGACTCTTAATTGTTGGATGTTTAAAGGAAAAAAGGAAAATGCTGCCATTTGGTAACTGTACCACAATGAGAAATGAGAAATATCAACGCTTTCTTATAAATGATCGTTTCCCCCTTGAATTAAATCAAAATTTATTCAATTAACTGATGTATTTATACACTTGGAACTTCTGCATTATTTTCATGATTTATCACAACATTTTTCTTTTGTCAAATCAACTTAGATAATTAATATGGTTCAGATAACATAATATTTTGAGTTTCTTTTGATTAAATCAATCGCCTTCATTGTATTAACTCAAATTTTTAATTTCAATGAACTCAAAATTAAGGCAACCAGGTAACTTAAAGTTAAACCAACAATTCTTTTTTACAGTGTACAGACTAAAATCAATTATCATCGGATCTTCAATGTTGTTCTTAAAAGCGTAACAAAAATAAAGCATAAAATGTTTAATTTTGTCTGTAAAGAATAAATACAGATAATAATAATAATAGTGATATTTATGCATGAATGCAATTATATCATGGGAAACACTTCCATAAAAATGAATAGATGCAAGAATATAATTGATGCAACTATCTATAAAAATAGCATTTTTTCATTAGACAACCATCATATGGCAGCATTCATATTTCCTAAATTAATTAACACTTCACTCTAAAAAAATAGTGGGTTAAAAACAACCCAAGTTGGGTTAAAAATGGACAAACCCAGCGATTGGGCTGTTTTAACCCAGCAATTGGACTGTTTTAACCCAGCGATTGGACTGTTTTAACCCAGCGACTGGATTGTTTTAACCCAGCGATTGGGTTGTTTTAACCCAGCAATTGGACTGTTTTAACTCAGCGACTGGATTGTTTTAACTCAGTGACTGGGTTAAATGTTTGCCCAACCTGCTGGGTAGTTTTATTTAACTCAACTATTGTTTAAAAATTACTGTATTTCTTGCTTAAAATGAACCCAAAATATGTTGGAAATGAACATTTATGAATAAGTTTAATGAATAATAATTAAACAATTAACATTTATTAAATTGCTTATTAATAAATGTTTACCTTTTGATTATTATTGTTTCCTCTAGTAATTATGTCTGATTTTTAATTTCCAACATATTTTGGGTTCATTTTAAGCCAGCCATATAGTCATTTTTAAACAATAGTTGGGTTAAGTAAAACTACCCAGCACGTTGGGCAAACATTAAACCCAACCGCTGGGTTAAAACAACCCAATCTCTAGGTTAAAACAACCCATTCGCTGGGTTTGTCCATTTTCAACTCAACTTGGGTTGTTTTTAACCCAGCATTTTAACCCAGTGTATTATTACGAATCTTGGAGTTATATTTTTTTTGGAGAATAACGTTTTTTTTTTTTTCCAGTAAGGTGCTCTGAAAAGAAAGGGTGTATTAATATTTGTTCAAAATGTAGGTTGTTTTGGGGATTTATTGGTTTAAACCTTCAAAATTGTGCATTTCCTTTCAAAACAATTGACTTGTATCCTCCCTTCCTCTCGTTGCATGTTTGAAAAGGAATGCCGTTAAATCTGCGCTCGCCGTCTCCCGCTGCTACTAAAGTGCCGATAAAACCTTTATTGGCCAACAAAACATGTTTTCTGTAGTGCCATACAAATTTAAAGAGTGAGTGTTGCGAGTCACGAACACTGATCTAATGTGCGAGTGAACTGTAAACCGCAAAACAGCGCTGTGAATGCCAACTAGAGTAAAATGCTTCCTATGTACATTATCACAACAAATGGGACTTATTACTCTTTATTACAAACTAATTGAACCTGTACTGAATCATTGAGCGCTGTGAAAACATGCTCTGAGAATGCAGGTCAGCAGTTACACATAAATCTTGTGCAATTAAAATATGTGTAAATGTGATTTCATTAATGTTCCCACGGAAGAATCACAAGTCATTCATAGTGAGCGAGGACGAAACATGCCAGCGGCTGTAAAGATGTCGCAATATCAACTGTTAATCTGTAACTTCAACTAATCTTAATCAAATACTGATTAAAATGAACAGTGATTGTTATGGTACTGGACATGTGCTGGATCAGACGCTTTACACCACGTTTCATACCGGATATAGAGTATATATTTCAAACATTAGACATAATTATAAATTTATCAAGGGAACAAATAAAAAAAATGAATAAAAACTGAGTTTTTTCTAGTTATAAAGTCCCAAAGTCAAAATGTCAATCTGTGCACTTTTTCACATTCTTTGAGCTGATTGTCAGGGAAAATGAATTTAAATATAGTAAAATGTGCCATTTGTTTTGGTAGTAGAAAAGCATTCATTTTAAACTCTTCAAAAAGGCCATAATTAAAAAGAGAAACAATTAAACATCCATGTAGGGGAATTACAGGCAGAAATTCTACACCAATTCCATGTGCACCTTTGTTTAAAGTAATACTGTCTCCATGTGAAGTTAAGCTAACAAAGTGAAAGTCAACACTGAACGTGAAAATGTCATGCAACACAAGACAATCACAGCCAATCAGAACATACTTAATGTGGAACACGATTTTGGACCAATAAGATTTCAATAGTCTGTGTATATATATAGATTTCTTTCAGTAGCTGTGGTCTATTAAAAGCCTCAAAAGCATCAGGGCTAAAGTGAAGAGAACAAAGACGCAGTTAGCAAGTTTTATTCGTCCACATTCTTCACAACTTCCCATTCTTTTCTCCTCTTATCGCTACTAAAGCAGTGAAGACTTGCATTGCTTCTCGTTGCCCTTCGACTGAAAATTACAACCAAAAGCTGCACAATGTGGCATCGTATATTATATTCCAAGTTGTGTTGCGGTAAAAATAGCAACAGGGCAGCGTCAGTAGCTCACCAAGTGCAACCATTTGACTTCATCGACGTAAAACGCACTGTGCACCTAAACAAAATGGCGCCCCCCATTGTCCAAATATGTCATGGATTTTTTAAATAACTTAAATCTATCATGTGTTTTCTACTACATATTTCAAGTAAGAGACATAATTTACGTTATATTAAGCCATACTTAATATCAGGGGTTCCCTTTAAGTGAACGTAAATAGTTGAGAAAGAAAACGCATGTGTACAGTATCAGTATATTGGATCCGTGCAGCTCTTAAAGTGACAGCAGCCTAATATTCCTGCTGCTGTCCGTGTTGCGTTGTAAACAACCCAATCGCTAGATTAATACAACCCAATTGCTGGGTTAAAACAACGCATCCGCTGGGTTAAAACAACGCATCCGCTGGGTTAAAACAACCCAAACGCTGGGTTAAAACAACCCAATCGCTGGGTTAAAACAATCCAATCGCTGGGTTAAAACAACCCAATCGCTGGGTTAAAACAACGCATCCGCTGGGTTAAAACAACCCAATCACTGGGTTAAAACAATCCAAACGCTGGGTTAAAACAACCCAATCGCACAACCGAATCGCTGGGTTAAAACAACTCATCCGCTGGGTTAAAACAACCCAAACGCACAACCCAATCGCTGGGTTAAAACAACCCAATCGCTGGGTTAAAACAACGCATCCGCTGGGTTAAAACAACCCAATCGCTGGGTTAAAACAACCCAATCGCTGGGTTAAAACAACCCAATCGCACAACCCAATCGCTGGGTTAAAACAACCCAATCGCACAACCCAATCGCTGGGTTAAAACAATCCAAACGCTGGGTTAAAACAGTCCAATCGCTGGGTTAAAACAACCCAATCGCTGGGTTAAAACAACGCATCCGCTGGGTTAAAACAACCCAATCGCTGGGTTAAAACAATCCAAACGCTGGGTTAAAACAATCCAATCGCTGGGTTAAAACAGTCCAATCACTGGGTTAAAACAACCCAATCGCACAACCCAATCGCTGGGTTAAAACAACCTAATCGCACAACCCAATCGCTGGGTTAAAACAATCCAATCGCTGGGTTAAAACAACCCAATCGCTGGGTTAAAACAACGCATCCGCTGGGTTAAAACAACCCAATCGCTGGGTTAAAACAACCCAATCGCTGGGTTAAAACAACGCATCCGCTGGGTTAAAACAACCCAATCGCTGGGTTAAAACAATCCAAACGCTGGGTTAAAACAACCCAAAACGCTGGGTTAAAACAATCCAAACGCTGGGTTAAAACAGTCCAATCGCTGGGTTAAAACAACCCAATCACTGGGTTGAAACAACGCATCTGCTGGGTTAAAACAATCCAAATGCTGGGTTAAAACAATCCAAACGCTGGGTTAAAACAATCCAATCGCTGGGTTAAAACAGTCCAATCACTGGGTTAAAACAACCCAATCGCACAACCCAATCGCTGGGTTAAAACAACCTAATCGCACAACCCAATCGCTGGGTTAAAACAATCCAATCGCTGGGTTAAAACAACCCAATCGCACAACCCAATCGCTGGGTTAAAACAACGCATCCGCTGGGATAAAACAACCCAATCGCTAGATTAAAACAACCCAATCGCTGGGTTGAAACGACGCATCTGCTGGGTTAAAACAACCCAAACGCTGGGTTAAAACAACCCAATCGCACAACCCAATCGCTGGGTTAAAACAACCCAACAACCCATTTTCAACCCAACTTGGGTTGTTTTTAACCCAGCATTTTTTAGAGTGCATGTTTAATTTATACAGTAAAGACTATGCAGTGATTATTTTACATTTGATTGCTTTATTAAATTTCTGTACCTGAAAACATATTGTTAGACCTACCTGAAAAATGTACCTGTAAAGCATTAGTATCTTTGTTCTGTTGTATTTGTTTGTGCTATTACTGACTGTTTATTTGTCTTTAAAAATGTTTTCAATGTATAGGCTACAAGTTTTAGCTGTGGTATCGAAATTGGAACAGAGAATTGTGAATTTTTATTGGTATCTAAAATTTTGGTGTCATAACCAATGGTTTCATAGCTGGTACATTTTCATCGGCCATTGGCAGGTGTGGCAAAAAGTTAGTTTTAGGTCCTGATTATAAGTGTCTTTACTCTTTACTGTCACTTTTTATCAGTTTAATGCATCCTTGCTGAATAAAACTATTGAACGGTAGTGTATGTAAATATGTATCTGTCAGATTTGATGACTGTTTTCCTGTAATCTGTTTCAGAATCACGATTTCACCGCTCATCACATGTTGTCACAGTGCTGAAACAGCTCAAGGATTACGATGCCTCTAAGGACGTCGCTTCACCGCAAGCCAACATCTGGAAGATGGCAGAGGAGATTAGCAAACCGAAAGGAGGTTGTGTCGGTCAACATGATCAGCCTTCCTCTCGGTGACTTCCGGCACCTCTCTCACATCGGGATGGACGGACACTCAGAGAGTTTCGGCGACCTCTCTTTCTTGAAAGAGGGCCAGAGTCTCCTGCTTCAGAGCTCCAAGAGCGAGCAGAACCTGTTCCTCGCGTGTGCACCGCCGCCAAAGCCTCCCCGCGTCAACCTGGACGAACCGGGCCGATGCAGCCCGATCTGGGAACACGCGCCGGCCAATCAGAGGCAGAAATGCAGCTCGCTTCCCCTCCTGGACGCCGAGGAAGACGAGGAAGAGTGTTTGCACGTGGAGCCCAGAAGAATCAGCAGGAGTCCGGCTCGTGGCAGCCTGAGTTCTGGACGAGATTCAACACAAACAAACCCAGAAGAAACGCAGCCAGACCAAACCGACACGTTCACGTTCAGTCTGGATCTGGGACCCTCGATACTGGACGCTGTACTGCAGGTGATGGATAAAGTCCAGC